>CM044004.1:97173727-97773727 GCA_024085815.1 Flaveria linearis
AATCTTCATATAACCCCTAACGTTTCATTTTTGTTCCCATTTGCATCCAAAACACTAAAACCGTTAAATAATTCAGTTAACTCTCTTGTTAAAAGACTAAACTACCCTTCAAATTAAAACCCCTAA
Organism: Flaveria linearis; assembly: GCA_024085815.1. NCBI lineage: Eukaryota > Viridiplantae > Streptophyta > Magnoliopsida > Asterales > Asteraceae > Flaveria > Flaveria linearis. The sequence continues at coordinate 97,173,854 of CM044004.1, forward strand.
CCCACTACCCCCTTCTTTCTCTCTGGAGTCAACAACCTCCGCAGCACACGGCGACGACCTCCGCCGTGGTTCCGCCGACGACCTCCGCCACGCGTGGTAATGCACCCAGTTAACGTCACTCCCGGTGTCTAACACCATATAAGCTTGACTCGCCGGAAGACCGATTCCGACTCGGCAGAAGTACTCACCGCTTCCCTGACTTGTGCCGGAGATCACCGGAACCGCCAACTCCTCCGCCGCGAGCTGAACATCCATCGGCTTCAGATCCGCCTTCTTGACTCCATTAACGGCTAGATCTAACCTTCTGTTCAGCGACTCCACTCGAGCTGAGTCACGAGTGAGTCTAGCTAACATGAGCGACTCGTAATCCTTGTGTGGAGACTTCTGAACAGCCACTCGAGAATGTAGCTTCAGAGACAACGATGATGATGATGATGATGATGATGATGATGATGATGATGATGAAAGGTCTGAAGAAAATAGCAATTGAGATTGTAAGGGGTGAGGGGAGAATGAGAGGGCATTGAGGGATTTTTGAATTGAATCGGAGACATCGAGCTCCGACGAAGCTCCGGTAAGTGGTGGTGAATAGTGCGTGAAAGAATGGTGGAGAGTGATAAGGTGAAAAGAGTATAAAAGAGATGAAACACTAATTTCGCCATTGTTGAGTGAGCAGTGAAGTGTGAAGAGGGGATAGATATATAATGCGACGGGTGGAGGTCGTCGGCGGGGGGAGGAGTGGATGGCGATGGTAATGCGACGGGGGGAGGAGTGGATGGTGATGGTGAAGCGACGGGAGGAGGGTGGCGACAGGTGGTGGTGTGGTTGCTAGAGGAAGAGCGGTGCTGGTTGGTGGTGGGGATTTCATGGGGTAGTTTTGTCATTTTATAAAAAGTTAACTGAATTATTTAACGGTGTTAGTGTTTTGGATGCAAATGGGAACAAAAATGAAACGTTAGGGGGTATATGAGGATTTTTAAACTGTAGGGATACAAATGGTCAAAATCACCAAACCTCAGGTATGCAAATGGTAATTTACTCTAAAACGAGTTTAGAACCCGTATAATTGCACAAGTTGAATAAAAGTATTAATTATATTAAATTAATAGTTACAAATTAATATTTAAAAATTAAAATCAATCTTTTTAAGATAAAATATTATTAAAATTACTTATAATAGTTAATTTAAGTAATAAAATAATAATAATATTTTTTCAAACTTCCATCTTTAAAAAATTTTACTTTAAATTATTTTTCAAATACTCTAGGATTTTTTAAAAATACTTTTTAAACAATGCCATTTTTTTAAAAATCCTTTGCATTAACTTCATATCTCATAAAACTTTATTTTTAGAAAAATAATTTCTATTATAAAAAAACAAAATTTTAAATTTTTAAAAAAATTGTTTCATAATTTGAAAAGTATATAAATAATATAATTAGCTTTTAATGAATTATTAAATGGTTAGTTTTTATTTAGTAGTGACACATGTATATTGCCTAGGTAGAGGCTAAATGGAGAGGGTAAAAAATACCACGTGACACTTAGATATTTTGCTTTATTTTAATAGATTTAAAGTAATAGCATCTGTATTTATAATTTAATGATAACTAAAATTTACGGTTCGACGCCTCATATAGAACCAATTTTATTTTCTATAAGTAACATTCGCGCTGAATTTTCATAAACGTGTTAATATGTATATTTACGTTGAATTTTCATAAACGTGTTAATTTGTATATCTACGCCTCATATAGAACTATTTATATTTTCCAAGTAGGTTTTATAAACTCGTTAATTTTTAATTAGGCGTCCAAAAATACATCAAAATGTGCCATATGAAACAAGGAGCGTAATGTGAGTAGTAAAAGTAACAAAAAAAGGTTAATAATTATTATTTAATTATATGTTAGATTTATTAATATAAGATTGAATAGCAGCCATATGACATGTGGATAAGTACAAATAAATGTAGAAAAGGGGTATCTCATAAACGGGATAGAGTCCTTATCCATCATCATCTTCTACTTGTTTCTGATTTGGATTACTTTCATATGGTCTACAAATTTCAAATTAAACAAAATCAAAATAAATTGTTTTATAAACTATATTTTAATATATGTGTATCGAGCTCAACTCTTTTCAAGATTTATATGACTCGAACTTAACTTGTAAATGATTACACAAATTCAATTTTGGCTTAGGTTTGGTTTGATATATGAAACTTGAGTTTGTTAATTAAATGCGTTTTGCTTTAACCATAAGTTCTGCCGATATTCTTTTAAGCTCTACTTTTTGAGCATTTAATAGGTTGTTTTCAAGTAAGTAACAAATTACAACCTTAATTTACTTTTATTTAATTATTCTAAACACAATAATATTAATTCATCGAAAACCTATTGCAAACCCACATGAAAAAAAAACTGATGTTTAGGCTCCAAAGCATCAGGCTAGGGATTTGAAAGCACTGAAATTAACCAATGACAAAAAACATTGAACAATATTTATGGTACAAATAATAGAAGTCAGAGTTAAAGAAATAGAACTCTTAGGCGCATTTGGTCAGAAGGAATGAAATGGAATTAAGAAACTAGTATAATTTTCAAGTAAAATTATGTTTGAGTGGGTAACGAAATGTAAAACCCAAGAGAATGTTTCATCTCAAATTCCCTTATTTGTGGGATTTAAAATTCCCTCTCTAGGTGAAAGAATTTTGACATCCCACAACCAAGGAAATTTGAGGTGAAACTTTTCATTGAGATTACTTTTAATTGCTCACTCAAACTTAATTTACTTGAAAATTATACTAGTTTTTTATTTTTATTCCATTTCTTCCAACCAAACAGCCCCTAAGCACCTTGGAAGCATGCTATTGATCAAAACAGTTTCAAATGAATCAAAGTGCAGCATCATCGACCTAGCGTGTGTGTTAGGTTCTGAAGCATCATGATAGGGATTTGAAAGCACTTAAATTAACCAATGGCAAAAATCATTGAACAATATTCATGATACAAACAATAGAAGCCAGAGTTAAAGAAATAAATTCTGAGCATCTTGAAAGCAGACTATTGATTCCAAACGGTCTCAAATAAACCAGCGTGCAACATCATCGATCTAGCGCGTCGTCAACATCATTGTGCGCATCTCAAACAAAGTTATTAATTAAAAACAGTCTCAAACAAAGTACCATTAATAGAAAGCATAGACTAAAAGAAATCAAATTCATAAGATCTTAGAATCAAGAAACACTGATAACGTCTCAAAATAAACCAACATACAACATCATTGACCACTAGATCAAAAAGATTTCATTGTTTTATGTATCGGGTTATCCTTTAAATTAGTATGCCCCTTAAAAAGGGTCCTGCTGGGGACACCGCAGGTGTTTTTAGGAAGAAACCAGAGCTAACCGTCATGGTTAGGCCTAACCGTGAGAGTTTGAAGCCTAAAGGTCACGGTTTGGCCAAACCGTGACACTTTGAGATATTTTTTTGAATCAAAAGGTCACGGTTTGGCCAAACCGTGACATTTTGAGATATTTTTTTTTAATCTGATTTTATCTTGATTTGATTTGGCTCAAAATTTTTTTCCCTAAAAATAAAAACATCTGATAATAATAATTATAATATTTTTATACTAAAAAATTAAACATATAATTATATTGTGTGAAAAGAAAATAAAACGTTACGCATACGTACGTGTACAAACCGTGATGTTTTAAAGCTACCCTAAACCATCTCTAAACCGATTACGATCATCTATATAATAATAATAATAACCGTAATGTCATAAAAACCGTGACGTGTACAAACCGTGCCGTTTTAATATATAAAGTCGTAACGTCATAAAAACATTAACTCATAATGTGATAAAATAAAAACACAACCGATGTTTATGATGTCAATATTCGTTTTTATGGTTTTTGACGAGACTAAGCGTAACGTCAATATTCGTTTTTATCGTTTTTATAATAAAATAAACACAAAACACAAACTCTTATGTCACGATTAGGTTCAAGCGTGTGATAAAATAAAAATAAACACAAACTAGTATGATTAGAAAAATTAAATATTATACCCAATATGTCACGGTTTGGCCAAACCGTGACATATACACCACCAAAACCATAAAACTCACTCCCAATAATTAACCCAATCCCGATATGCAGAATATTCTCTGAAGCCCAATATGTCACGGTCCTTTAGGCTTCAAACCGTCACGGTTAGCCCAAACCGTGACGGTTTGAATCGGTTTTTCTCCAAATTACCTACGCTGCGCCTAAAATTTCCGTATAAAAGTCCATTAGACCAAAATTTTATTAAAAGACTATTAGACCAACAAAATTAAACGCAAATTATTACAAACTGTCACACCCCAAAAACCAATTTGTACCACAGATGAACACGTGGAAGGGCGGTAACTGAAGTTGGAATTTTACCAACGATTATAGTCAAACGATTATTATAAGAAACATGATTATTGTTACGAAATCCTTAGACTTATCCACAACACATACTTAAAGTTAAGACAAGTTTTCATAAAAATCTTTTCCTACGAAAAGATCTACACTTAGATATTTAGGTCCCACGTTCCGTCATCGTCTCCCAACACCGTTTGACCTTCCCGAAATCCCTACGCATCATTCCCAATTAAGGTTTCTTACGGACCTGAAAAGCATGAGAAAATACTAGGTCAACAAAAAGTTGGTGAGCATTCGGGTATTCAGAATTTAAAAGAAAAACAGTTTATTTTTCAATTTTATTATGATGATAGAGAAATTAATATATGTATCATAGACTAGCTAGGTCATACGATAACTTCGGCTATAAGTCCATAATCAAACCAAGAAACACGTCGTTGCCCCACAACAGTCCAAACATATATACTCCCTCACAATCCTGACCAGAGCGACTGGTCGTGAGAGCGGGCCCTTCTAACCCGATAGATCTACCCATATAAGTCTGTGGCCTCCCCGAGGTTAATGATTATGGGGGGATTTAGGGGTTCAGTAATATGTACGCATATAACTGACCCAACTTATATCATTAAATAATATATATTCGTTTTCTCAATCAATCATCATATATATAAGATATGTCATATCTTTAATCATGCTTTTCCCCCAAAACGTTTAAATACGACAATATTTATTAAAAATCGGGCCGAAGTACTCACCTTGAGTATGATCAGAAAAGCCAATATGTAAATTCTCCGAACCGACAAACCCTAAATATACATATATTTGTCAATACGAGGTAATTCTTGTTTAATGAAATAATGTTCACCCGACTTGTATTATATTAAAATATTTTGGTCAAATTTCTCGTAAAGCTTTATTTTAGAAAACGTATATGATTTATAATTCGCTGACGTATAAGCTAACCCTAATGCGCTGATGTCCAATACTAACTATTAGCCTATTATAAACCTTATGCTAATCTTACGTTACGTAGTTATCTATTTTCAATCATACATCTAAAATATATTTATTTTCGACATGGTTTTACCTATTGTCTTTTGAAATAATTTTGAAAAATAGAGTATTTTATACGAATCTTTCTTTACGTTTTATTTTATAACTAAATTTAATTAAAGTATATACTTATATATATATAACTTTATATTATTTATTCATCGTTATTTCTAAAAAGGTATATTGTTCTTGTTTTCGTCTTGTGTTTAATCAATATTCTTATATCTTCTTGAGGTCCAAATGTCTTCTTAGTCAAGCCTAGAATTCTAGTTCTGATTCATTGTTTATCAACTCTTTTTATTTAATTTTTGACATAATAACATATTCAAGTATTCATCTTTTCCTTTTATGTACCTTTTATCTTGATCATTAATTAGTCTTTAGCAATATCATCTAATATTTCCTACTTAGTCATGATTCTACTTCATTATCACCAACAATAATCATCCAAATATTTCCTCTTAATATGTTTCTTAGAAAGCCATAAATCCACTAAGTCTCTTATCATCATGCATTCATACATGCATGTCACATACTTACATCCATGCACATTCTTACAATCCTAACTCAAATCCATATATGTTTCTACCAACTAATACTAATTTTTACCCAAATTTTCAGATTTCTCGAGCTATTACAAAACCCATTTTTACCAATAAATTCATTTTTCCAAAATCAACAAGTGGGTGAACCAACCAAATCAAGATTTCAATCTTGATGATCCATTTAACACCCGGCCTCTCACACCAACAATATTGTCCGCTTCGCCCACGAGGAGCTCACGGATTTGCTTTTGGTTGCCCGGGTGAAAACTTCCCAGGGAGGTCACCCATCCCTGGATTGCTCCCACCTGAGCACGCTTAACTGTGGAGTTCTCCTCTCATCCACAGCCAATACGTCCAAAACGAGTTGTTGATATTAGAGGCCAGACATTCCTTATGAACCAGGAATCTCTCCTGTCCACGGCCGATGTGGGATATGTGTAGGGTGTCACAAGCACCCCCTGTTTGGACTCATCGTCCTCGATGAGCCCGAGAAGTCACCATCCTTGGTAAGGTATGTCCCACACCCCGAACGGCACAGGAGTGGCTTTGATACCATTCTTTAACACCCGGCCTCTCACACCAACAATATTGTCCGCTTCGCCCACGAGGAGCTCACGGATTTGCTTTTGGTTGCCCGGGTGAAAACTTCCTAGGGAGGTCACCCATCCCTGGATTGCTCCCACCTGAGCACGCTTAACTGTGGAGTTCTCCTCTCATCCACAGCCAATACGTCCAAAACGCGTTGTTGATATTAGAGGCCAGACATTCCTTATGAACCAGGAATCTCTCCTGTCAACGGCCGATGTGGGATATGTGTAGAGTGTCACAAGAGATGGACACATGCCTGAAAATATGGCTATGACTCATCCCACATCTGTTGGGGAGGCGAACGAAAGTCTCTTTATAAGGGGCTGGATACCTTCCCCAATGTGACGCGTTTTAAATCCGTGAGGCCGAGGCCAAAGCGGACAATATCACGTTGCGGCTCTTGTACACCTTCCTGCGGGGGTGTCACAGTTGGTATCAGAGCCAGGGCCGGGCCGTTGTGCCAGGGAGGACGCTGGTCTCACTTCGGTGGGTGGATGGACACATGCCTGAAAATATGGCTATGACTCATCCCACATCGGTTGGGGAGGCGAACGAAAGTCTCTTTATAAGGGGCTGGATACCTTCCCCAATGTGACGTGTTTTAAATCCGTGAGGCCGAGGCCAAAGCGGACAATATCACGTTGCGGCTCTCGTACACCTTCCTGCGGGGGGTGTCACAGTATCTGTCACACCCCAACCTTGACGGCGGAAACATCGAGGTGTGAGGGTTAAGATTGTTCACAGCCACATAACGCTATGTTAAAATGAAAAACGCCATTAATCAATTGTTCAAACACCACATACATCAAAGTCTCAAAATAAATCAAACGAAAACAAGAATCCAATTGTCTTTATTAAGCCTAGGTCCATGTTCTAGGTTTAAGCATTTCTTCAATCCTCACTAAGCTTGCACATTACCTGAAACATGTTGAAAATAAAGTCAACTAATGAGTTGGTGAGTTCTCATGGTTTTATATATAATAAGTATACAAAAACGTGGCAATTCTAGTCAATGGTCACAAGATAGCAAGTATATAGAACATGCATAGTTACAATCAAGCCTCGACTGAATAATATGAATAAGCATGATTAGCTAAGTGTATTTGGTTTCCTAGTGCACAAGCATACGGCTCCTAGGAGCCGGCAATCCCTCGGCTTTAGCACCAAATAGGCTTGTCAGGCCCAAAGATCTAAGACTTCGCTAGGCTAGCAATAGTTAATGATTGCACACGTATGTCACATCTCATATAATACTTAACATATTCAAACAACCACGACTATGTAAAGAATTGCACATGTGTAATAAGTATCAAAGCGTGTATGTGTAAGTTTGTATAAGCAACATGTTTCACCCCGAAAGATGTGAAATAATCGTAAAGCGGGGCATAAGAACTCACATGTTTGAATAATAAAAGACTCGTAGATGAAATAAGAGTAATCACGAATAAGATTTCCAACACAACGTCACAACGCACCTAAACGAAATAAAGTAGTTATAATTTGTTTGATGATTAATTGTAGGTCTAATAGGATTTAATAATTATTCATATTTATTACATGTTAATAACGTGATCGGTTAAATGGAACGAATGGATTTTTATACTTGGTATAATCAATTGTTAGCGCGTAAGAGAAAGAATAAATAAAACTTGATTTAATTGTACGTTGAACCGATTTATAAGGATTGTATATAATAATTATAATAAGTGATTTAGCTATTATAAGGAACTATATATAAATATATGTATATATATAGGTATAAGTAATTAAACAATTTAATTGTTTGAATATATATATAAATATATATACTAAACAATTATAATATTGTGTATAATAATCATAATAAGTAATTTAACTATTAAAAGAACTATGTATATATATATATATATATATATATATATATATATATATATATATAAGTAACTAAACAATTAAATTGTTTGATTATATATATAAATATATATACTAAACAATTATAATATTGTATATAATAATCATAATAAGTGATTTAGCTATTAAAAGAAATATATATATATATATATATATAGGTATAAGTAACTAAACAATTTAATTATTTAAAAATATATATATACATATACAAGTATTATATTTACTCATTTCTTTTGTATTTTTAAAAATACAAAAATGTATTTATAAATACAAAAGTATTTTATAAAAATTAAATTAGTCCCAAAATTAATTAAACAAAAGAAAGAAAATAATCTACATTTTATAAATTTAATTTTATAAATTTTCAGAATTTAAAAAGGTTGGATAAAGAAAAGGAAATGAAAAGAAAAAAAACCAGAAAAAGAAAAACAGGGGAGGGGGCTGCCCGGGGTCGAACCCGGGGCCTCCCTGTGAACATGGGACGCAGGAACCAGTGAACCAGGGCCGTGGCCGTGGTTCATTTTGGTTCGTTTTAATTTTAAACTGAGTCGCTTGGTTCACCCCCAAATCGATGAACCCTAGTTTTGTTCAAGGCCAAAATCGACCCTCGATTCGGTGTTAATCACCTAAATCATCATAGGGCTTTTGTTCCTTGAACGAAAATGAATAGAAAACAGGTTCCAATTACCTGATTGATGGGGTGTAGATAGGGTTTCGAGTTCGAGTTCGATTCGGATGTTCTTGAGATTGGGGTTTTGTGATCGAGAGGTTTTATTGTGCAATTGAGGGTTCAGGGAGTTTAGGAACTTCACAATGAACCGAAAGCTCATAATTTATAGGCTTGATTTCATGGATTCGAGCCTTTCTCTCTCGATTTAAAAAAGCGTTCGAAGTTTACCAAATTTGGAGATTTGAAGCTGTTAATTTGCAATGGTGATTGCCTAATTGATTGATTAAGCCGCGTTTTTAGTTTAGGTGTGATTGATTTGATTCGATTTGTGAAATTGGTCAAGATTGATTCGGATTTTTGGTAATGTTAGTCCCGGTTTCGATTTGGAAAGGTGAACGAGCGGGAACTCAATTTTGAATTGGGTTCGGGTTCGAAACTGGGGACCGAGGGTGAGGGGGTTTAATTTGGGGTCAAATCGGTTTGAAAATGAGATTTTTGAAGCTTGCCGGAGCTCGGCGGAGCTCGCCGGAGAGCTCGCCAGGAAAGCGGGGAGAGAGAAGGGGTGTTTGGGCATTTTACATAATTGGTCCCTGTTCTTTCAAAGTGTGTTATTTTATGTAATAATCTTTTATTAAAGTTTTCAAAATGGCAAAACAAACCCCTGCACTTTAACTCTAGGTTATTATTATTAATATTATTATTATTATTGTTATTATTATTATGATTATTATTATTATTATTATTATTATTATTATTATTATTGTTGTTATTATTATTATTATTGTTATTATTATTATTATTATTATTATTATTATTATTATTATTATTATTATTATTATTATTAGTTATTTAACATTTTTAAGCTTGATTAAATAATTAAAAGCATTAACACGCAAATCACCTATGAGTTTCATAAATGACCATAATGGTCCTTATAAGATTATGCGCCTTTAATTAACGTAGAAATACAGGATGTTACAATCCATGCATGAACATAACATCGAGTATTAGTCTAAATCATTATACCTCGAGTCTAAATCATCGGTTTCTATCGTTAGCTCACGGTGTCACGACTTGATTTCCACTCTAGAACCTTAATCCGACTTTTAGCTTGATTATCCTTCTTGTTTTGACTCCCAAGTACAATGCAAGTTTTAAGGGTGGTGGTGGGCGACGGGTTGGTGATGGTGTTGTTCGACCGAGGGAGAGAGAAAGAGAGCGGTGAGGGTGATGTCGGGTGGCGATGGTGGCGATCGGCGGTAGGGGTGACGGGTGAAGGTGGTGATTGTAATGTGGTGGCAGTAGGCAGTGGCGGGTGTGTGGTGTCGTGATGGGGGGGTGTCGGGTGGTGGTGGTCGCTTCAGTGGTAGCCGGCGGTGGTGATGTTCCGGTGGTAGCCGGCGGTGGTGATGGCTTGGGTTGTGGTGTTAACCGAGAGGGAAAGAGAGAAAGAGAGGAGGGAGGTGGAACCAGCGGCCGAAGGTGGCGGTGATGCCACTGCCGTCCCTTGGCAGTGGCGGCGATGGGTGTCCGGCGGGAGGGTGGTGGTCGTGGGAATGGCACCCGAGAGAGGGGGAGGAAGAGAGAGTGAGGTGTTGGTGGTGATGTCTTCGATGGTAGAGAAGAAAGAAGGGAGAAGGGAGAGTGAATTTAGAGGGATTGTGTTGGTGTGTTTAAGTGGGTTTTGTAGAGATATTGTAAACTTCCAAGAAATATTTGCTGCCACAAATATCTCTTTAACCCACTAACTCTTGAATTATTATTATTTTATTTATTTACAATTTAAAATTTATTATTATTATTATTATTATTATTATTATTATTATTAATTTTTATCATTACTTAACATTTGGTCTCAGTTGGTTTATCTGTCAACAGGTTTTGCGTTAATATTGATCAAGTACCGAACATTGACTCTCATGGGTGCAATGTATTGTGTTAAAAATTTTTAAATTCAGCAAGACATTTCTTCTTAAGAAGAACATTGGTCAATCTCTAGAGAGTCAAACTAGTCAACTAAGGTAATAATTTAATGCTTAAATTTCGAAGAATAGAGTTGGCGTTGACCTGATTTTTGTTGGGTTATTAAAGTCTCCCCCCGTTTAAGAAATTTCGTCCCGAAATTTACGTTGCCGGGTCTCTGTTAGGCTGAGTCTTAAAAAGATGGGGATACTTTTGTTGCATCTGATCTTCGCATTCCCATGTAAATTCAGGTCCTCTCTTCGAATTCCATCTTACTTTGACTAGTCTGATTTGCTTTCGTCTGAGTTTCTGAACCTTCCGATCCATAACCTCAATTGGTTCTTCGATGAAATGGAGTTTGTCATCAATGTAAACTTCTTCCGGTGGAATAATTAGCGATTCATCTGACATGCATTTCTTAAGATTGGATACATGGAACACATTATGAACATTTCCGAGTTCACATGGTAAGTTAAGACGATATGCGACTGGTCCAATACGTTCAGTTATCTCGAACGGTCCAATGAATCGGGGATTGAGTTTTCCTCGTTTACAAAATCTTACTATGCCTTTCCATGGTGATACCTTTAAAAATACTCTATCACCAATTTGAAATTCTAGCGGCTTTCTCCGATTATCCGCATAGCTCTTTTGTCTACTTCTCGCCGCTTCTAGCCTTCTTTTGATTTGCCTGATCTTGTCAGTTGTTTCTTGAATAATTTCGGGTCCGGTTAATTGTCTTTCACCAATTTCTGCCCAACAGAGGGGAGAACGACATTTTCTCCCGTATAAAGCCTCAAATGGTGCCGCTTTAATACTGGTGTGGTAGCTATTGTTATATGAAAATTCAACCAATGGTAAGTGGGTGTCCCAATTCCCACTAAAGTCCATCACACATGCTCTCAACAAATCTTCCAATGTCTGGATGGTCCTCTCGCTTTGACCGTCCATTTGGCGCAAATCCCCATACCTTGGAATCCATACCCTTTTTGCAAACCGCATCAGGTTATCAGAGTTAGGTGTTAATTCTCTGATCATTCCTTTCAGGTTCTCATTCACCAGATTATCGTCTTTCATTGCCTCCAACTGTGCATCACGTATCCGGGTTAAGAGATCAGAGTATATGGTTAACTCTAAAGCTCTTACGCGCAAAGGCTTTTCTCTTTCTTTCCTGCTGAGAGCGTCTGCAACCACATTAGCCTTGCCTGGGTGATATCTGATGTCACAGTCGTAATCATTCAATAGCTCGACCCATCGTCGCTGTCTCATGCTCAGCTCTTTCTGGTCGAAAATATGCTGTAAACTTTTGTGATCAGTGTATACTACGCACTTTGTTCCATAGAGGTAGTGTCTCCAGATTTTCAGAGCGAAAATCACTGCCCCTAATTCGAGGTCATGGGTTGTGTAATTCTTTTCATGCGTTTTTAGTTGTCTTGATGCGTAAGCAATGACTTTGTCTCTTTGCATCAACACGCATCCCAGACCTAGACGCGAAGCATCGCAGTATACTACAAACCCGTCGGTTCCATCAGGGAGTGATAGAATAGGTGCACTACACAGTTTTTGCTTTAGCACTTGAAAAGCTTCTTCCTGGTCAGAGCTCCACTCGTATCTTCGATCTTTACGAGTCAGTAAGGTTAGTGGTTGTGCTATCTTTGAAAAATTTTCAATGAACCTACGATAGTAGCCAGCTAACCCTAGGAATTGTCGTACTTCTGTCGGTGACTTGGGTGCTTCCCAATTCTTTATTGCCTCAACCTTTGTAGGGTCTACCTGAATACCTTTCTTGTTTATGACGTGCCCAAGGAAGTGAACTTCCCGCAGCCAGAATTCGTATTTTGAAAATTTCGCATACAGTTTTTCTTTCTTTAGCATTTCCAAGACGAGTTGTAAATGATGCTCATGATCTTCTTGGGACTTTGAGTATACCAGAATATCATCAATAAAAACTATTACAAACTTGTCTAAATAAGGCTTACAGACTCTGTTCATGAGGTCCATGAACACTGCCGGAGCATTGGTTAAACCAAACGACATCACTAGAAACTCATAGTGACCGTATCGTGTTCTGAAGGCTGTTTTTGGAACGTTCTCTTCTGCTATCAGCAACTGATGGTAACCGGATCGTAGATCAATCTTGGAGTAGTAACTGGATCCTTGTAACTGGTCGAACAGATTATCTATTCTTGGTAATGGGTATCGATTCTTTATTGTAAGTTTATTCAACTCTCGATAATCGATACACATTCTGAACGTTCCATCCTTCTTTTTGACAAATAATACCGGGGCTCCCCACGGGGAAAGGCTTGGTCGGATGAATCCCTTATCTAACAATTCTTGCAATTGTTTTGACGGTTCTTGCATTTCAGAGGGCGCTAGCCGGTACGGCGATCGGGCAATGGGGGCTGCTCCGGGTACCAACTCTATCTGAAATTTAATCTGTCGTTATGGAGGCAACCCTGGTAAATCCTCGGGAAACACTTCTGGGTACTCCCTCACCACTAGAATATCCTTGATTATTCGTTCTCCCTTGTTTATGTCAGTGGCCTTTACTAGGAAAGCCTGGTATCCCTTGCTTATATATTCATACGCCTTCATAACATTCTCTTTGTCGCCTTGTATAATCAAAACTTTACTGCTGCTCGTCGGCAATCGAATAAGCTTCTCGAAGCAAATGACTTCAGCATGGTTCTGAGAGATTCCTACCACTACATCAAAGCTTCCCAGTGTAACAGGTAGCAAATCGATGCTAAATGGGCGGTCGTTAAGTTGAATGGTGCAGTTCTTGATTACATAATCAGATTCTATTTTCTTCCCATTAGCTAATTCGATTATATGTTTCCTATCTAACTTGTAAGGCTTTCTTCCTAGTAATGGTTCAAACTCTTTTGACACAAAACTTAAATCGGCGCCGGTGTCAAATAATACGGATGCATAATGGTTATTAATGAGAAACATACCATTAACAACTGACGGTTCCTGACGTGCCTCTTTCACATTCATCTCAAATGCTCGTCCCCTGGCCTTGGTTTCGCCTAGATTAGGACAATCTCTCTTGTAATGTCCCGTATTCCCACATCCGAAACAAACCGGACTGTTCTTTGGTGCTTTCTCTGAAGGGTTTGGTTCTGCAATTTTGACTTAGCTGACCAAACTTCTTGCAGCGCGAGTAAATTCGACATTCACCGTTATATGAATACCCACACTTATTACATCTTCCCGGCGGTCCTCGCTTCCTTTTGAAGTCGCTTGAAGTAGCTGTATACGCCTTCCCAGGTCCTGGCTTAAAACTCTTTTTGTTGTTTCTCCAATCATTGGGATTTCCATTCCATTTTCTTTTACCGTCCGGTATCCTCCTTTCCATTTCCACAAGCTTCTTTTCCACTTCCCCCGCCTTTTTACCCAATGTTCCACTGCGCACTGCATCATCGGTTAGAGTGTGTGCAATGGTTATGGCACTTTGTATGGTAGTAGGGTTGGATGCTGTAACACTGCTTCGAATCTGTGGCGACAATCCCCATATATATCTTTTAATCCGGACGTACTCTGGCGTTACCATTCGAGGTACTAATCTAGCAAGATCGTTGAACCTCGACGTGTATGTTTGTATGTCATCACCCTCCATTGTGTGATTCCAGAATTCCGTCTTAATTTTCTGTAGTTCATTCCGCGGGCAGTACTCACGAAGTAGCATCTCTTTTAACTGTTCCCAGGAGAGTTCATAAGCATTTGCGTCCCCCAAAATCTATCGTTGAGAATTCCACCAGGATAGCGCCGCATCTTGAAACGAGCAGGTTGCATACTTTACCTTTTGATTGTCCGCACAATTACTTATAGCTATCACAATTTTCATCCTTTCAATCCACCAAACAATATCCAGTGGTCCTTCTGCGCCAGGAAAAACTCTTGGGTTGCACCTTGGAATGTCTTATATGAACACCCCATTATCTGACCATTCGTGGATGTCCATCCAATCCAAAACCGTTATTACCCCCTATTCCAACACCACTACCGGATCCGATGTTTTGATCCATTTCCCACTCCATTCCCATGGTTACTGTTTGCTCCACCACGCATTCTGCCCAAGCCCACAGTCATATTGGCCTCATGTTGCTCTAGAGCTGTTTGAACATGTTGCGCTATTAGTTGAGCTAGTTCTTCTACGGTCGTGGGCAGGTTGGCGTTTCCGCCTGACGATGTAGTCCGTGTTCTAGGTGGCATATCTTATTACTGTCACGCAAAACAGATAAAGGTCTTAAGGATGACATGACTTTAATGTATCGATATAAATTTTCTAGTAACCAAAAGCACCTACAAATTCCTCTTAATTATAATAGTACATATCAAGCACCATAATCATAGTAGTTAATCATAACCATAATTTCATACATTAAACATAAACATCCATACGATCAAGTTTTCATAGCAAAATATTGTTCAAAAGTAAATTAAACATTAAAACTAAACTACATCACAATCCCTAAAACGGTGCTGCACTGCCAGTGTGCATCAGGTATGATACCACCATCAGACAAAACGTAGCCACTTGCATAGTAGCTTCAACCCTTTCTTCCATTACCACCACTTATTGTTGAGTCATAACTGCAGCTGCTTCTGCCACCTCAACCCTTTGTTCAGCCATAGTTAGTCAGTTCCTAGTTTCCAGCAAACTAGCTTCCAAATCAGACACTCGAAAATGCACTTGATGGAGTGCATTGTCCCCCAACATCAACTCTTCTTCAGCAGTCATCAACTTCCCATCCAAAGCTTCATTGACTTCCTCTTGCACCTTCAGTTTCTCTTTCATGTAAGACAATTCTTTCTCATAATGTAGACAACGGTTAGTTATAATCATCATCATATGCTCAATAGACTCGCCAGCGATGTACATGCCATGAGGGGCTGTGGAAGACTCTCCTATCTCGAAGGTGGAAGGAACTCCATCCATAAGTGCCCACCTTCTCATGATGCTCCTAGTCCAATCCCATCTCTCAGTATTAGCTGGCTTCCTTTTGGGTTCAGGTGTCTCCCGCATATTGCTACTACCTTGCATAACCTCCTTTGCCTTTCTTTTCTTCCTTCTCTCGTACACCAATCGAATCTTTGGTGGTTGCTGCACAGGTGAAATGGGTGCAGTAGGAGTAATGACTGTCAAAACTGTGTCTGCTCGTGCTACGTGGTTATCATCAGACTTCTCCGTAGTCAGTATGACTCTAGTCGATCTCCTAAGCTCACTATTAGTTTGAGCTCCCGGGGTTGGCTCCAAAGTAGCTTCGACTCGGTTAGGGCCTTCGACACTATCCTCAGATATCCATCCATTCCCTGAGTTCTCCATGCCTGGTTGCATCCCGGTGGTAAAATGTGGTTGGATGCGCTGGTACCAGGACTTAGGTGGCCCTTGTTGAGGAGAATCCTCGGTGCCGCTACTAATGTCAAAGATATCTTTTCCATTGATTTGACCGGCCATCTACATAAAATTATGTATATATATATGCTATTAATCTACACATAATGCTAACGTCTTAAATCAGTTAATCATATGTAATTCTAAGCAACACTCACTAACCGTGCTTGGGAATGACGGGATTGTTTCGGGACCCACTATTTCCGGTTATAGTCTAGTTTTTCTTTTCAAGAAATTTTTCTAGTTTTCCTATAACCTTTGGCTCTGATACCAACTTCTGTCACACCCCAAAAACCAATTTGTACCACAGATGAACACGTGGAAGGGCGGTAACTGAAGTTGGAATTTTACCAACGATTATAGTCAAACGATTATTATAAGAAACATGATTATTGTTACGAAATCCTTAGACTTATCCACAATACATACTTAAAGTTAAGACAAGTTTTCATAAAAATCTTTTCCTACGAAAAGATCTACACTTAGATATTTAGGTCCCACGTTCCGTCATCGTCTCCCAACACCGTTTGACCTTCCCGAAATCCCTACGCATCATTCCCAATTAAGGTTTCTTACGGACCTGAAAAGCATGAGAAAATACTAGGTCAACAAAAAGTTGGTGAGCATTCGGGTTTTCAGAATTTAAAAGAAAAACAGTTTATTTTCCAATTTCATTATGATGATAGAGAAACTAATATCTGTATCATAGACTAGCTAGGTCATACGATAACTTCGGCTATAAGTCCATAATCAAACCAAGAAACACGTCGTTGCCCCACAACAGTCCAAACATATATACTCCCTCACAATCCTGACCAGAGCGACTGGTCGTGAGAGCGGGCCCTTCTAACCCGATAGATCTACCCATATAAGTCTGTGGCCTCCCCGAGGTTAATGATTATGAGGGGATTTAGGGGTCCAGTATTATGTACGCATATAACTGACCCAACTTATACCATTAAATAATATATATTCGTTTTCTCAATCAATCATCATATATATAAGATATGTCATATCTTTAATCATGCTTTTACCCCAAAACGTTTAATTACGACAATATTTAATAAAAATGGGGCCGAAGTACTCACCTTGAGTATGATCAGAAAAGCCAATATGTAAATTCTCCGAACCGACAAACCCTAAATATACATATATTTGTCAATACGAGGTAATTCCTGTTTAATGAAATAATGTTCACCCGACTTGTATTATATTAAAATGTTTTGGTCAAATTTCTCGTAAAACTTTATTTTAGAAAACGTATATGATTTATAATTCGCTGGCGTATAAGCTAACCCTAATGCGCTGATGTCCAATACTAACTATTAGCCTATTATAAACCTTATGCTAATCTTACGTTACCTAGTTATCTATTTTCAATCATACATCTAAAATATATTTATTTTCGACATGGTTTTACCTATTGTCTTTTGAAATAATTTTGAAAAATAGAGTATTTTATACGAATCTACTTTTACGTTTTCTTTTATAACTAAATTCAATTAAAGTATATACTTATATATATAACTTTATATTATTTATTCATCGTTATTTCTAAAAAGGTATATTGTTCTTGTTTTCGTCTTGTGTTTGATCAATATTCTTATATTTTCTTGAGGTCCAAATGTCTTTTTAGTCAAACCTAGAATTCTAGTTCTGATTCATTGTTTATCTACTCTTTTTATTTAATTTTTGACATAATAACATATTCAAGTATTCATCTTTTCCTTTTATGTACCTTTTATCTTGATCATTAATTAGTCTTTAGCAATATCATCCAATATTTCCTACTTAGTCATGATTCTACTTCATTATCACCAACAATAATCATCCAAATATTTCCTCTTAATATGTTTCTTAGAAAGCCATAAATCTACTAAGTTTCCTATCATCATGCATTCATACATGCATGTCACATACCTACATCCATGCACATTCTTACAATCCTAACTCAAATCCATATATGTTTCTACCAACTAATACTAATTTTTACCTAAATTTTCAGATTTCTCGAGCTATTACAAAACCCATTTTTACCAATAAATTCATTTTTCCAAAATCAACAAGTGGGTGAACCAACCAAATCAAGATTTCAATCTTGATGATCCATGCATGAACATAACATCGAGTATTAGTCTAAATCATTATACCTCGAGTCTAAATCCTCGGTTTCTATCGTTAGCTCACGGTGTCACGACTTGATTTCCACTCTAGAACCTTAATCCGACTTTTAGCTTGATAATCCTTCTTGTTTTGACTCCAAGGGTGGTGGTGGGCGACGGGTTGGTGATGGTGTTGTTCGACCGAGGGAGAGAGAGAGAGCGGTGAGGGTGATGTCGGGTGGCTCGGGTGGCGATCGGCGGTAGGGGTGACGGGTGAAGGTGGTGATTGTAATGTGGTGGCAATAGGGAGTGGCGGGTGTGTGGTGTCGCGATGGGAGGGGGTGTCGGGTGGTGGTGGTCGCTTCAGTGGTAGCCGGCGGTGGTGATGTTCCGGTGGTAGCCGGCGGTGGTGATGGCTTGGGTTGTGGTGTTAACCGAGAGGGAAAGAGAGAAAGAGAGGAGGGAGGTGGAACCAGAGGCCGAAGGTGGCGGTGATGCCACTGCCGTCCCTTGGCAGTGGCGGCGATGGGTGTCCGACGGGAAGGTGGTGGTCGTGGGAATGGCACCCGAGAGAGGGGACGAAGAGAGAGTGAGGTGTTGGTGGTGATGTCTTCGATGGGTAGAGAAGAAAGAAGGGAGAAGGGAGAGTGAAGTTAGAGGGATTGTGTTGGTGTGTTTAAGTGGGTTTTGTAGAGATATTGTAAACTTCCAAGAAATATTTGCTGCCACAAATATCTCTTTAACCCACTAACTCTTGAATTATTATTATTTTATTTATTTACAATTTAAAATTTATTATTATTGTTATTATTATTAATTTTTATCATTACTTAACATTTGGTCTCAGTTGGTTTATCTGTCAACAGGTTTTGCGTTAATATTGATCAAGTACTGAACATTGACTCTCATGAGTGCAATGTAGTGTGTTAAAAATTTTTAAATTCAGCAAGACATTTCTTCTTAAGAAGAACATTGGTCAATCTCTAGATAGTCAAACTAGTCAACTAAGGTAATAATTTAATGCTTAAAATTCGAAGAATAGAGTTGGCGTTGACCTGATTTTTGTCGGGTTGTTAAACAAACAATGTTGGTCTTTTCTGAGATGTATCCGAATGATTTTAGTACAAATGAAAGCGAATGTCTTTTGGTTGACCTTAAGGACTTTTATCACTGTAACGACCTAAGCACCGTAATATATATTGTCCATTTTGATAGCTGACACACCCTTGGCCCCTAACTCCTTCACGGTTTTAAAATGTGTCTAACAAAGAAGGTATCCAGTGCCATAGGTATCAGATATCAAATATAAAATTAGTTTGACCAGTTGCAATTGTAATTGTTGAAAAATATTTTTCTAAATTAAAGGATATCAAGTAGGATTCGCGCAATCGAATGAGTGAGGATTATTTGAACAATGATTTAATTTGGGCGCTCGAAATAGAAATTTGATAAAGTAACAAATGACAACGTAATGGTTTGGTTTTAAGCCTTCAAATGCCGAAGAGGAGAGATGTGAGATCATCTAGTAGATATTTGTTTAACTTTACTTTTTACATGTTTATATTTGTTTCACTTACATGATTGTACGATTAAAGAAATTTAGGATACTTTGAAGTTTTGTTCTGATCGGTGTCTTTTGAATCATCAATACTGTAACAATGTTTGAAATTAAAAGATTTTAGATTAAATTACGTCCTTCATATAATTGAAATAACAACCTTTATAAATTTAGTTATTTATTTTCAAGTTACGCCAACAATATTTGATTTTAATTTTTGGGCACCCTTTTGGTACCTGTGGTCCATAAAGTGACGAAAATAAACACCACGTTGGTCAAATTTCAATTTCACGATTTATTTTTGCCAAAATTAAAAAATCATATGCCTTAAGTTTTGAGGATTCAAATCACCCTTCTTTTCCAACTTTCTAGATGCACATATTCACACATGCATATTTCTTCGTTGAACATATAATTTGAATTAAGGTTTTCTTGAGTTTTAAGTTTTAAGCAACTTTGAATATGTAAAAGAATACTTTGAATTAAAAGTGACTGCTTCTTAAAACTTTA
Source organism: Flaveria linearis (assembly GCA_024085815.1). Taxonomy (NCBI): domain Eukaryota; kingdom Viridiplantae; phylum Streptophyta; class Magnoliopsida; order Asterales; family Asteraceae; genus Flaveria; species Flaveria linearis. The sequence continues at coordinate 97,194,557 of CM044004.1, forward strand.
GAAAGTAAAATAAGTGGTTTAGATATCATTTTTGTCTCTTTTGTTAAAGAATTTTACATTTTAATTTAGAACATCAAGATATTCGGTGTTTGTTTAAATTAAGATGGTGTAGATTTTTGAGTTTACCACTCATAAAGTATTTATTAGATATCTAGTATAATTAAATTAACTTGTTAACTAATGTAATTATAATATATGTCAAATAAATAAGTAGGTGTGAAGAGTATGATTGTTTGATTTTATTATGATATTTGATATTAGAATTTTATAATTTGTTAGGGGCGAAACCCTAAGCAATAAGGGTTCCAAGTAGGTACCGAGAGTCTAGGGACAGCGCCTCTAGGAGCAGGGTCCAAGGGTCAGAGTCTCTAGTTGCGGTAAAAATGCATTAAAAGATAATTTTTCTTAAATTTCACATGTGAAATTCGGATGTAAAAAACGTATTATTAAGTTATTTTTAATTTAAAATGAAAACTATGTGACGACAGTTTCACTCCCCATCTCTAAAAATCAAATTGTATTCTCTTTTGGTCATTCACTTTGATTTCTTCTTTTGGTTCATGAACATCTTATAAAAGAATCATACTTGTTCTTGATTTTTATCTAAGCTATATCCGATCAATTTATTATATGATGCATCGAATAATTTTGATCGGTTAGAGAAATATCAGAACCCAAGATCGTTATGCTAATGTATCATAGTTTGTTAAAAGATCAGCTGACAGAATCTTCCGTACGAAACTGTCTGACACGCGTGGTCTTCTCTTTCGTCCCTCTTTTTCCAACAGATTGTTCGTGTGTCGGAGAATTGGCTTCTGCACCACAAGATCGAACTGCACTCATGCCTCTCCCGCATCAAGTTGACCGCCAGACTGGAGCTCTGTAACATGTTGACAAATACTTCCGAACTGAGGGTTCGGTCAGTACAAGAGACTACTTTGTCTACTCGGAATAGCCCCGATCTCTATCCTTTCGACTAATATTACAGTTCGTACACCTTGAGAAGTCTGTGTATCTCAACTAGTAAAATAAGTTACTTGATATCAGCTACTCTCTTCCCGCTTTACCTTCTAGAGAGAACGAACTGATAGTAGTAAATTGCTTTTAAATTGAACAATATATGGTTTCAAATTGAATTCTATTCTCTGGTCATGAACCAGAGAATAGAAGAAGACGACCAACAACAAATGAATCATTTCTATAGTGATGAGCCAATCAAAACTACCATTTGCCAGCTTTCTTTATTAGATTAAAATATGTTTGAAAAATAAGTTATTTTTAACTCGGATTTCACATGTGAAACTTAAAAAATTAATTATTAATGAAGTCAATTTTATCTAAATAAAAAGTTTTCAAGTTAATCTCTCGACCCCAAAAAAAACTTTGCTTTTTGAACTCCACTATTAGAGACGCTGCCTTCAGGCATAACTTAAAAGGAAGATATGTTAATTGAAAAAACGTTTAAAAACAAAAAAGGACAAATAATAAACTAAGAACTTGTCAAAGCAAACAATGTACTTTTGCAAAGAGAAAACTTATTGGGCCTATTGTTGTCGAAGCCCAATCCGATTATCTACCCTAACCAGTGAACTAGTGTAGGAGTGTACGATACCAGCTTCTCAAAAAATAAATGGCCCATTAAGTTGCTACTGGGCCCAGAAACATTTAATGTACTTCTTTTTCTCTAGCAAGTACCTAGAGCTTTTTTGGCCCAGCAACATTTATCATCAAGTTAATCTCTTTTCTACCTAGCGGTTTGACACCCGAATCCGTATATCCGACCCGGAGCCGGTCGCGGTTTGTACCCGCCTAACACAACAACCCGGTTCTACGTAATGACTAAACCGATCTGCTTGAAACAAAATATACCGCAAACAGAAAATACTTTTCATCCTTTGGTTAATACATGAAAATGTAAATTATTTTGATACGAGTTTAAATTTTATATTTATTCGTTTAAGATTGTTAAACTAATTTGCTTTCTTGCTTTTCACGTCTTTAATGTTAACTAGGTTTTGGCGCGTGCGTTGTCGCGCGTATGCGAGTTTTAGTGTAACCCTAAATCAAAATCAAAATGAAGGTTCAAAACCACAAAATCAGTAAAATACACAAAGTAAAACATACCAAAACCCCAAATCCATAACAAACGATAACATGCAGAACCCAAAAACTAAATCAAAGCCCAACACCATACACAAAACAAACGAAAATCAAAGCCGTAAGAAAGCGACACAGTCCAAAATAAAAAACCGACGAAAATCAAAGCCCCAAAAAGAGCAAACAAAAGGAAAACTCAAACCTTCATAGCGAGAATCGTCAGGGTAGCGATAACGAAAGAAAGAAAGCAGGAACCCGGAGAAAGACAGCGTCGACGAACCCTACAAATCAAAGACACGTGTCCAGATACAAAAAACCACATCCTAAAATCTCGAACCCACACACAAAACAAACCATATTAAAAACACAAACAAAAAAAAGAAAAAAAATAAAACACAAACAAAATAAACAAAAAAAAATTTTAAACACAAAAAAAACAAAAAAAAGGAAAAAGCCACCACCGACCCCAAAAAGAGCAAACAAAAGGAAAACTTAAACCTTAATAGCGAGAATTGTCAGGGTAGCGATAACGAAAGAAAGAAAGCAGGAACCCGGAGAAAGACAACGTCAGCGAACCCTATAAATAAAAAACACGTGTCTAGATACAAAAAACCTCATCCCAAAATCTCGAACCCACACACAAAACAAACCATATTAAAACACAAACAAAAAAAATAAAATAAAATAAAACACAAACAAAATAAACAAAAGAAAATTTTAAACACAAAAAAAGCCACCACCGACCAAACCTTTTAATTAGAATACTAATATGTGAGTTTTCCCAGCTATTCTAATTCTAGTATAATTATAAATGATTTAATATTATAATACTATACATTAACGACAAAGTTATCTTTTTTTATTAAAGTGCACATACATACGAAATTCACAAATTTGGAATGTTTAGTTTAAAATATATAAAAAAAACATAAAGACGAACACACCTGACATTGACTTTATGACTAATCTTTCTACTATAATAAAAAGGTATCTGGGATGACACGTGTCAACACCACAATCACTCTCATCAAAATTTTCCCGCCTCTCTCTCCTATTAAATAATTACTTTAATTACTAATAATACTATTTAACACTTTTTTGATTTAATAAATTAATAAAGAGATCTATTTATTAATTTTATTTCTAAATAAATAATTTTTTATAAAATATTAATTTTATTTAAAGCATAAGAATTTTTTTTAAAAATATGAAATATTTAAAATTGGTATTTTTAAAAAGTTATTTTTTTAAAACCAAAAATAATTAAATTTAAGAGTTATAATAAGAAAATTTTTAAAAATGACAATTTTATACGGTTTGTTTTAGAACAAAACGTTTATTTTTTTTTTTTAAATAAAGTTTTAAAATGTTGATATCACTATTTTATAACTTACAGTCATTTCTAATACATAATTTCAGTGATATCATATCTTAAAATATTATTTTATAATTAATAAATTTTGTTATATTAATTTTTTATTTATTCAACACGTGTAACACACGGGTTACTATAGCTAGTAATCTAATATAAGGCATCATCCGATACCATCAACGGTTTTACAAAAATTAAATCTTACGAAGAAATTAAAACAAATAAAACAAAAAATATAATATTAAAAACAGGCGTAGCTACCACAGTGACCCCCTGGATTTTCGTTGTGTTCTATGATTCCATTTTCTGTTATAAACACACAATGCTTTTGCTTTCGTGCAAAAACGATATGGCTAGAAAGTCAATGATCATAGCCGCTGTCGTGCTGGTCCTCGGATTACTATCTGTCGGGGCGGGGTTTGCGGCCGAGCTCACCAGAGTTAAGGTATGCGTTTTAAGGGTGGAGCTAGACCTTCATGCCAGATAAATTTTTTGATTAAATCTAAAGTTGTTTTTTCTACCGTTGTAACTCATGTAAACATGTAGTGGTAGACTTTGAAAATCAGAAAATATATACACTATATTGTTACATTATTTTTATGGAGTAAGAGCATATAGAGAACATTTTAAAAAACCTTTATATTGAAACTTAATTATTTTTTTTCCTTTTTAAAATTATCGGTGGTTTAAAACTTCTAATTTATTCGATTCTTTTAGATTGAAAAAATAATAATTCATCTTAGTTTACATGTTCTTGTAATATTAGTGTTTTGTAGAGCAGTCACGTCCTGCTTAACATGACTAAATGATTAATATTTATTTTCATGTTTAAATAGAATCATTTTAAAAATTTCAAATAATATTTTTCATATTATGTCACACACATGGCAGGGTTCTCAAATTAGACTTGTTCATGGCAAATGTGTACACCCAAGTAATCCAGTCATGGGTCTTACCATAACAGCAGCCGTTGCTATGTTCCTTCTTCGTGTTGTCGTTAGAGTTGCCACTGGTAGCGGCTATGCATGTTGTCGCACGCGCCCAAACGTACCCAAATTGATACGATACTGTGTCGTTATAGCTTGGTACATACATGTTTCAACCATACAAGTGATCAGTATCATATCAAACTTGATGTTTATATATTATCTACTGATAAATGTCTAAAATGATTGCTTGTTATACAGGCTCTTGTCTTTTGCAGCAATCGGGCAGTTCATCGCGGGTGCAAAGCTTTGTAATCAATCGAGTCCACAAGTCTCAAATTTTTTAGAATACAAGTGTTATGTCATAAAACCTGGATATTTCTCAACAGCTGCAGTTATGGCTCTTATGAGTCTGGGTTTGACCCTTTTTTATTATCTCGTGATCGCTTCATCTCAAAACGTGCCCGTTAAGCAACCAGTGTCAGAGATCGAGGCACCATCGGTTACAAATGAGCACCTCGTGCCCCCATTGCCTCCCCAGATGCAATGACACTTAGATGTATTTGTATTGTTTGTTAAATAAGTGGGAGTTAGTACGTTTGTAATTTAAAACCGGCCAGTTACTTGTTAGAACATGATTAATTCTAAGTTGATAAAACTAAAATAATAAAACAACAAGTGTTACATGTTACATATTTGTGGGAATTAAGTTATCATGGTCAATCGTTGTGAAGATTCTTGTCTTAAAGACCAATCGTGCGAATTGAATTCACAATGCGCTAAGTGTTCTATCATCCTGAATATGCACGCTTATTCACGGGTTCGCGCTACTAGAAAATTGGGTAATTTGCTACGCATATTTGCGTCGCTCATACGTAGCAAACAGCCATTTTCGACGCAATTACGACGCAATTACGACGCACATGTTGTGTAGCAAAAACCCTCGTCGCAAAATCATTTGTGACGCATTTGCTACGCGTGTTGCGACGAATTTGTGACACAAAATTGGCGTTAGTATTTTGCTACACATTTGCTACGCACACCCTTAATTATTATTATTTACTATATTTTAATTAATTATATTTACTTTGCTACGCATTTGTGACAACACATATTTTTAATTGAAATTTTAAACTTTCAACGCAATTGCAACACATCATTGAATTACTCTTTGCTACATACTTGTGACGCATTATTTGAGACACATTTGCTACGCAATTTGTTAAAAATGTAACAATTAATAAAATAGAAAAATCCATATCGTTTGCTAATAATATTAACAAGCCTGCTAAAAAAATAATAACAAAACCAACAGAACTACAAATCAAATAACCTAAATTAGAAAAAGAAATCACACACTACAATCAAAGTTAAATATTGTAACACATAACTAGTATCTAAAATAACATCTAACAGTTACTACTAATTACTATGAGGTTGATAACTTTTCATGAAATCTTCAAAGTTCTTTTGCATCGCTTGCCTCTCGTCCTCCCTGCATTTCCTGTCAGCTTCAAGTTGAGCTTGTAGTGCATCCTCGAATGCTTTCCTATCAGCTTCACGTTGAGCTTGAAGCCGAGCTTCAAGAGCTTTAAATCGAGTCTCGGAATCTTGAATTTGATTTTCCAAAGCTAGGATCTAAAATAATAGTAAAAACATATATAAATAAACAATAGATAAATTGAATCACCCATTAAGTCTTCTAACAATGTAACAAAAGAGGTCAACTTAGATGTATATACAAATGACATAATTGAATTTGAGTAGAATATAAAACATGATTCAACAGTTATGACTAGTTAATAATTTAAAATTTTGATCATCTAAATATATTAAAGCAAGAATTAGCTCCAACCTCAAGTTAAACAATATGATATTAGATATCAATATCTTCCAGAATAAAAAATGAGAATGGATTACAAATTTGATGTACTAGCTTTTAACATATCAAGGTGTGTTTAGTGAATCTAATCCTAGACTATTAATGGTTATATTAGCAGAACATTTAAGGAAATAGAACAATTATTGTTCGACCAAAATACAACCAATTTTAAATATAAATACATAGAATCAACCAAAATGTCAAACTTCATATTCACAACAGATTGGTATGATTACTTCAGATGGGTTTTGTCAAAAGTTTTGTTAGCTATGCAACTGGAAGAACCTAAAATTTCTAAGTCCAGTAATTAAATAATTCTAACAAACATGTTTGGTCCAATTATAAAAAGTCAACAAAAGAAAAGTCAACTATAATATACAAGTGCAGTGCTATGTTTTAAGATATATGCTTATTATTCAAATGGTTATATTAAAGTCAAATAGTACGAAAGGTCAAAATATAATACCTTATCATGAGATGATCCAACATTAAAAGATGAGGTTGGGGTGCCAGTCATCAGGTAATTTATATCTGTAGATCCAATCCCGAATACGCGAGACGTACTACCTCCGGTCTGCACACGCTTCCAGACCTTAATGTCATCCTCGGTGAATTCTGGTCCGTGCAGCTCCTTCATATCTTTCAAGTATTCCCCCTAGAATTTTTCAAAATAACATGAATTAGTATAAAGCATTTCAATCATTAGGGGGCCAAAATAAAACTTCTAAAACTACACTATAGCAAAGGGTTTAAATATAAGATATAATGTTACTATTGTAAATACTAATACAGTAGTTATATAAAAACAATAATGATAACTCACATATATTTCTTCAGCTCGACCTGTACAGAAATCCATCCCCTCCAAGTTATTTATTTCAAGCTCTCCCGCCTTGAGTCTTGCTTTGGACTCTTTTGTGAGGTGAGTTTCGAGAAAGACTTCTCTAAAACTAGGTTTTCTACCCAGTTTAGTTTTCTATATAGAAATAGAATTTTATTAATAAATATTAAAGTAAAAACAATGAATAATTGTTATAATATAATTATCTTACCAGTCGAGTTTGATGCTCATCAAATCCTAAAGAACCGCCAGTATGTCGAGATCTCTTGCCAGTGCTATCGACGCTCGCGCGGTTTTTAGTCCCGCTCTCAGACTTCTTTGCCCAATCATCTTTTCTCCAAATCTGTAGAGAATAAAACAACACACATATATATAAATAAGATGGTAAATTTTACAAAAATAATATTATATTTAGTCTCTTACCTTACACATATCACGCCATATGTTAACATGGATATGACTAGGCGGGAACTCACTAATTATACTGAACCGCCTAGGATCTTTTTCCTCGATAACACGTCCGGCCTTCCTTGCAGCCGTAATAGCTTTTGCTCTTAATTTCCCCATAATGGCTCTATAGCGTTCCTTTAACACGTTTTTAAATCCCTCATAAATCACTTGCTCGTTTCTCGGATCCCAACTCCAACGAGTCTATAAAAAAGTTAAACTAGAGTTAAAGATGTAAACTAAAAAATATAAATATAAGATACAAATAACCAATGATATATTACCCTAAATCTATTAAACATTCTATCCATCACATTTTTTGGAACATCTGGAAATGTGACCCATGGTCCTTCAATATGTTCCTTTAGTATATCGGTGATGGTCTGTACAACTTTGTTTGATCCAAACCTATAATATAACAATCTAACTAAATAAGTACATTTATAACATGATTAAAAAATAGATTAAAAAACTATAATTAAAGGCATACTTATCTCCAAGTCGAAGGATAGGTGGTCTTTGAGGTACATCATGAGCACCCTCTCCGTAATTTGAATCACGCTGAGAGTTGAGATAAGAGTCATGTAGAGAGTCATGTGGAGAGTCACGTGGAGAGTCACGTGGAAAGTCGCGTGGGGATTCGCGTGGAGAGTCACGTGGAGATTCATGTAGAGAGGCATCTATGTCAACCCTATCATTATGCTTACTATAATCCTCATAGAAATCATCATCTTCATCACCATCGGTGCGACCATACGGAAACATCTGACATGTTGCGAGGCTATCACCTCTCCTATTCGTAGGTCTGGTGGTATGTCCCCCACGAACGAGGACGCGTCCTGCTGAATAATATGTACCCGGACGACTACCAGAGAACTGTGGAAGTGGTTGTCGCCTACTCTCAAATGTACCTGAATGGCTACCAGGGAACTGTGGAAGTGTTTGTCGTCTCGTATCATCAGAACCTGAACGAATACCTGAGAATTGTTGAAGTGTTTGTCTTCTCACATCATCTGCACCTGAACCACCTGAGAATTGTGGAAGTGGTTGTCGCCTCGTATCGTCTGCACCCAAACGATTACGCTTACCAACCTTTCCACGAGCACCTGACATTGCTTAAATAAACGATATATACACTCTGCATATAACCACAAGAATAGTCAGAATCATAATATAAGAATAGTATCCCTATGATATCAAACAATTAAAAATGGACATACCATATGATAAATCATAAATAATTAATAAGGTATACAACAACAAGTTTTTTTCTAACAAGCAAATTCGTCTTCATCTGAAGAGTGGTCAGAAAAAATAATTTCATCATCTTTGTCATCGGATGTATCCTCTGTATATTCAAATTCTTCCTCCTCATATCGTCCATCTTCAAATATTTCATCATCCTCCTCGATAATTTCATCCATCATATGGGTATTTGTGACTAAGCAGAGGCGTTCACTCCTAGTGACTTGATTTGGTTCCTCAAACCGTTCATCAAACTGAAAGAAACCATGTTCTTCTGTATTTGCATCTATTTCAGGAGCACTGACTTCATATATATGTCGAGACTTTGTCTTGACAACCGCCCATAGATCTTTTGTATCACGGTTCATGGCAGGGTATGATGTGTAAAACACTTGTTCCGCTTGTGATGCCAACACAAACGGGTCATCATTTCCAAGTCGAGACTTAGGTTTCACATCAACTAGGTTGTTTTTGTTAACTACAACACCACGACTGTTATCAAACCATGTACACTTGAAAAGTACAACAACTGAACACTGCTCAGTGCCATAATACTCCAGCTCTAATATTTCATCCAACAAGCCATAATAGTCAGACTCTTCGGAATTATACGTTGACCCTCTCACGTAAACACCATAGTTATTCGTTAGATGTCCCTCACCATATTCTCGGGTGTGAAATTTGTAACCATTAACAAAGTAACCCTTGTAAGATTGAATAGATCTTGATGGTTTTCTTGCTAAAACTTGCAAATGCTTAGTGCTTCCATCTAATAAGCCAACGTTTACCTGCATTTAGGAATAATCAAGCGGTGTGTTGATTAATAATGTATTATACCAATCATTATGATATAATTGGTTTTACTTACACGTTCTTCAAACCAGCTAGCAAAGTGTTCATCTCTAAGAGTTGGAACCAGGTCATTTGGATACCGTTGGCTTGCAATTTTATCAAACTCATGGACATAACTTTCTACTTCTACACAATTTAAAAGAACATAGGTGTGTGCTTTTTTATGTTCTTCAATACTCATGACTCTGCGTTTCCCACCCTTTTCATACAGTCTTTTTGACGGAACAACAAACACGCTAAGTTGAGAGTCTCCACTTGAAGAGCAGGAATGTTGAGGTGCGAAATTCCGTGGCTCCCGATTATGGCGAGTCTCCAAACTCGAGTCAAAGTATAGCGAACAATATGTCGCGATTTCACTCACTAGGTGTTCCCTCGTAATTGAACCCTCAACCCTTGATCTGTTTCTAATTCTTCTTTTAATCATACCAAGCTTCCTACATTTAGAACATTATCAAGCAACATGGTTGGAATGGTTAACAAAATTTATAAAAAATATTTTAGTTATAAGATACAAATATTACGATTACCTCTCATATTGATACATCCATCTATACTGCACTGGTCCGCCAAGAAGAGCTTCACGAGCTAGGTGTATGACCAAGTGTTCCATGGAATCAAAAAAAGCAGGAGGGAATATTTTCTCTAGCTTGCATACGGTTGGAATAATAGTGCGCTCCATGCTAAGCAAGTCATCTACATGTAACGTTTTCGAGCATAATAACCGAAAGAACATGCACAACTCTGTTACAGCCTCGTATGTTTCTTTTGAAACAAAGCCTCTAATAGCGATTGGAAGCAACCGTTGCATAAATACATGAGAGTCATGGCTTTTAAATGGATAAAAACTATTGTCCTTGATGTTTACACAATTCCCTATGTTCGATGCATACCCGTCTGGAAATTTAAGCTTTTTCAACCATGCACAAACTTTTTTAACATCGTCTTTTTTAAGAGTGTAATTTCCTCTAGCATTGGTCATCTTCCCATTATTACAACGGATGGGGTTTAAAAGAGGTCGATCACATAGAAGCTCAAGGTCTTGCCTTGCCTTCATATTATCTTTGGATTTCTTGTTGGTGCCCATAATTGTGTGAAACAGATTGTCAAATATATTCTTCTCGATATGCATCACATCAAGGTTATGCCGAATCAACAAGTTACGCCAATACGGAAGTTCCCAAAAGATGCTTCTCTTTACCCAATTATGCGTCTCCCCAAAACCAAGCGGTTTTTCATAATCTTTATGACCAAAGGGGGTACCGTTATAGACAACGGGGAAGTGTTGGATAGTATGCCATATTTCCTCTCCGGTCGGCTCCGGAATGCGTCTTCTACGTGACACCTTTATGTTTTTTAGAAAGTTTACAGTATCTTTACGGAAACAATGTCCGGATGGAAGATGTTGTCTGTGACAATCAAACCAACACGGTTTACCTCCAAATGATAATTGAAATGATCCTGATTTATTCAAGCAATAAGGGCAAGCTAGCTTACCGTGTGTGCTCCATCCGGACAACATTGCATAAGCGGGGAAATCACTGATCGTCCATAGCAACACGGCTCTCATTTGGAAATTTTCCCTTCGATAGGCATCATATGTTTCAATGCCATGATTGAACAAACTTTTCAGCTCGTTTACTAAAGGTTGTAGAAAAACATCTAGATTCTGTCCTGGATTCTTTGGACCAGGAATAATCAATGGAAGTAGTATGTATCGATCTTTCAAGGCCAACCAAGGGGGTATGTTATAAACTGTAATAAACACTGGCCAACATGAATACGGGGCCCCGTTACAATTATTTGGATTGAACCCGTCGGTACACAACCCGAGACGGACATTACGTGGTTCTTCTGCAAAATCAGGATATATCGAGTCAAGATGGTACCATGCTTCACCTTCACTAGGGTGATTCATCTTTTGAGGTTCTCTAACGTGATCCGCATGCCAAGTCAAATGTTTGGCTGTCTTGGTTGAATAGAATAACCTTTGAAGTCTTGGTCCAATAGGCATGTAGGTCATCACTAACGTAGGCACCTTGTTCCCTCTTTCCTTATATCTACTTTATTACATACCATATAATGATCCATATCAGTGTATTCTCCAATGAATAACATGTAATGGTTTTTGCATACATGAATTCGTTGTGATGGTAACTCTAGTGGCTTCAGTATCTTCTTGGTCTCGTAAAAGTTTCTTGGTAGCTTATTTTTGTCGGGTAGAATGTCTTTGATGATTAGAAGTATTTTATCAAATGACGAGTCAGAAACATTACAATCTGATTTCCAATTTAATAATCTGGTGGCGGTGGAGAGTGTCGTAACATTCTTAGATCCGACCCATAAAGGCTCGTTGGATTGCCTAAACATTGTATAGAATGCCTCAGCTGTTTCATTCGGATCTTGTGGTCCTTGCCGATAATAACCATGGTGATTTTGGTGCATGCTTTCTATAACCATTTCATCACACCCTATATATTCACCGTGATCGTCATCATTATCTTGACCTGGATGTTGAGATGGGACGGGATTTGAACATTGACCCACATTTTGGTTATTAAATGATTCACCATGCACATACCATACCTTATAATCATCCATGAATCCTTTGTCGTATAGATGACCCTCAACCTCCTTTCTCGTCTTGAAATGACGGTTTTTGCATTTGCTACACGGACATCTAATTACTAAAACATCAACTCCTTCTACACTTTGACTCTGAATGTTGGGTGTGTTGGCGAAAGCAAAATCCAGAAAATGATTGACATAGGGCATATATGCCGGATTGAAAAAACCACTACTAGTGGTTCTCATCGTGTACATCCATTCTCTATGAGATGACATTTTATCGATCTGTAACTAAATTCCCCTAAGTTTAGAACTTAACAAACTAACATCACATATACAAATAAATTAGAATTGTAGAATTTATTAACCTACTAAATAATAATTATGAATGAAAAAATAAAACCAAACATGAAAACAAAAAATATCATTAGAAAGATGAAGTCAAACACTGCTGTAACTAATCCAATCCGTAAAGGAAATAATTTTTTTTTTAAAATACAGTTTTATCATACTATATTATATAAGACTAATTTAGCTTAGTTAGTGCTGAATATACCTATTTGTGTAAAACCCAGATAAAAGTAACACATATTTATATGAAATCAACATATCACATATAACATCTATATTTCTCTTAAGTCAAAACAACATAAGTAGAGCTATTGAATGCACACATGATTCATATATCAGAAAATGCAAGTGAATAGTAGTTATAAACTTCAATCTACAAAAAAGATAGGAGTATATGGATTATCCTAGTTTTCAAATATTAAATAAGTCTTTTAGGGAAAAAGAAAAATTATAAAGTAAATCTTAGATTTACTTTTTCTTTCTATGACAGAAGTATTATTTTCTCACAAATCTATACAAGCTTATAATAGATGGAAATCATCTGAATGTTTTTATATGGTTTTGGCTTCTAAAACTCATAAACAAGAATTAGTACATCAAAAAAACAACAATTTCAGATTGTATAACTATTATGATAACAGTGACAGTAGCGGCATATGACACCACAAGGGTAAGCATATGATGTTTAGATGTTGAATTTTTAGTACGTTGCTTATTCTAGAGTTAGAATTTTGGGTGTCAAAAGAACTGATTATGTAATTATTGTTGCATTTGTCTAAGAGCATCATTGCCTGATTAAAGAAAACATTGCCTGATTAAAGAAAACAAGAGCATCATTGTTGCATTTGTCTAAGAAATTGCAACCAAACTAAATACAGAGGTTACTATACCATCATTAATGGTCACCACTCACCACCAACAAAACAAGTAAACAACTACATTGTCTAGTGAATAAGTGATCCACAACAACTTATTAGTCAAAAATGCATTTTAATCCTCTAATTAAATTTGAACTTGATAAAATCATACAACTGCATCTTGGAAAATAAAATTGCACCCTATAAATTTACATATACCACAGACCTAAAAAAATAAAACTTTAGCTATGTTCATCCCCAAAATAAATCATCATTGATAAGCATCAGCATTGGTTCTTAGTGAAAGAAATGGTCTCTCTTTACCCTGATAAATATAATCACCTAGTTTTTATCTCCAGCACGTATGAACAGACAAAAAAAAGCCTACATAAAAGATATGCTCGGTCCTTATAGGTAGCATTATTAATTTGTAATGAAACTACTTTTAGCTCAATGCTCCAACTAATCAACTCATCACTAAAGAAAAAGTTACAGCTTCATAACCTTACCTGATAGGTTATATTCCATGATTCGATTCATTTGTAAAGTTATCAAAACATAAAACTAAAGATAAAGAAATGATCCAATATTATAGAATTCAAATTGCCTGTTAGTGATGATCTGTTTCAGAAGTTTTCAAGTAACATGAAAACACAATTCAAGCTTCAAAATACTTGTGGATCAACAATGGGTCACAATTACTATGTATAACAGAAGGTGCATTTACACCATCAATAGAAATATGTATAACAGAAGGGGCATTTACTTGAAACTATTCATCATGTTTGTACTTTCTTCAAGTAGGCATGTGTTCTTAATTCACTAGTGATAGCTTCACAGTTAGCACATAGATTATAAGCCCTAATATACTTCTAACAGAGAAACTCAAATATGATTCTCACATACAAGACATAGTATATTGTACACAATGGTATGAATTCCAAGCTCAATTCAGTTTATTACTCGCACATACTAAGACACGGAGTACCCATAACATAAATCGTAAAGTAAATCGATTACACAAGAAGGAGACTTACCTCTTGAAGCTTGAATAATCGATCGAACTATAGTTGAAGACCCGAAACTTGAAAACGAACAGAAGTTTGAATGGAAATACACGAAAGGGGCGTGAATCAGTTGTATCCATTCGATCGGCGGTTTCTTTGGAGGTGAGGAACTGAAAGCAGAGGACTCTGGGGGAAACTAGTTTAGATTTAATTAATATTTTCTATTTAAACATATATTATAATAATAAATTAGGCTTAGGTAGGTTTGATAAAATTCAAACAAAAAATATGGTTTCAACATTACAAATATGATTATTTATTCAGCTTGTTTTATTTATTTTTTAATTGATTTTTGATAAATTGGTATGAGAGTAAACGAGTCAAGCTGTCTCGAAAGATACTCAAGATAGGCTCGTAAAAATATTCGAATCAAGTCGAGCTTAAACAAGCTTGAGCCCGAACTATTATAAAAAAACAACTAATAATTACTTGTGTTATAATAACAATAATAATAATAATAATAATAATATAATAATAATAATAATAATAATAATAATAATAATAATAATAATAATAATAATA
Source organism: Flaveria linearis (assembly GCA_024085815.1). NCBI lineage: Eukaryota > Viridiplantae > Streptophyta > Magnoliopsida > Asterales > Asteraceae > Flaveria > Flaveria linearis. The sequence continues at coordinate 97,209,581 of CM044004.1, forward strand.
ATAATAACAACAACAACAACAAATAGGTTTTAACCCGCAGCGCGTTGAGGTGGCGTTTATGGCGTGATCATGTATAGATTACGATCAGCTAACTCATTTTCCAACTACATTTACGTCAGAACGTAGAGTAACTAGATTTTTTACCATTGAATGTTTACGTCAAAATATAGAGTAACTCGACTTTTTACCATTGAATGATAATGGGTTATATTTGACCCAACTATTTTCAAAACAAATTTATGTCGAAACGTAGAGTAACTCAAAACGTACATAAAAAACACTTGTATTGACGTCGTATGCGATGTGATAGAGTATATATTACAAAAACGCCTGACTCGTCTATGAGTTAAATTTACATCAAAATGTATTTTATATTGTCGAATGAAACACATTATATTTAACTCAACTCGTTTCCCAACTAAATTTGTGTTGAAACTTTTTTATAGCGTCAATTATAACATATTATATTTAACCAAATGCGTTTTTCCAAACAATAAACAAATACAACAAAAGACATAATAATTGTTCAATTCAGTTTCAGAATTAACATATATATAATATCATGTCATATTATTATATTATTAATTTAACTCAACACAGAAAAAAAAACAAAAAAGAGCTACAATTGAGTTTTGAACCGTAGACATGTATTTCCAGTGCAAACGCTCTTACCAACTACTCTAAATCTTCATTTGAGTTATATTGTCAACTCTTGTTATTTAAAACTTAAACTAAGTGATAAAAAAAAATAATATAGATACTGTAGAAACCGAAATAGTGGATTAATATATATATATATATATATATATAATAGTAAGAATAATAATAAAAATATATTAATAATATCATTATTTGATAATAAGAGTTAATAATAATAGAATTAATAATAATAGTAAATACCAACATCCATATACATACAGACATACATACACATGAATGTATTAGGTCACCGGCAACCGTCCAATTTTCACTGTTTTTTCGCGTGTGACACAATTGCGTTATATAAGCTTTTTCATTTCCCCTGGTTACACTTAGTTTTCCCCGTTTTATATTTTGTGATGCAAGTTTTTCTCCGTTACTTCATTTCATCTATTTAGTTTTTAATTTGTGGGGGTGTGAAACGATGAATATTCACAAGGTTATAGCAACTTGGAAATGGGGGCATGCCATTCTCGATCGGCCCTGGTTTTTCTTGAGATTACCTAGGCTTTTCCCCATATCCACTCCTTCCCTCATTAGTGTTGGTATATGTATGCTTGTGTATGTGTCTCAACATATACACAAAGCCATATACACATGGTTGTAATTATGCATGTTTAAAACTTATATTAACATGTATAACTGTATGAAAGAAAGTACTTCATGTATAATGAAGTTTTGCGATATATAGAATAAAAAACAACATTTGGCAGATGAAAAATGAAAAAAAATCTTATATGGTTGTGGAAAATGCGTAGGAAAAATGAAACAATTTGCTACGTATTTGTAACAAAACCTGTAATTAATTTTTTCTTGTCTCAAATGTGTAGCAATTTGCTTCACATTTGTTACACATTTCATACAATACGTTTTTTTTTTCATTTTTTGTGTTTAAAACATTGTATTATTTGCTTCATCTTTCGCAGAATTTCAGTGTATAATCAATACATTTATTCACAAACTTATGTATGTTATATGTTTACGTACATACATGTGCACATCACAACTCGTTGCAGAGCACATATTATATAACTATTTGAGCATTATACGTTTATATATACCCAATTAAGCCACATACACCAACAACACACACATACATAATATATACACATACATACATAACATGTATACATACACACACTTTAGCACATACAAATATACAAAGACATGCACATGCATACAATTGTTTAGACATATATATATATATAGACATATATATATACATATATATATATACACATATATATATATATATATATGTTAAAATACAAAATCTGAAATCAATCAAACGAATGCATGAATGCTTTTGTACATAGTATGTATACGCGTTACCATATGTACATGCATGCGTATATCTATAGGTGTTATTTTCATATAACCGTATCAATAATAATAATAATAATAATAATAATAATAATAATAATAATAATAATAATAATAATAATAATAATAATAATTATTATTATATTATTACTATTACTATTATTATTATTATTATTATTATTATTATTATTATTATTATTATTATTATTATTATTATCTAATCGTTTAATTATACAACAACTCTTAACAATAATAATATTATATATCAAATACCATGAACAACTTATTTATATGGTAAAATAATCGTAATAATATCTAGGTATAATAATAGTAATATTAATAGTAATTGTAATTGTTATTGCACAAAAATAATATTTGTTAAATAATAAAAAAGTCATTCTGCTTCATAGTCGCTACGCAATAGGTATTTTTATAGATTTTAGAAAAATACATATTGCGCAGCAAGTGTGTAGCAAGATGACTATATTATTTGTTATTGATATTATTTTATTTTTATAATGTTTATTATTTAAAGTATTTTGCAACTCATTTGTGAAAAAACTTGAGTTTCAGGTTCTGCTTAGCAATTTTGTTACAAAGTACAATTTATTTATAATTAATATATATTTTTATATTATTTTTATTCTTACATATTGAATGAATTTTAAAAATTGAGTTTGTTACACATTTGTGACAAAATTTTGTAAGAAAAATTAGGGTTTTTTGGGTGTGTAGCAATTTCGTAGGAAAATACGTTAGCATTTATTTCGTTGCAAATTTGTCTTAAATGCGTAGCAATTTGCAACAGAAAAAAGTGCGTAGCAAATTTTACGTAGCAAAAACCATTGTTTTCTAGTAGTAATTCACACGAACAATGTTTTTTTAATTTGACTCAACCATAAAAAAAACAGTTTCTTTAGAAGAAAAACTATAATAAGTAGGTGAACATGTGAACTAGACAATTTGACTTGAACACGGTCTGTTTATCTAAACCGGAACACGATAAAATAACACACAACCGTGTATATTGAAACCCAACCTATAAATTTCATGTGAGGTCAATCATTCACACCCTTAGTGGTAAATATGTGTGTGTACAGTATATGGATAAATCAATACAAAACATAAAATACATATATAATAGTTTTATACAGTTGATTGTATAATTTGACATGGGCTCCAATATCTATGTTGGGTTTGAACAACTGTTGCAAACAAGAATGCATAAACATGAGTGGTGATGGTGTTTAGTTAATAATGGAGTGAGTCAAGTATTTGTGTGGTTGGGTGTTTGGTGATTGATGGTTGAACCCATGTCTTGGTGTGTTTGTGTGTCTTAGTCAATGGGGCTCCATGTTCCTTCACATTCTTTGGTGGGTGATGTGGCCTTTTAGGTTATGGGTGAACTGTTTTTGGTCCCTTTATGTCTCCCATTTCCTTTAAGCCTATGTTTGTTCATTCTTTCAAGACAAACAAAGTATTATTATTGGTTACCATACAAACTTTGTCTAACAACTAACCAAATCATTATCATTTAAAATACGGTTAAGCAGTTATGTTTTTGGGTGTTTTTACGTTTACGATGTATTTCATGAACGATAATTTTATAAACTAATATTATATTTTATACGATAGTCGGTTGTCTTACTTGTTCCTGCATTAAGCTATATTCTTAATATGTATATCAACATCATTTGCAACTCTTAGACTAGATTATTATTATTTTTAATTGTGACGGTTACATTTTATTCACCACGGAGTAACAAGAAGCTAGACAATAGAAACCAACTCCAGGTACAAAACAATTAACTGAATCGAAAAATTGAAACTGCATCAAGCATCCCAATGTATGCTATCAAACGTCCCGTTACTGAGATCCACATATAGCTCAAAACCTTTATCTCATCCATGGGTTTTGTAGTAGACAAGGAGATACCTTTGAATACACAATCATTTCTAGATCGCCACATGCACCATAATTCAACAAAACAAATCGCATGGAGGATTTTAGTCATCGACCGGTACAAATCGAGTTGGGTAACAGTTGGAGAATGTCATCAATGTTCAAAATCTTGTACTAGATTTTGTAGAAAGATTTAGACTTTTTTAAATGTTGTTCTTTAATTGTTGTTATGAATGTTCAAAAGCTAGGTTGATTTTCTTTATGTTTTCTATCATTTGACTTCTTATATTGCAAGTTTCCCAACTTATCAATTGCGCTAATTGTATCTGCATTGTACAAGTCTACAAGAAGACGTATATTATATAATTTAAGTAGATTATTGAGTTAGTGGAATTCAAAGATGACATGACAAATGCATCCATAGTGGATATGTGATATACTAATTGGGAATTTAAAATTCCTAAAATGTACAATTCAATCAAATTATATGTATTAATTATATCCTTAATCTTTAATATATAACGTGATAGATAGAATGCGTCTAGTCTAATATGACATGAAACTAAGATTATTATAATGTGTCACATGAAACATATCTAACAATATAAAAAAAGTTATAGTTAACCATATAATTTAACAACTTATAAGATATAAGATATTCAAATTTTGAGAAATAAATATTCTTATAAATAAGTATTCAATTTGAAAGTAGCGATGAATACGGAAAATTATTTTATAAGGGGCAAAAATAGAGTGTATTCATAATTTAAGGGGGAGCGTTCGAGATTTTTACATACATATAACACTAAATATATCTTACGTGGGGCAACTACCCCCCAGTAGCACCGACAAAACAGGTTTTATCGTGTTTAGCGGGTTAGAGATGACGCGCAGAACTCGCGTATCAAACATGCAAAAGACTTGTTTAACTACTTATATATTATGCCTATAATTTTTTTATATGTTTTTATGAACCAATAATGTGAAATAATAGAGTCTAATATTCTGATTTTAATTATTTTTAAAAATATAAAAAAATAAAAACTATATTTTTTATTAAACATGTTTAATCGTGCCATAAAGAGGTCGGAAATTGACAGCACTCCCCACCCCCACCCTTTTACATATGTCCGCCCTTTTCGGAAGCTTCATTAATATCAGTGTGAGTTTATATATAATAAACTAAAGAATATAAGTATTATAAGTTACCCAAAATTATATAAAGAAATTGTTAAAAGAACAAATATATAAAAGTAAGCGAATATCGGCAAACAACTTGAGTTTTGGTTCGCTTTTGAACAAAGGTCGTAAACGTAAATATTAAAAATTAACACTATTCGTTTTTTGGCGGCAAATTTATGGACCGAGTCACGAGCTATATTTTGGGCCATGTGTGTAATGGGCTGTTCTCTTTTAGACATCTAAATGTAATTAAATATTTAAGTCTAAGCCCAAATGTTAATTAGTAATAAGAGTTATATTGCTTTTTTATTAATAATGTAATAAAAAAATATTTTAGATCTTTCTCTTTAATACGTAAGATGCATATTTTTCTTCTAAATTTAATATAAAAGAGTAATTCGGCAAAATAAATTATTATCACATACATTTGAGTATTTGACTATATTGGGTTACAAGTTACTACAAAAATTTTGTAAATTATTAAAACACCGAAAAATCTCAAGTGTTATATATTTAATAGCCATTTGATACTCTTAGAGTTTTTAGCGTACATCTTTAAGATAAAGAGAAATGAGTATTTCTACTGAAAAACAATTGTTAAGTTAATACTAAATGATAGTGTATGCATAATTTTAGTCGTGTATAAATCATCTTCACTCAATAAACTATTGTAAAATATTACAATCTTGGTGCAGTTAGCATTAAAAACACCTCACGCTCATAAAATGATATACCTAGTACCTAATATACTTCTCTCTTTATGCATGTTTTGTCTGAAGTATGCAATTTTATCCCATATGTATGTGCACGAGCTGTTTCTCACGGATTAACCATAACCACAAGGTCACAAATATTAATATCAAAATTTTCTTTAAAATAATTCGGAGTTGCGGTCACTTATTTGTGTATTATTATACTTATAACAACCAATTACATTAAAATTCATAAATTTATGGGATCAAATGCTTGATTCCATGATGCTTTGATATACTCGTGTTAATGAAAATGAATATCCTCATGCTTGGTAAACTTTCTTATGTTGCTTATTATTTTATGCTTCTTATTTCGTCTAGACTTTGATTATTTCTAATTATAACATTTAGCTGTCATGAAATATAATGTTTTGTGATCAATATCCATACTATATGGTTGAAAATTATTTGATTCGACATATAACCACATGATTGATGGATGTCATATCCAAACAAAATTCACAAGGAAACATATTTCCTTTTTCTATATGTTTTTCTGTGAACAAGTAATTGTTGAAACGTGAGTAGAAGTTTCCTTGATCTTCACAAATCTTTACACATTTTGACATGACTCATCATATATATATATAGTTTATGTCTAACATTTATATGAAATAAACCATTCATTTTCTAAATAGTTGACAAGCTAAAACACTTTTGTTTGCATGTTACTCATCTCACAACTAAACAATAGTAGACGAGAAATAACGCGATATTGAGAAATAACGCGATATCATGTGTATATATACTGTACAAATTTTCTATCTTCAAGATGACATCGATATTGACTTGTGTAAGTTAACATAGTGTAAATACGTCTTATTTCTTATGCTACCTAAGTCAAATCCTCTTGTTTAATCTAGCCACCCTCTCAAGCGAGCATGGTGACATGAGACGGGCATATAATGAGTTGGGCGACTGGGTGAGCAAGCGTGGCCCATCTCGAAACCTCATCTCCTTTTCCCTGTATCACAACATCTATGAATGGAATTCTACAACATTTTTCTAAACGTCCTGATTTAAGTTAGAGTTTTCACTTCTTCTAAGAACCTTATTATAGGTTCACCGGGTGTAATTGAGGAAAGTTTTCAAGTTTATTGAGAGAAAATTGGAATTTTGAGGGTTGGAATTAGTAGATGCTTCTTTAGCTGAATGTGGTGGTTGGAGGTGATGGTGTTGGTGAGTCTAAAAGAAGTTGTTTATCAAAAATAGTCTATAAGATATGTTAACTTAAGTCTATGAATTTTAGTCTACTGATATTGATAATTACCTTATGAATATAGTGTGACTCTATGGGTTCAATTGAATGTGTAGAATTATGTGATATTTAAAAGTTAAAAAAATATTATTAAAAAAAAGGTATATTTATAAAATGTTGAAGATAAAACCATGAAACTCAGAAATCAAAAGTTGAAGGATTTTCTTACCGCGTTAGCAAATTAACATTACTTAAACATTACACATACACTAAAAAATCACATAGACGTCGCCCAAAAGTACTAGACAATTTTAAAACACAAATTATTCTTAGAGAGATGCAATTCATTTCAAATACATGTAATCTTCACCCTTTTATTCTCTCCTTTTTCTTTTGTATGATGGTTTCTCTTTTTCTTAAATTCTTACCTCCTTGTTGATTGAAGGGAAATTACCACCCACAATACCTACTTTCTTGTCATATATTCCATCTTTCACACACACATATTGGTCATATGCCCTTTTATTCTTTCCCTTCATCATTGAACATCACATTGTTGTCAATTTTCTTTATGCCATGCTTTATTCTACTATATTCTAGTTTGTTGATTGCATTTTGAAAACGCTTTTATATAATAAAAGATGTAACTATTTACAATATATGAATCTTGGACCATAATCCAGAAATCGAGTTTCAATGCGCGTATTTTGTATGATTTTCAACAATTTTTATTTCAAATATAATATTAATTACAAATTCATATGAAAATTTCCAACACAATAGGTTAGGTATCGGATCGTTTTCGTGCCGATTGAAGGCTATCAAAATATTTGTTTGTTATTATCAAGATAAAGTTTCAATTTGATTCTCTTTATTTCTAGTGTGCAAGTTATGGTCACCCAACATATATTCTCCTCAAAAGAAGTATTCATATACAAATCAAAATAAATAAAGAAGAAGAAAAGAAAGAAAAAGCAAAAAAGAAAAAAAATTTAAAAAAAAAAGTCAAAGTCCATGGCCAAGACGGTAAATTGCTACTTTCATGTTTTAAAAAGGGGAAGCTTGATTGCACATATAGTTTAAACTACCACTTATCAAGCATGTAAAAGTGTAATTTTTTTTTATACATTTTCTAATAGAACTCATTAACCGTAAGTTGATAAGACTTAACAATACTTTAGTGTGAAACATTAATTGCTGAACCATTAAGAGGTCTGGACAATTAAGAGGTCTGGACAATTAAGTGGTCTGAACCATTAAGTGGTCTGAACCATTAAGAGTTACTATTTCGCTTAACTATTCAAAAGCAAATGCATGACCAATTCAGATAAAAGGTCTTAACCATTCAGCATTAGACCTCCTAATCATTCAGCATTAGTATAATGCTTAATCATTCAGAGGCAAATGTCTGAACCATTCAGATATTTGCTCACAAAACAAACAATCTGAACCATTAAGTGCTTAACCATTCAGACATCTGAACCATTAAATGCTGAACCATTCAGATATCTGAACCATTAAAAGACTGATTCAGATGCTGCCAAACAGCCCCTTAGTAAGGGTGGTCGGAATGGTGTTGGTGCATGCAATCCCACGAGGTGGTTGGGCGATTCTTAATCATGAATACCACTTCTAGACCCAAACCACCGATTCACTAGAACACCACCAATGCTCAATACTGGTTTTCAACTGTTATTAACTAGTTGTTGGGCTATTTAAAAAAATGTTTTCAATTTTTTATCAAATAACTAGTGCTTACATCTAAAATCCTCATTATTATATGCCTCGTGAATTTATATACTTGACAATGATATCATCATCTTACACCAAGAAAATTGCTTTGTTCTGTAAGCCCCACAACAAAGAACAACAACCATTCACCCCACATTAACCGCCACAAGCTTCACATCAAGAATCCAAACCCTTCATCTTGCACTATTTTTCAACTTAAGTGTTCGTGTGGAGTTGATGCATTCACACAAGAAGCATCGAAGAGTTCACAAAAACATTTCAACTTTGAGTTTTTTATAAAATCAAACAATGATCACCTGAGCCGGTAGTGGTGGAGCTTGAATATTCCCGTAGGAGGGGCGGGGGCGAAATTAATTTTTTTAGGGGGGCTGAAATCGATATTTATATAAAAATTTACACTATCGGACCAAAGTTTTAACGTTTCTTTTTAATTTATTTCAAATAACCTTGTATTTTTAATTTTAACGAGTGTATAATTTTTTAAATTTTAGTCAGTGGTTTTTAAAATTCTTAAAATGAAATGTTAATTAAAATAAATAATTACAATTCAAGGATTTTAACTAGGGGACCCATTTCCTCATTTCTAAGAAAACTGAAAGATTTTGAAGATTATAATGTGGCTTTGGGGACTAAAAAGGTTGAGAGAATCACTTCTCCTACTCTAATAAAATCAAATAAATCACAGTTTGTGTTAAATATGTGACATTTAACAGGTTATGACACAATCCAGTGATTTCTTACCACGACATCATAATATATATATTTTTTATTTTGATGAAGTTCAAAGATTACAAACTTTAATTAATAATTTCAATAACTAAAATATGCAATGATGCACAGTAATGTATTTGTTATCATACTCGTGATATCCTTGAACCTAAGTAGATTTGATATCAGTTTCAAACATTTAAGATAACATTAAAATATAAGTATTTATAATCTTTACGAATAAATATAAAATATTTAAACAAGATCACATTTATATATTAAGTGCTCAAATATTTAATCATACCGGTAACGTAAAGGTGTTTTGTGTTTATCTTACATTATCATCTCATATTTTATATAATTGCATTTATATCTATAGTTTAAATAATCCGCTAACTTCTGTTTAATCAACACAGGAGTTTTTTTATAAGCCCATATAGTCTTTTATCAATTTGAATATTTAAAAATAAAATAAAATAAAATAAATCTCAAATGGTTCAATGTTTATTGATCTAAAAATATCATTTATTAATTTATTTGTTTTCTCAGCTACTAAATTGTGTATTGATTAAAAGAGCAAAAGAGTTTGGTAAATGGACTTAATAATCCAAACGTTTGGTCGTCCACCTAAACCACGCTTTAAGCATTGGAGTTGAGGCGTTTGTTCGTTGATGTAAAACAATTCTCATAATCAACTAAATGTCACTTATCACAAACCAATCACCCATAACTTTTTTTTTTTCAAAAATCATTTTTTAGTGATTTCCAGACAGCAAAATTAAATTATAAAATCAAAAGAGTTAACTAGAACAAAACAATTTATGGAAGTTTTTAGACAAAAGAAAAGGAATTGAAAATCATATGCATTTTAGCTTTTAATTTGTAGTTGATGCGACTTTGATTATGTTCAATTCTCAACACGGCTAAAAATAAACCTAATTTAACAGAAAAATTGTATCAGTTTGATTATATTTTTATCGAGTAGATTATTTAGTGAGTTTGGTTACATCTCATGTGATAGGCCTTAGGCAATATATCAGTCTTATGAAATCATAAAATTAATATCTAAAATATCAAACTATAAGAATTATTTAACTATAAAACTTTTAATTTCTACACTAATCTCATCTTTTATACATGGTAATAGTTATTTTTTAAAATGCATATTCAAACTAACCGTTTGACAATTTTAATATTTGGTTTGTTGTTTCCTCATGAATAATAAAATTTCATTATGATTGGAGAATTAGTGGCACCGAGTGGTTTAGGATGCATCAAATACTTTTGACCATTTAAAAAGGCCTATAATGCTCATGCCTCCACCAAATTTTAGACTTTAGAATTTGAAATCGTCGACTAGTTGTAATATCCACTTTTTTATGCAAGTAGGAACTTTCTTATTTTTGCAACCTATATACACCCAAATTTATATGTCTACAAACTAATCTTTTATGTTAGGTTAAAACTTGCATAAGAATGATATCTTGATAAACTCATTCTTAATTTAGTAAATTTGCAAGAAATGACACAAAGGATCATTAAATTTATATTTTAGGAACCACGATCCTTTCTTACCTAAAGAAGAATTCATCAAATCGTGTTTACTTGTCATACTTATTACCGTTTTAAAGATAACTAAAAACAATAATAATGACCTTTCAAAAAGTAAAAATTAACAATTCATGTTCTTCCGCACCTAATGTTCATTATTGATCACGAGTTTCTTCAATTTTAGGTTTTTTGGGTGTTATGCGTTGATGGTTAACGCCCATGGTATTGGTATTGATGGTAGTAGTGGTAGCGATGGTAGATAATGTCAATATAGATAGCAATGAGGTTTGAGTATCTCACAAGACACATTTTCATCCAAACCCCTATCATGAATGAAGTATCAGTGACAGATTCTCGTCGGCAAGCCCCGATGGGTTTGCATGTCACTGAAAGTAAGTGGTTTTGTAGTGATTCGTTTATAAACAACAAATAACTTTTTTACTATTGAAATCTTTTATCCTATTCCTTTTTTATATTTAATTAAAAACTTATGCATATCAATGGAAAATCCAAGTACAAACAGAAATCATCTTTAGAGGGACTTTGAATCACATGGTGCAATTATGCATGTAATATTGTAATGGTTCGTAATATTCGATTACGTGATGGGTTTGTATATGAATGGTCATAGACTCGTAGTGTCTAAGTTCTGTTTGACAATTGCATGGTGTATGTATAATATAAATGACAAAATATTGTGTGATTTAATATATCATAGTAAATATAAAAATGTGGAATGTAAATACATTATTGATTTTTTTTTTGGTTGGAACTCTGTGGTTATAAAAAATTTTCCTTGTGTAGAATTCAAAAATATGTGACTGAATAATTTAATTGACAAGAACCAGAATTTTAAAGTAAAAATGTGTAGATAAAAGTTAAAATGAATTTTTTAAGTTAATTACCAAAAATAGTGAAGTTAAATATTGTGATACTTTAATCTAGTAGCATAAAATATAAAAAATAGCTGAATTATATTTATTTTTTATTATGTAGTATAGACACATATACACATCTTATTCTAGGCCCGTCGATTTTATCCGTACCCGATTAACCCGCCCGACCAGATCTCACCCGTATCCGAAGAAACCCGACTCTAACAACCCGTTATGCGTACAAGCCGAAAACCGATTAAACCGATTCTTATTCGGGTCGGGTTTCGGATAAACTTTCAAACCTCAAAAACCCGAATAACCCGATCAACCCATATTATAATTAAGTAAATTATATATATACACTTGTTTAATTGTCCAAATTGATCAAATTGTTTGTATATAAATATATATTTAAGCATATTTTATAAATTGTAGAAGTAAACTAATTTAAGTCCACTAGTTTTGTAAGATTTTAAATGAAAACTCATTAAAATCTATTAATTAAGTCTATTGTTTAATACCTGAAACCCGACCCGAACAATTCGTTACCCAAACAACCCGAAACCGATTAAACCGATTGTTATTCGAGTCGGGTTTCGGGTAGACTTTCAATGTTGAAAACCCCGAATAACCTGGCCCGATTAACCCGAAACCCAATTAACTTACCCGATCAACAACCCTACCTTAATTATTCTCCTTACATATTGATATATCTATAGAATGTTCATATAAAACACATGCTCGTAATCTAGTTAATTAACCGTTATAAAAATTAAATTAGATTTGTAATGGAATTTTGTTTATTAATTTAACTTTTTAAAAAACAACTAATCTATACTAGTCTATACTAGATAATAAAAGAGTAACTAAGATGCCACATGGCACTCTCATGTTACTCCTCAAAAAAATTTTCCCGCCTAAACTAATATATTATTTTAGTCAAGTTTTTTATTTTAAGAAACTCAATTAATACTAATAATTCATTTTGTTTTGAACTATACATATTAGCTAAATAAGATTCAATTTAAAAAAATTAAAAAGAAAAAAATATTTATTGATATATTTATTTATTTTAGGTTAGTATGATTTTAAGACAACTGATTTTAATTTTACATGGGTCAATTATATAATATATTATTCAAAAGAGTATTTGAATATTTATAAATTTAAATTTTTATTTTTCACTGTTATAGTAATACGTAATTTGATCATACGAAATATTTATAAATTTATTAATTATGTTGTTTTTATATTTTCAACCCGTGTATTACACGGGTTTGCTAAAATATGATATAAATAAAACCTTAACTAGCAAGAAACTAGTCATAAGAAAAAATAAAAATAAAAATAATTATAGAGTCATTATGGATTTTTTTAATCCACTTTTCAAATCTTATTCTAGTCTTTTGATAACTACTAGATCAATGCCATAAGTGTGAATAATAAAGAATAGAACAAAAATACCGTCGCATATAGTACACCGTTATCAAAGATCTTGTTGTTTCTATATCTTTAAATCACCGTTAACAATGGAGTTTTGTCTATGATGTTTTCATATTTTATCTTTGTCAATTAAGTTTATAATTTTTTAAACGTAAGAATTAATTAATAAGAATTTTTTTTTTCACAACCGCTAAGTGTCTGTTCACAAGGCCGGAGACGATACCAATGAATGTTACATTCTCCAATCAAATGAAAAGGAGATTAAGTTTGTAATTAGTGTTTATTTTAAGACCAGTTTGCTCTTTTTTATTTGATATCATAGTTTTTTTTCTTTCTAACTTACGACATCCATTATTAATTTTGTTAATCTTATTTAAGTCACGTTTAGAGGGTCGGAGTGGATCCTGAGAGGAGAAAGGAGGTGGTGAAAATCCGGTTTTTAGAATTCTAGAAACACAACCGCGGTTCACTAATTTCAAAATGGATCTAATTTATCACATCAAACTCTATATATATTTTTAAAAAAATAAAAAAAATAAAGAATCAAAAAAGTAAACTCTTTTAATGGTAGATATCTTAACAAACCAACACCATATAACAAACAAATAGTGGCGGTGAAGCTGACGCAGGGTGGTCTGTTAATTATTCCACCTTTTAAGATTTTTTTATTTGTAAGATAGTACGTTTTGTATTTGATGTTATACAGAATTTAAAAAATTTAAACGCTTTAAGGAAAAATAAAAAACTTAAAGTTAAAATGCATGTAATAATAACGTGCTATTAACTTCTACTTGATGTATACTTTATAAAGGTATAATAGTCAAGTAGGCCCTATAGTTTTATAAAAGAAGAAAAAAAATAGATTTAGGCCCGGTTAATTTAAAATTTCCTCAAATCTAGAAGGCTATGGAAAATTAGTTATAAAGTTTGGCTTAATTAGTTTAGTGAAAAAACATTTTATTTAGTACAACTTTTATTTTACTATCCATCATGTCTTATATGTATTTTTTGCATCATGTTCACTATTCATCTTGTTTTAGTGAAGTTATTATTTATATTTCATAAAAACCAAAATTACTTTTAAGTTTTATTCATTAACGATTATGAGTGGGGCAGATGTTAATTAAAAGAGCTTGAAATATCTTTTTATACCGATAAATGTATTTAGTATGCACTATTTAAATCTTTTTACTTTTATTCAATACAACTTTTAATTTGAAAACAGAATTTTATTTATATAATGTATATTAAAATGTGTCCATGGAACATCGACAGATTAAAAAGTATTTACTTCAAATGTTTTACATGGTAAGTTGATGAATAAACTAATGGTAATTGTGTCCCATTATAAATTCGAGGAATTTGTCTTAACATGATATTCTGGTAGTAAAATGTTTCGCAAGTTACAGGTAAAATGATTAATAAAAATAGCTTTAAGCTATTCTAGTAAAAAAGAATAATAAAGTGATGGAATTTATAATCAAAGTTAAATATCTTATATTAAACTTTAAAGATAAAACACATTAACATGTAACCAAATTTATCAAATCATAATCAATCTTAAATACATATTGTATTAATGGACATGTACCTAAATTGAACCGATAACTTTTACAAAAAACATTATACTTTTTTAGCCACAACTAAAAATGTGTAATTTCTATATAAATTATGGAAAGGAAGATGATTATAAGACCTAACTCATCAAATTAAAAACCACCTTGATTAATTCAAAATTTAATATACGACCTTTTTTCCTTTTTTCTGTCATCACATTTGACTTTAATTGCATCATTTATCTGAATCAAGTCTTTAATTTTACCTTCAAAATTTTAATCATTTGTATACAATAAAGGTGAAATAAAGCTACAAAACTCAATGTATTTTATTTAAATATCTAAAAGCTACGACCTTTAGTTTTTAGAGTTATGAGTTATTTAAAAAGCTTGCCATTATTTAACTTCCATATTTGGATAATATTATACCATCAGTCCTTATCTTCTTATTGATTTTCTTTTCTGTACTCTCCTTACACCATTTCCAAAATTAAATTTCATTTTCATTTTCATTTTCACACATACAAACACATATTAATATTAATTAATAAAAGTTTCCGCCTATACTCCGTGTTCTCCAGAGCCTCAAGGCATCTTCTCTTTCATGCTGTTTTTGTGTTAGCGTTTATCACCTCTCATCACTATCCTCTGTTTTCTTTATGCTATAATAATAATAATAATATTATTATTATTAATATCTTCAACAATCAACAATGGCGGTTCAAGCTCAATACCCATCGAATGTTCTTCACATCAACAGGTTCATCTCACCTTTTGATATTCTCGCTTCTTTTTCGTGATTCTTTGTTATTGAATTAAATGGGTTTTTTGATCGTGTTAAATTGCAGAAACAACGATTGTTCGTTGCAATTACAACCACAAACGATTGTTGACGATCAATCGCGTAATCATCTAATATTCAGCGATTTCCCAGGTGGGTGTTTGAATTGTTCGTCGATTTTGTTCATGTTAAGCTTCAATTTACGTTATCTGATTGGATTTTTGTGTGTGTAGTTGGAAGTGGTGGTGGTGGTGATTCAAGAAAGAGAAGAGAAATCGATATGAATGAATCGCTGTCGCTTCTTCATCATCATCAACAACAGTTTTATAATCAGAACATCGATGTTTCCACAGGCCTCCGATTAGCTTTTCACGATCAACAGAAACTACAACAGCATTCTCTCACATCTGAATGCTCTGTTTTATCATTCATATCGGAAGAACTAACGTCACAAATGAACCTACAACGAGACGAAATCGATCAATTTCTTCGCGCACAGGTAAAACCCACATCAAAAATCAAACTCATAATCTAATTTCGGACGTTAATTTGCTTTTAAGACAAGAATGTCTGAAGATTGAGTTTCTGTACAACAGGGAGACGAGCTCCGGCGCATGTTAGCAACCAAAAGGCACATGCACTATCATGCGCTGCTCCGGGCGGCTGAGGAGTCGATATCGAGCCGGATGAAAGAAAAAGAGGCCGAGGCGGAGAAAGCGCGGCGGCGCAACGCCGAGCTGGAGGCTCGAGCGGCGCATCTTAGCGCGGAGGCGCAGGTTTGGCGGGCTAGAGCGAGGGCTCAAGAGGCTGAAGCGGCGGCGTTGCAGTCGCAGCTGCAGGAGGCTATCGTGAGCCGGGGTGCAGGCCGGAGTAGTTCACCTGAACCGGAGCTCCGGTGCGGTTCGGGTGAACCGGAGGACGCTGAGTCGGCGTACATTGACCCGGAGCGAGTGGTGTTAGTGAGTGGACCCGGTTGTAAAGCGTGTGGGAAACGAGTCGCCTCAGTGGTGTTGCTACCGTGTCGGCATCTATGCGTTTGTACAGAGTGCGACGGCGTCGTTTCGGCTTGCCCCTTGTGTCTTACATTTAGAAGCTCTAGTATTGAAGTTTACATGTCATGATGTGGGCCAGTGGGCCAGTGGGCCAGTGGGCCCTGCACAAGCCCAGTTGTCAACAGCCCAATAACATGGTAACTTGAACTCTTGAAGGGTGAATCTGGAATTTGGCTGCAGTAAGAAAGGAAAAGTGAGAAACTGAATGTATCCCAAAGAAATTTTAATAAAGATAAAATTAGATTTTTATTTTTTAATGTTTATTTTGTTGACATTTTCTTTGGGTTATTTGGTTTCTCTGGTCTATCTATTTCCTTTTTCTACTTTTTACCCTCATACGAAGAAAATAATATTTTGTTGCATTGTATGAGGTTAAGGCTGAAATTTCTAGTGGAATTGTGTAATATCTGATTTTTTTATTGATTTTAATTTAAAATTTTATTTTTTTTAATCGTTGTTCCTATAATTCAACGCTTAAATATTAGTTTTGTAGTGGGAACTTTCCTTATGAACGAAGTATAAATAAATGATGTATAAGATTTTTATCTTTTAATAAGTCAAACATATTACATATGCAATAATGAAAAAATATGAAAAGATAAACGAATTAAATGCGTTGAAGCCTGTCTAACTGTCCAAATGCTACAATTAGGTTCAGTAAAAACAAACACA
This sequence comes from Flaveria linearis, assembly GCA_024085815.1. NCBI lineage: Eukaryota > Viridiplantae > Streptophyta > Magnoliopsida > Asterales > Asteraceae > Flaveria > Flaveria linearis. Next base: position 97,227,028 of record CM044004.1, read on the forward strand.
CTACTCGTAACGATTTCACTTTCTAGCATACAATAGTTGTATATGCTGTCACGGCCTTTTTCGATCTTTACTCATAAACTCCATGTTTTGACATGTTTGTTTTTCTATCTCTAACAAAGGATGATTATACAATAACGAAACACGGGTTCACACATACGTTACGTATTGGGTGCCCGTTTATAGCCACGACGAGTAGGTGCTCGTGAAAATCTACTTGATTAAAAACGAAGCGAAAGTTGAGGGGGCAGGTGAGAATTTAAAATTATTGAGTAAAGTTAAAAAGTTGAAAGGCCAAACCACATGATAATAGATGTACAAGCCTTTCTGGAATTCAGGCCCATGTCAAATGGGTTAGTTGTACAGTACAACACCCACACTTATTATTGTTTTTTTCTCAACTACCCTTCTGCCCTCTCTGTTTAAGACCAATTCACATTAGAGATTAGACTTTAATAATACACATGCGTGTTATTTAAAGTGTAAGACATACGACGGTTATTTAATATTCTACTTCGTTTTTATACAAACTATGTTATAAACCCGTGTAATACACATGCGTTTCTGCAAATGTAGTATATGGTTCCTATAATTCTTTGTTAAGAATTTAAAAGCAGTTAGCAGAATATGCAGATGTAATATATGGTTCTTATAATTCTTTATGTGTAAATGTAGTATGCGGTTTTCATAATTCTTTATTTAAAACTTAGAAGTGGTCATGGGGTTTGGAAGTTTCTTAGCAATAATTTTGATTGAACATTTGCTTCAACTAATATTGTTTGATGTCTTTTATTTCTGAAAGATATAAGTTTGAAATTTATTATCGACACCGAAAGGACATGTCCTTTTTTTTTTGTTTCTATGATTTTTTATTCTTAAATGTTTAGCATGGTTATAATTAAGTATGTTAATTATAGATATTATATAACTGTTGTTTTGCAACTAAAATGTCGTTAGAAATCGTAATTAGCAATTTAGCACCCTAACTTACTTTTTTTTTTAAAGGTAAAAAAAAAAAAAAAAAAAAAAACAGCAGAAGAAAAGTAATTCTTGACATTTTTAACAGCACCCTAATTTCATGATTTTTAACTCTTTCTTATTTTATTCTATCAGCAACTACATTTGAATCGATTTACTATTATATAAATTAACACTTTTTATAAAAGTTTTATGTTTTTTCAACTTATATTGTTTCTTACTGAATACTAAATTAAAACATATATATAAACAAATTAGCTTGTTGCTGATATTTTATTTACATAACCTACTCATGTGTATATAAAACATACATAATTTGAAAATATAGTTTATTGAAATAAACTAATAGATTTAAAAAAATAGTATCGCAATAATTTATTGTTCTAATTAATTTTCCTTTTCTAGCAGCATTTATTGTTCTAAGTTTTGTTTTAGTGACTTGAAAAAGGTATGATTGAACCTTTGTCACGTAAAGTATTATTAAAGTTTAGAACGTGAACTATAATTTAACAACAATCATTATTTACCTTGTTTGTCCTTTTACTAACTTATTTAAATCAATCAATAATTTCAAATAAATCATTTCTAATTTGTAATATATTTTCTTTAATCATGAGAATTTATTACCAAAAACTTCACAATACTCTACTAAACAATAGAAATAAGGTGAAACACATTTTATGCTAGGTTAAAATGAGAAAACAATAAAGGAATGGTTGAGACTTGCAAAATATTATAACACTTAAAACACTTTTTTTTATATGAATTAGATATGGTACTTGTTGGTGGATTTGAACCTGAAAATTAACTCAGGTAGTCAGGTTTGATCAGATGCTTGAATTAAATTTACCATCAGGGAAAAAAAGCATTTGTTTTTTAAACAAATATTGCATCTTTTACTATGAAAATGTATTTGTTTATGATAAAACTGAAATAGTAATTTTATTGGCAAATTTTAATCAACAAATTGAAAGAAAGTAGTGATATTTTGGAGTGTATTTTCAACTGATTGGTAAAAAGTTGAAAATGAGGACACATTCATCATTAAACTTTACCTAGGCCACTTTGATTATTAATATGATTATTTTTTCCTTATTTGTAATAAAATTGTTAGCATTATATTGATTTCACTTTAATTATGCAGTGTTTAGTTTTATTCTAACATATTAAGTTAAACTTGCTAAAGGTAATATACTTTATTATTTATCAGTAAAATATATTTTTAGTTAATTATGCTGTTTAGTTTTATTCTTAAATATGTTCTAGGTTTGATAGCTTATTAATTTATTATATCCATCTTTTATAAAAGATTATTTGAAATAATACAGCATACAAAGGTGATCTAAAAGGCAGAATCAAAATAAGAGTTAAAGTGATAAGGTGTATCGTCTATATTAAACATTAACAGTTCACTCCTGTAAGTGGCAGATAATAAAATAGATTAGAAGTCATTTAATAAAAAGAATAAAAAAACGCTAAGTTTATGTTTTATAATAAACGAAAGCAGTTATTTAATTAATTACTTTGATTTAATTCTAATCGTATAATTATTGGGTCTAATTGAAATCATGGTTTTAGTTTTGTAAAAAGATTGAGTCCTAGCACTAACTCCATTAACTTTTTTATAAAATGATTATTTCACTCTTTAACATGATTATACTTCCTCATCATTTCCATTAAGCTTATTGTAAAAGAGCCGTACATTCCCCAAATTTAAGTTTAAATAAGCCATTTTACCTAAATTTATGTGTTTTTTTATATAAAAGTTGGTGTTTAGATTTGTTTCAAATAGTATTTATGTATTAATCGTGAAGCTGCTCATGTCTTCTCTCAAAAAGAAATTTGTAACTTATTTTCCTTTAACAGTTTGTTTCTACTATAATTGAATAAAACAAAACAAAGGGGAACATTTTGTCAATGTTTACACATGATTTCAACTTCTTTTGCACATGTTTGACAAAGGTAAGATGAAGTTTAATAAAATCAAGTTACCTATTGTTTAAAAAAAGAGGTTTAAATACAAATTTTATTTTTGCTACAAAGTGTATTTTTGTTACAAAGTGTGAGAAGACACGATAAGTCAAAAAAATCACAAAAAAAATTTATATATCTCAATATAAATCGAATTTCAAAAAAGTAATTCCAAGCTTTTATGCCCCTAGCCGTCCTCACTAAGAAAAAAATAAAAATAAAATAAAAAATAAAAAAATTAATGTTTTTTTGTGTCATTTATGAAAGACACAATAACGTCATTATATTATTATGAAATATACAATGACGTTATTGTGTCATAAAAAGACGCAATGAAATTTATTTTTATTTTTATTTTTTTTTCTGAAAGATAACGACGAGAGTAATAGAGACTCGGAATTACTTTTTTGAAATTCGATCTAGATTGTGAAATATAATTTTTTATGATTTTTTTAGACTCATTGCGTTTTTTCATACCTTGTAAAAAAAACACTTTTTAGAATAACGTTACCGTTCTTCAAATGATCTTTATATACAAGACTTGCAAGGAGATGTTAAATAGTTCAATAATTGTCCTTTTTTCCCCTTGTTTTGCGTCAAACGGAAGTGAATATCTTAGAAATTTGCTAATGGTATTTTATTATCAGGGTACCCTTTAAATTTTCTTCATGCTTTCCCAAAGACATCTAAATTAAGGAGATCTATTTTACTTCTAGTATGACAATTTAAAAAAAAATCTGATACGATAAATTTAAGAAAATGCAATAAATAAAAATAAAAAGAGTATGTTTAACATCGTTGCAAGAAAATGTTAAATGTTTTGAATGTTGTCCTTTGATCATGCCCATCATCGTCGTACCACGCACCACCTTCCTCTTCATTGTTGCTAACAAGTTAACAACCTTTACAACAACCGAAAATGCTCCTCGTCTTCATCATCAATAGGGTTTTTTATTCTTCTATGAAAACTTTATACTTCCAACGACAAAAGTGAAACCCTTTTTCTCAAGGATATTTTTTGAAATTCAAGTTTCCAGTCAATATAAAGTTTGTATATTTAGTTAACGACCATCATCCTTTTTATTGCTCCGCCTTTTAAAACACTATCATTTAGCATGTTAAATAAAGCTTTGTTATTTTCGAATGGTTAAGAGTGTAACATTTTATTAAATAGAGAGAAATATCATTATAAACATATATAACTTTAATTGATCATTTATCTTCTTTTTGCACATATTCCAAAAGTCGGGGAATATTATTTGATATAATATCTTTACATTTTCTAGAAGTTATATAGAGCCGAATATTCGAGTAAACTCCGAGACAAGTTGACGGGTCTTAGTCGGCATGTGATATACATGTACGAGACCTCATAGGTTGCATCATATAATGTTCCGACTTTAGAAAGTAACTTATTCGCTACTGTTTTTTATTTTCTTTTTACTCGTGTATTTTTATAATTTTAATATTTTACATGAGTTTTTTGTTAAAATGTGTTGAGATTCTTGTTTAAAATGAAAATTAAGAAAAGATATGAGAAACCATCTTCTTTCCAATATCATTAAAAGCAAATTCTGCCGCATGTCTACGTTTATAAACAATGAAACTATTAAATAGCATTTCTGGACTCTGATACCAATTAATATTGTTAAATTCTATAAAATTTAAGGCATCTTGGATTGCTATGCACATTTAATCATGAAATTTTGTGCTAATCCCAATCAATGCGACCAAATGTATAAACTGAATTTGATCTGAAATTTCTTACCTGAGAGGTACCATTTTTCTAAAAAGTAAAAATAATTTACTGATCTAATGCATATTGGACATGAATTATGTTTCTAAACCCCATGATCCATTGGTTTAATGGTTCAAGGGGAAGGTAGAAAGTTCGGTTCGCTTAGACGTTACGGGTTTAATCCCTGACATAGACAAATATTACTAACTTGGTGTTATTTTTTTAACGGCCAACAAATATTGTAAGTTGGTCATCCTTGTAAATTCATTGGTGAAAGGTCACCCACTCGGCGAACACAAACAACCCCGGTGACCCGCTCCGCCCATCATTATTGGGGAATACCACCACCTAAAGCCCAAGTGAACCCATTGGTAAAAGGATATCCACACCGACGACCATAAACAACCCTAATGACTCGGCCCGCCTACCATTGCAATAAAAAACATCACCCAAAACCCACTGTAATAAAACCCCTGATCCACTTGGAACAAATTGCACCAAGTGAGACTCGAACACATTCCTCCACTTTGAAAAGTTTTAGGGTGCCTCCCCCTCCCCCACCCCCCCCTCCAAAAAAAATTAATCGATACAGGACTCATTGGCACTAACTTGGTGTTACTAACCTACCAACCATAACCTGCCATTCAAAAAAAGTTTATGTTTCTAATATACATTAATAATCATATAGAGTTTGATTTTTAGCCAATACCATATGTAAAAATTCTTGTTATACGTATGTGTGTATATATGTTTTGAACAACAATTCCTAGATTTTCTAAGATAAATACATCAGAACTTGTACTTTACATGATTAATACATCAAACTTTTTTTATTGCAGGGCACATCATTTAACCTTTAGGATGTTGATTAATATCGTGTGGTCGGTCAGTAATATTAATAAAAAGTTGTCTAATCACCCTTAATAGTAAATGATAATAAGGGTGTTAAATCCACAAGAAATCACTGGAAAACGCTAGTAAACAATTAAACAAAAAACACTAACATGGAAAAGAAAATTGCCTGATTGATTGATTAGTGAAATTATAAAAAAATTAAAGTTTAGATTTTTAACAATTTTAGGGAAAAAACCATCTATTTAGGGATTCCAGTTTTGCAAAGTTACGTTTCTTTTATTAAACCTACTGAGAGGTTATTAATGATGACATTATGCTTGATAAGATCTAAGTGATGATTATGAATAAAAGCTTAATGAACTTCATTCACACAATCATCAATACAACTTTCGTAATCCTACTTCTAAGGATCAAACACACAATTATTAAAGGTAATCAAGGTTATATGAAACTACAATTAAGGTTAAAGACAATCGAATTGCTTAACTAATCAAATCACAAATTGTATCCAATATAACTTAAAAGGTTAAATATCCAATCCTATAATTAGGTTACAAACTAAAAAAACAAAACTTGTACAAATCCGTCCCTCCGAAGTGAATTACGAATGAATTAGCCTTGCCTCATTATAAAATTTCAAAGCATATGAATTTAGATGATTTTAATGTTGGGAGGCCTTTGAAATTATGAAAAATGGTTGCTTTTCTTCAAAGATTGATGTGGTAGAATGTTATTTTCGTTTTAGGGTCAATCCCCTATTAAATCCCTCAAGATTAGGTCAAAATCAGTCAAAACGCAGCGCCGGACGTTGGTGGCGCCTCTAGTAGCGTCAATGTCTTCAGCTTGGCATCAAGCCAGGCGTCGATCAGTAGGTTTTGGATCTACTGATGTCGATGGCATCGGAGGCACCACCCCTGCAGCACACTTGATTCTCACTTGTAAATTTCCGAGACTTTTCCGTTGATAGGTTGTGAGTCCCATAACTCATTTTTTAACTCAAGTTATGTCCGTTTTAAGCTACCATGATCTTGCAATTTCTCTTCAACATTTAGTCGCCTCCTGGGTTCGATTTCCATCCCGTTTTTTTCATATTCTATGTATTCTTCATGTTTCGCATATAACACAAATAACATCTCAAAGTAACTCCATTTCTCATAAAATTAATGCGTAAAACACGAGAATAGAACATTTAAACATTGATTTTTCACCATCCGATCAGATGTACTCTTGGAGACCTTGTTATATTCAAGGAAAGCTAGTATGCGACATCATATACCCGGTTTTTGGGGCTCTAAAGGCAATAGTACCCATTATATTTAAAGATTGACCTAATAGCACTTTTGTTGAAAGGAAACTCTAGAAACATAGATTTATAAAAAAAACTATATGAAAGACTTTATAACCTTATATAAAGTGAAATAAACTTTACAAATATCATCTTATATACAAATTACAGTGGGTAAAGTATGATAATTATAATCTTCAACGGTTTCACTTTTGGGCACCATTGCAGGTATAGGTGTCTTATCCAAAACAAGACAGTAGAAACCTTTATATATTTCACTAGCGGTCATTCTAGTAATAGATCATGATCGTTCATATATTTATAAAAAAAAAGTACTGTTAGATTTAAGAAGATACTAAGTCATACATGTGTGACCTCATTTCATCCATTAATATATATGCCATAACCAAAGTGGCACCCACGGAACTTTACTTTTAGTTAAACAAACAAACAAACAAACCTAGTATATCCCACTCAAGAGCAGGGTCTGGGAAGGGTAGGTGTAGGCGAGTCTTTCCTCTATCTTGTTAGGTAGAGAGACCGCTTCCAAAGAGACCCCCGACTCGATAGCAAAAGCCAACGATAGCAAGACATCATAAAATAAATCATACAACATATATCAAACAGCATACATTTACTTTTAGTTAGTATAATGAATTTTTTTTAGGTAAAGTAACAAAGAATGTACGTCTCTCCAAAGAATTAACTAATTAAGAATGTAGACAGGCTTGGGCCGTAAGAACATGTAATAGTGAACTATATTAATAAAAGTAATAGAAGTTTGGAGCCTTTTATCTTCCTTATTTCGGCCCGTACCTTTTGAGCCCATGTGCAATCTATTGGGTTGGATTGGAATAATCAAATTATATATAGGTACATTTGATTTTAATAATTCAAAGTATTACTCATTTGTCGATAACAATTCATATTATTGAATTGGCTGTAATAATCTCAACTTCCTTTTTTATTACCAACAACAGGTCCAAGTAGTATAATTATCATAAATTCGCACTCGATTTGTACTTATTTTAGGTTCGATTTAACTCGTATGTTTTATCATTTCGTTCTTCATTGTTGTGAACGAAATCGAATCAAAATCAAACGTAAATTTTTAATAATTTTATTACTAAAATTGTTGTTGGTAATAAAAACAAAAATTAAGATTGTTACCAGCCAAATCAATAGTATGGTTTATTATCAACCAATGAGTAATAATTTGACTTATTAAAATCTAATGTGCCTTATGTATTTGCTTAATTGACTAATACAAAAACAATATACTAAACTTGCTATGATAAATAAATAATTTTGGTGTCAAATATCTACCTTTTATGTTAAATTTGTTTCCCAACTCATCTTCTATTAAATATCTAAATTATAAAGCTTCTTTTTCTAACAATTTATATTAAAATTTACTAAATTATAATTTTTTTAATTATACCTTATCCTAAAAATCTTAGAATATATTATTATAATCATTAAATCTTCTTTATTTGTTAGTTATAATTACCAAATCTTCATTATTCCTATTTTATGGCATCTAATATATAAAACCACATAGTTTCCAGCTTCATTATTAACATAACTTTCTAACCTACTATAATAACAAATATAGTAAAGAAATACTTTAAATACATAGCCTGAAAAGAAAAATACTCGCATCCAACCTTAAAATAAAGCAATTAATGAGATTTTATTCCGATTTTATTTGGACCCTTAGAATCCACGTCACCGATACATTTTCTTTTGGGAATCTTGTCACCTTCTTTGCCTCCTAAATTGCATATTTAAGTTAATATATATTTAATAAACTAGAAATAAAAAATTATATATGGATTGTCATATATTTTCACCACAACAACACGTTGACACAAACCACAAACCACGCCACACCTGCGTCTATATGATCCACACGTGTCGCAATCGATCGAATCTCATTTTTATTATATTTATTTTATTTATTCCTTAATGTATTTGTTCTTCTATTTTATTCCCTATTCCTTGCCATATCTATTATTTTATTAATTTTAATACATTGTTTTGACGGTAGAGGTTCTATTTCATGTGCACAGGACACGTATATAAGTATATTTTAATTTTAATGTGGGAATATATATTTGTGTAACAAAAAAGTTACTTGGACGTATTTTTGCCATTGTTTAATTAAAATCAAATAATTAGTTTATGCATCACATATGAATAGTTTAGACGTATCATTATACAGTAGACGTGTTTTGTAATTGGTTTAGTGCATTTTTCTTTAAAGTATGTGAGAGAAGATCCATGTAGGGCAAATGAACCAGGAGTGTTTATGATCTGGTTTTGATGTTTCTTAAGTTAAGCTGCAAGTAACGGTTTTTAATCGCTGTAAATGAAACCTAAATGTAGAAAATAAAATTGAACTAAAATTATTAACTATTTGGTTTTGCATTAACCTCGAGACTTGCACCTTTTGAGTCGTTATAATAATAGGATATAAAAACGATAACATTCCACAGTAAAACTTAAAAGACCGACTTTTCGTATTATATTGGTAGTTTTGTGTATATCATACCTTAAAATAATATATAATGAAAGTTGATATATGTATATGCAAGCCCTCCTTGGCTCCTTTATCGAAAAATACGTTCCTTACAACAATATGTGACCCAAAATATAAAAATATAGGAAGACTGGTATGAGGTCTCTAGTAATTTTTTAATTATCTATTTTGACTCACGTATATGACTAATCCTATGCTTTTATTTAAGCTCTGAATCAAAACCAATCACCTAAACTTATGTAAACAGTAGATTAGGATAGATACTTTATTAATATTATGTTTAGCGGTTGTTAAGTTAAATATCACCTAAATGACATGCAGATAAAAACTATTTTATTAAAGCTTATTTTAGATCAAGTCTAGTTTTTAACTATGTTTAGAGTCCCTATTGATACAACAATATAAAAAAAAAGTTGTGTTTGACGTTCATTAAGAGCTTGAAGCTTCTTTTATTTATCTTGTAATAATGTTTGAACCTACACTTGTGTCTATATTATAATATTTGGATCTCTCAAAATGTTCACTACATTCAGTATAACCACTCATATTTACAAATTACAACACAATACTATTGACATTTTTAATGCTTGAAAAATAGTCAAAACAATTTTCATAACCCTTACATGCATAATCACGTAAAGGTAAAAAGAAAAAAAGATTACACCCTTTAAGTGAACCTTCAAAGAAAATGAGCAAACATATATAACATATATTTCAAACATGTGAACGAATTTAATTAAATTAGTCCTAGCGTGAATATGACAAAATTAGGATCATCTTTCATTTCGTAGGACCAATTTAATATTGAAAAATACTCATCTCATTTATTGTGATGTTGACTTAGACATAAATAGTGGTTAGGTTGTTTCGGGTCGGGTCGGGTATTTGATCTATGAGTTTCATGATTATCACGTTTGAAAATGGATGTTACCTCTAGATGCCCGATTGGTACAGGTCAATTTGATTGCAATGTTTGATAATAATTTTCCTATATTTTTACGGTCTAAAAAATTTGTATCTTTTAAATAACATTTTAGTGACATGAAACTTATAATAAAAAAATTAAGATGTTCTCCATCCACCGGCAATTTTGACTAGGTAAAAATTAAAACAGAAGCTATTTAATTATTTGATGATATTGTAATATTTTGGTTAAATTACTTAAATACTTTATGGCCGAAAGTGACCCCGGCAAGGTCAAGGTCTATGGTTTTAGTCTTCCTGCTTTTAACATTGAAAAATTGTGGTTAATTAAATACATTAAATATTGTTAAATTATCTTTCATAAATCTTTTTAAATATTGTCAGTAATAGTAAATATTGAAAAAGAACATCATGTTGCCATCGCCTTTTAATGGGAGTAAGAATAGCTATATTATTTTCTTATATTACATGTTATACGGATATTTAAAAACTAATAGTTATTTTTATCTATATTAAGAACTTTTCTCCTAGTCATACCACGTAACGTATTAACGTAAAGAACACATATAGAAGATATTACTAGGGTTTTCTCACTAGTCATATAGAAGAACACATATAGAAGAACACATATAGAAGAACTTTTCTCCTAGTCATACCACGTAACGTATTAACGTAAAGAACACATATAGAGGAGTTTCTCACTAATCTATGTTACTAGGGTTTTCTTTTTTTAGAAGATATTTTCATGGTAAAGTGATATCCTTCTATCCACAATAGAGATGGTAAAAAACCCGATCCCAATGGGTATACCCGAAACCCATAACATACGGGACAATCAAACCCGAAGCCTGACGAATATTAGGCCGGGTATGGGATTAGTTTTAAATTTTTCGTGCGTATGGGATTAGTTGATATCCGGCACAATTACCTGAAATCACATACCTGTTTAACCGAACATAGACCCGTTGTTATTTATTTTTTTGATATGAAATCAAAATGTATCAATTTTTTGGATTATTAAATATGTGTTTTAGATATGAAACTTTATGATATGAAAGTTTAGAAGCATTTAAAGATACTAGTATTTTGTATGTATTTTGTATGTGAAATTTTTATATACTTGAATGTTGTAGCTATTTTGAAATTTGAATATGAAAGGTTAAGCACCGTGTTGTAGCTATTTTTTGCGTTAAATTTTCCAAATGAATATGTTACCGTAGTTTTTATTATAAGAAATTTTATAGAGATGATTATATTTGATATTTAAAATTATATACTTAAAATATAAAAATAGAATTGTATAAAGTACCCGTTGCGTATTGATCAACACCCATGGGAATGCCCGTCATCCGATACTAATGGGTATACCTGATACCGGTGGGTATGCCCGATACCCCACGGGTAATTACCTGACCAATACCTGACGTGTAATGAGCCGGGTATGGGGCAAAATTTTTGAACCGAGCATGAGCTTAGGATTACCAATAACTGCCCCGAACCCGGCCCATTGTCATCCCTAATCCATGAGATCGAGTGTTTGAATTCTACAAAATACAAACATATGTAACTTTTTTTTTTTAAACGGCAAGAAGGAACGCTTTTTTATTAACACCAAAACTTTAGCTAGAGGGTAAAAGGTAAATTCACAAACACCAAGCAGGCAGAAACAAAATCATAGGTACATTACATTAATTCAGTCATAATATTAAAAGATCACCATGTCTCCTCGTCCTGAATTCATAACTTTGATCGATTGCACATCCAAGAGAAAGCCAATTCTTTAACTAATAAGAGTAGATTATAAGTTGTTAAAAACGGACTTTTTATTGTTCCATGGAATGAGATAGAATACAATATCAATTTAATTTATATATATATATATATATATATATATATATATATATATATATATATATATATATATAGGGGAGGGTTCCTAAGAAAACCTCTAATTATAAGAAAACCAAGAAAACCACTTTTAAACCATTGATCAAAATTGATCAATGGTTGATATTAATCAATGGCAAATTTGTAAATATTTAATAGATAGTTGCTTTAATTAAATGATTAAAGGGTGTTTTAGGTAGATTACAATTTTTATATTTTTGGAAATAACTAAAATCCCTTAAATCTCTCTCTTTCTCTCTCTCTCTCTTTAAAATCAAACACAATATTAGTTTAATTTATAATCAAATTAATTTATTCAAATATCATTCTAAAATATTTTAGAAGAACACAAGTTTTTTTTTCTGCAGATCTATATTAATTACATACATGCTTACGTATACGTAAACATGTTCACATATTTGTTCATAACATATTTGCTCCTTACAACATGCTTACTTATATGTAAATAAGCATAAAACAAACAATAAACATGACAATTGCTATTACATTGAATTGATGAAACTTATGTATATGTATCATTCACTAAAATGGTATACAAAATCAGGAAATTCAAATAAATTCTTGTTAGAATCGATAATCAGCTGAAAATAAAAAAGAACTATAACTATAACACACAACTAGTATAGAACAATATGTTAAACTTAAAAAAGTGCACATACGTAGACATGGTTCTGTATATGTATTTTGATTACATATACGTAACAATCATCTTCATATTAATCAAAAAATTGTCTTCATCTCTATCATATGTATCCTGCTTACGTATATGTAAACACAACTAGATTAGCAATTAGCAAACAGAGAAAAAACAATAAGCATACTATTATATCAAAACGGTGAAACTTACGTGTATGTAAGCAATCAGAAAACAAATAAAGAATACATGTTGATGAAACTTACGTATATGTAAACACCCTTGCGTGATCAAATCCTCATCCCTAGCAGATATGTATCCTGCTTACGTATATGTATCCTGCTTACGTATATGTATCCTGCTTACGTATATGTATCCTGCTTACGTATATGTAAACACAACCAGTTCTTAAACCCACCCAAACACACAAACCCTAATTCACCATTACCATCATCACCATTTCCCCCAAAAAAACTCATCTTTCACCCTCTTCATGATTCTTGAAGACTCCAAACACCCTAATCTGTTCGGATTCGTCAAACACTCTTCCCCAATTGACGTATACGTAACCCAAGTTATATATTGCCATTGGAATCATCTTCTTCGTATTTTGTTTCATCTGCAGATCAAATGTTCAAGCTTCAAGACTCATAACAAGAAAAAATGAACCCATCCATGGTGGCAAAAATAACCAATCGAACCCATGTCTTTCGTTGTTGTCCTATTCCCTTTTCTTGCTCGATCAAACCCCGATGTTTCGATCTTCTTTCTGACTCATAAATCTTGCTGCTCTAATCATTGTATATTTACATACATGAGCAATCTTAATGTTTGAACCTGATTAATCGTCGCTTATGTCTCTTTTCATGTTCCGTTCTTCTTTCATCCGCTCATTTCGGTTCGTGATTTCTTCATCAACCTAGCTCCTGGTTAATGATCAATCGCAAACCCTAGAACTTGTAGAATTCTTGATGATTGATCATCTGATGATTCTGAAACAATAATTGATAATATTTAAGAAAACTAAATCAATGTCAATTAAAAACTAACAAATGAGATAAAAGTGGGTCAACATCATATAAATACTATAATTAGTTTATATATAAAATTACCAAAACACCCTTTAAAGTTATTAAATAAAAAATAATAAGAAAATTATGTGATTGGTTAAAATTGGTTTTCTTGGTTTTCTCAAAATTTAGTGGTTTTCTCAATATATATATATATATATATATATATATATATATATATATATATAGGATAAGGATCATTACAGAACCATTTTTTATTTTCAGAACCATTTTTTATTTTCAGAACCATTTTTTATTTTCAGAACCAAAAGAACCATTGATTTACATAAATGTAAATTATAAACCATTGATTTATATAGATGTAAGTTAAACCTGGTGATATTTAGTTATTTTTTATAGTTTATTGTTCATGTCTGATATACACATATGTAAAACAGGTCAAATATTACCAGACTTAATATACATTTATGTAAATCAATGGTTCTGTAGTTCTGAAAATAAAAAGTGGTTCTGTAATGATCCTAAACCTACCTATATATATATATATATATATATATATATATATATATATATATATATATATATATATATATAGGGGAGGGATCAAATGAAAACCATGTTTATAAATGAAAACCATAAAAACTAGGGGTTACATATATGTAAGTACGTATTACAAAGTGTATAACTAAGAGTTACATATATGTAAGTACGTATTACAAAGTGTATAACTAAGAGTTACATATATGTAAGGTTTTGTATATGTAAGTACGTGTTACCAAGTGTACAACTAAAGTTACGTACATTTAACTCATACAAGTTACGTATACGTAACTCAATTCGTTATCATCGTCAACCTTGGAGTTTAAATTAAAAAATAAATAATGACCTCAAAAAATAAGGTTAAAGTTTACTCAAATATAGTTTTAACAATTAAAAAATTAAATCAATTATAAATTATGTGATTGGATAGTGGTGGTTTTCACGGTTTTCAATTATAAACATGGTTTTCATTTGATCCCTCCCCTATATATGTGTGTGTGTGTGTGTGTATATATATATATATATATGTTTCATTTAAAATTTTACATTCACAACATGTGCGACTCTTTTTTGCCATATATAAATTTAAACAAAATCTTATAAATTTTTTAGTTAGTTATTTACGTGTAAAAATGTTCCTTTTATAATGTATAATATATTTATGTTATTTAATTTAATGTGAAATATTTGTTTCTTAATTTTTGTAACTTTTTACTTAAAGAGTGTTCTTGAAACACAAAAAAACATCATCGTTGATAAGTATACAACTAATCAGCCTATAGTTTCATACAGTTAAATAAAAAGGTGAAGTGTTAAAGAAATTAAAATCTTTGGTGTATTATTTTCTAAGTATAAGTATACTTTAAAAAATATTTAGGCTACTTTCAGTACAAAGACCAAAAGTCAAATTTCCCTTCATTTTCTTTTCCTTAATGTATAAGTAAATTGTTGATGATAATAAATATGAAATGAGATCTGGAGACAGGTACCACCAAATCATTAAATACGATCACAGTACACATCTACCTATGCTCGTACATAACACGTCAGTACCTCACCAATTTCACCATTTCTTTAGTGTTCTTAACAATCTATCGATCAAAAAAAGCTATTATTTTTTCTTTTTTTTTAACAAAATCGTTTCATGTGTTATTTATTATAACTATAATCGTTTCATTTATTATTTATCATAATATATATATATATATATATATGGTTTTTCTACTTAAAGTTTCTAATTTCAACATTTTTCTACATTCATAAATATTATATAAGCAAAATGTGTATAAAGTAAATTTCGTTTTTCTACTTTCAAATACAGATCCATAACAACATGATTATTTAATGTATTTTATTGATGAAGTTGATTTAAATGCAAGGATAACTTTCTTCGTTATTATTATAAGTTAACTTTTACATTGTTTATTTAGTTGATTTATAAGAATATTTGATTTCACTAACTTTATTAGAAGAAAAAGATTCCACTAACATTACACAGAATCGTCAATCTTCTGTATAATATAGCAATGGAATTTCACAACAAAAACGTGACACTTTTAACATTTATTTTTTCTGAAATTTCTTTCAAAAAGTACAGAAAAACGAACCTGTAAAATTGTGAACATTATAAGTAAATAAAATTCCATAAACGGTCCTAGTGTTAATACTCTATTGTACGTTTAGTTCTCAAATTTTAAAAGTTGTATAAGTTAGTCAAAACTATTTTGTGTTCACGTTGCACGTTTGGTCCTCAACGTTAAATTCCGTTAGTTTTTATGCATTTCAAACAAACTAACAAGATCTAACTTAATGGACCAAACATCCAACACACATCAAAAGTTTAATTAACTTTATTATTTTAAAATCTGAGTACCAAACGTGCAATCAAACTAAAACAATAAGTTATTTATGCAAGTTTTACGATAGTTATATTAAGGTTAAAAGCATTGTTTTATGATAGTATTATGTTTTCTCTTCTAATTTTAACGGTAGCTCCACACAAGTTACGATCCTGTTAATACTTTCCTAACATCACCACTCGCAACTAAGTAATCTTAACTGTAACTATTGATTAACATATACTTTCAAATGTACAATTGTCTTAACTAGCATTAAGGTTCCCGAGTTGTGGCGATGGGCATAAAACCATGCCAAGTAGCAACCAGTGTCACACCACTATGGGATCAGTAACACCGGAAAAACTCGTATCAAAAAAATAAATAAGAACGAACAAATAAAACCAAATGGAAGGTAGAGGTAAAAACGTTGAACCACGCATGTGAAACGTAAAAATTAAAAACAATAACTAAGTCTATCTAGGACCCGCACATTGCGATGAGGATATTAAAGGAGAAAAGAAAAATAAGAGTAACAACGTTGAACCACATATGCACGTTACAACGTATTAGCTATCAAAATTTAGGTCGTAATTTGAAAATTTTATAAAAGATGAAAGATATAGAAAACTAAAGTTGAAATTGAAAGACTGTAAGTGTTAAATTATGAAATATGTAAAAATATATGGTAAAAAACAAAAAAGTTAAAAGAAAAATAAAATATATACAACATTTTATGCACATGATATAACAATTAATGCAATCATAATTTGATAATTTGATAATTAGTAATTAGTAATATTATAATATAATATAATATAATTATCCCGTTAAGTGTATGAGAAATTTGGTTAACTGGCCCGTCTTAGGCAATCGCAACCAACTATATAATCAATTTAGCAAATTCACTTATTTCGTTTTGCTCCAAATAACCTAAATTAGTGTATAAATCTATTGTTGCATGAAAAGCATTTTCAACAAGTGCCATGAATCTATTTCCTATTAAATAGATGATACAAGCTTATGAGAACAAAAATTAATTCAATAGTAAACGATCACTTTATTGAACTACTTATATATTGTTTCAAAATCAAATAACTTTATATCTCTATATATAATAAATGAAAGGAGGTTAGGTCACGTGGCAAGATTTTAAACATTATGTAGCCACATGTCATCTTAATAACATATGATTGTCACGTGTCAAATTCTTAGTAATATGATTTAAAAAAAATCTCATGAATCATATTTAAACAATATTTAATGTCAAATTAAACAATATTCCAAAATTAGAATGTAAAATTTAATGATTGAAATAAAAATTTAATATTTCAATTTTTAATTTAATCTTCAATTCAATCTGAGATTTTATCCAAAAATAACTAACTAAATTAGTAGGATTTAAAATATAAAACTTACAAAATTCCAATAATAACAATATATCCGAGATTTTTGGGTTATAATTTCAGATTTTTAAAATGTTTTATATTTGAACAATAATGTATAATATTTACTTGCATTATATACCACTAGGTTAGATATTCGTGTGTTACACGGATTGAAATAAAAAGTATATTATATATATATATATAGAGGAGGGATCAAATTAAAACCATCATTTTAATTGAAAACCATAAAAACCACTTACAATCAATCAAATAATTTCTATTTACTTTATTTTTATCATCTTCAAATGGCACTTTGGTAAATGAACATGCGATTATTTTTGGAAAATGTTATTATTTATTGAAATCTTATCATCTTCTAACAACTTTTCATTTTAAATTCCTAAATTCCCTTTATTTCATCAAATCCTAAAAACACATCCTCATGACCTCATCCCATCCATACCTCCTGACATTAATTCTATCGAGACCCTCGTCTTCTGTTCGTAAATCACCTTCAGTCTCAAAACACTCTTTTTAGTGCTTCTATTTCAATCGTAGGTATGCTGGCTGGTATATTAATCTTTATGTTTGCAAATATCAAGGTGATTTCATATTCAATTGATATTATTGTAATTTGATATATGTTCTTGGTGAGATTTGATTTTGAATATAATCCATTGTTTACGTAACTTCATTATTAAGAATGGAATATATATATTCAATTGATATATATGATGATTAACTTTGATTTATATTAAATAAAAACAATCAATTATCTTTCTTCATTTTTACTTTTTGCTATTATTATTGTATATATTAAGACCTGTAATGGAGCAAGAGATTTGTTAAAATAATTGAATTACTTGGTTTATTTGTTTAAAAATGTAGAATGTTGACTATATGTTCTTCTTTTTGCAATGAGTTGAAAATGAAGATGATAATTCAGAGATGATGTTGATGATGGGTCGAAAAAGATGATGCATCAAAGATGATGATAACTCTAGCAAGTATCAAAGTGTCTGGTTTCAAACATGAACAATACCATGAACAAAACGAACATTATTGTTACATATACGTAACACCGCTGTTACAATACGTAATACTGCTATTACATAACTTAACATTGTTTCTACGCATAAGTACAATACTTTGTTTATTAACTTATGATTTTGTTTGTGGCGTTCAAATGGAATTTGTTCAACTGTAACAAATTGATCTCGTGTTTCTAATAAAAGTATCTATTTGAATGCGAACGAAGACGATGGAGAAAGTTTATGAAACCCAGTTTTGCAAAAGCCACACATGTAGTGTGTGTTTAATCAATCAATCTTTATAAACTTGATCCCATTGGTTATATACGCTTCAAAAGCTAGATTCTTGTGACTTTTATACATGTTTCATCATGATTATATAACTTTACTATATAACTCTTGTGACTTTCATACATGTTTCATACATGTTACATATATGTACCTCTGTGTTGTTTTCGTATATGTAACTCTATTATCTTAATGTTTATATAATTTACTATATGCATGTGTAAGTTTTTTGTTTACATATATGTACTTCTTTTTGTTCACATACATATATATATATACATATTTCTAGGTTTTTCAATGGTTTTCATTGTTACTATATTTGTTACATGTATGTAAGTGTTGGTACGTATACGTAACACCACTCTTACATATATGTACTCTAGAAATCGTTTTTAGCATTAAAAATTTTTTTGGTTTAAAATATATATGTGTAACTTGTTCTAGATTTTAATATGGGTTCGTTAACAATGATACACATATGTATGATAGTGTTACATATACGTAACACATAATATTACGCATACATAGCACACATTGTTACACATACATAACACGATATTATGAATGCATAAGTAGTCGTTTCTTTAGTTTATTTGTTTTTATAAGAAACATGATGATCTAATTTTACAATCAAAAATAAAAAAAATATATATTTGATTATTTAAATTTCCAATAAATATAAGAGAGATGTGAGAGAAAAATGAAAGATGAGAGTAAATTTAGGAATTTCTTAATTATACTTGGTAGTTAACAAATTAATTATTTTGTGTTGTTCCTAATTTGCCCTTAATGCATATTTAAACACTCATAATCTTTAATTTAATTACAAAAATATCACTAATTAATCTCAACCATAGATCTAAAAGATCAATGGTGAATAAGTGGTTTTCTTAGTTTTCAATTATAATATGGTTTTCATTTGAACTCTCCCCTATATATATATATATATATATATATATAATCTAATATATGTTATAGATAACATATCAATAAAATTATTACATATAACAAAGATATTCAAGTAATAAACAATAGTATAAAAAAAAAGATTATATTATTAATAAATATCAATAAATCTCTTTACATATCTTTTTGAATTTAGTTTTAACAATGCTTAACTAAAAATTAAATAATACTTTAATAATATTAAGTCTCATGACACTATTCTTAATAAAATGTTATTTATTTATATAAAGAAATTATCTTGATTAGTATGGTATTACATGAGAGTTATTAAGTAATCTTTTTTGAAGTTAAGATTGTTACCATAAGTGTAATTTATTATGGTGATGACACATGGACAATCCTAGGTGGCGTCTAGGTGGCGATGACGTGCACGTGTTAGAAATAGCCATGTGTCACATAGAAATTTTGTTTTATCAGATTAGATTATATAATTATTTTATTTTATATATATATATACAACTACTTTTTTTTTGTTTATTGTTCTTTCACCATTAAATACATTTAATAATTTTTAGGAAATAACTTATTGTATGATAAAAAGTACAAGTATTATGCATAAAAAACTTATTTTATTTATTCATTATACACACAATCATTATTCTCGACCCATTATCCATTCAATTACAATATTACGTACACTTGGATTTAAAAAGACAAGTTTTTAATGATAAATCGTAATATGACATTTTTTGTCCTACGATTATAACCTCACTTCGTTCATTTTTATTTGTATTTGTTGGTTTATACGTTAGTGCTAAATTATCAAATTATATTGCTTAGCAGGACATTATCAGTATTATAAGTAACTTTTTTAAAAAATCTTGACATATCACACACTGTGATTATACAATCAAAGTTCGTGTGATTCGTTTATCGAGAAAACCAATGCATAACAATTTGGTAAAAACTTACTCTATTAACTTTATTGTGATTAAGTAGAAAATATTATTCAACTAATTGATCGTTATCTTATTTTTTAATATGTATCTTATAAAACATATTTTCTATATATCTTTAGCTTTTATATTTTTAATTACAAGGTATTATAATACATAAAACATTATAAAAAGATGGTTTCTTAAGATTGAGAAGCTGTAATATTTAATCTGATCAAATATTTATATACAAAAAAGTTTTTGGAAAATTATAAACAGTAGTATGTTGTTATGTATTTAATTCTTGTATGTAATTTATATGAATACAAATTTATTTAATGTTTTTTCATATGTGTATATATTAGAGACTTATTAATAGTAATTAATAATTTATATTTATATATTTTTACTTTAACTTTTTAACCCGTGTTACACACGGGTGATTAGGCTAGTATAAAATATCTTAATTTAATACCTTTTTACAAATGAAAACTGCCCGCGGGCAACGGTCACATCCTCCCATTTGGGGAACAATTCTCCATCATTGTACACCTTTAAGTTTGTAAAAAAATATCCTCCACCACCTATACTTTTGTCATGACTTAGGCATAAAGTAAGGGAAAATCGGTCATATTTTTAAATTTAAAAATGACTAGTTGACGTACAAAGAATTATAAAAGCATAAGCAAAATAGTTGACCACCTCGATGAGTGATAGAGCTTTGTGATCAAAGGTCACGGGTTCGCTCATGAGGGGGAAGGGTTTACCCACAATATGTGGGGTTCCCGCCCGGAGGTTTTCCCACCGGTTCGAGTCACTGTAGATCACGGTAATTCCTACGGGTACACCCACAATATGTGGAGATCCGGAGGCTCGAACTCGCGTGGTGTGGGTTCTCGTTAAAGGGTTTCACCGCTGAGACACTCAACTTCCAAAAAAAAAAAAATAGTTAAACGAAAACTTAAAAGAAAGAAAACAAAAAGAATATTTGAAATAAAAGAGAAAAGAAAAAAGTTGTTACATATAAGAAAATCTCATCTATCACTTACCAATCATTTCCACTTACTCTTCTTGGTAACATCGTTTATACTGAACTCACCACCTCTACCTTTCATTTTAGCGCCAATAACATCAAAAAGAAAACCTATCACAAGAACAACAGTGTGAAATTGACTTAAGTATGAGTTTTGATCTTTAAGTATATGACATAAGAACGTAAGCAAATAACAGACTGTTCGGCTGTTAGATCGTCCAAATTGTTTCTAGAAGGGTTGATTTGCATTGTGATAAGCCAAGCTATTCAAATCTATGAAAACTATCTACAACATTTTTGTAAGACATATAATATAACAAGAATATTGTTAGATATGGCCTTTTCCAAAATCTAAATCACTAAATCGATAAAATACATGTTAGATTTCATGATTTACGATATCTTTTCAAGAAACACTACTTGGATTAATCGATGCATTGAACTTTTATCTGGACATAACGCCTAACGGTCACTTCTTCTTCTTTGGTCCGGTTAGCTAATATACACCGTGAAACACTTCACTTTATAGCAAACACTCTGTGTCATGTTTTAAGATTCATACTATCAACTTATCAAAGGATCACACAAGATGTTTACTAAAGTATAGGGTAAAAAGTGAAAAGCACGAGAAAGATGAAGGGTATGGTGAATGAAGTTTGATGAAAAAAGGGGAGACGCATCTAGTTGGTGGGGTCATCATGACATAACGTTTTGATTTGTCAATATATGGGGCCCATGAGACGTGAGGTGTGGTGTGGTCGTTTAAAGGAAAACGACAAAATAAGAAGACGTAAAAGCATGGATGGACAGGGGTGTAAACGAGCCAAGCCGGCTCGCAAGCTACTCGGGATCGGCTCGAAAAAAGCTCGAATCGAGTTGAGCTTAAACGAGCTCGAGCCCGAGCTCGAGCTCAAATTATTGCTCGTTTACTAAACGAGCTCGAGCTCGAGCTTCAGGATATCGAGCTCGAGCTGGCTCGCGAGCCTAAACGAGCTTTTTGTATATATGTATTTTTTACTTACATAGTAAATATATATAAATACATATTTACATAAATTATATTATTAAATATATTATTGTGATAAAAAATAGTTAAATAATATATATTGTGTTATATATAAAAAGTATGCTTATAAATAATTATAAAAGTAATTATAAAAATATAAATTTAATAATTTAACAATAAACTAGCCGAGCTCGAGCCGAGCTCGAGCCGAGCTCGAGCTTGAAAATTTTCTAACGAGTCGAGCTCGAGCTTTATAAATAAAACTATAAACGAGCCGAGCTCGAGCTCGAGCTTCCTAAAACCAAAACGAGCCGAGCTCGAGCCTTAGCGAGCTCGGGCTCGGCTCGGCTCGTTTACACCCCTATGGATGGAAGACTTTACTTGTTTAGTGAAGGACGCGTTTCTTTAAACGGATTTGTCTTAACGTCACGGACATATTTATTAGATAGATTAAATTTTGGTTTTGGTCCCTGTGGTTTAACCATTTTAACCATTTCAGTCCAAAAAGGAATCTTTGATCATATCATGCCCTGTGGTTTCATTTTTATAACGGTTTTGATCCCTGACACTAACTCTGTTAGTTTTTACAGTTAAATATGAGGGTACTTTGGTCATTTTACATTTGGAGGACTAGTTATGTAAATTATATTAAATTATGATAATTGTTGTAATTTTTTAAAACAATAAAAAAAAAGCAAAACTTAAATCTGTAATCCAACCCAAACCCCCACCATCCCTTCCTCCCCTTGCACTACCGCCTGCACCACCTCCCGCACTACCTCCATCGCCACCGCCTGCACCACCTCCTGCACCACCTCCATCGCTACCGCCATCGCCCCTCGCCTCTGTTTTCGCCCCTGTTTTCGCCCTTGTTTTCACCATTAACTTTTGACGATTTAGGAGGCTGATTATCATCTAATTCTAGTCTATCTTGATGAATATCATCAAGAATCTCACTATCATCTTCTTTTTTGATTCATCTTTTTTTTGATTCATCTAAAGGGGCAACAGATGAACCAAATGACTTCTGTTTAAACCCCCAAAACGCGTAAAGATGAACCCTAGAAGATCTGCAAACAAACCCACTTCTAAATCCCCTAGGGTTTCCACTTTTTTTCTTACTAAATGAGGGGTGGATTCGAAATTTAACAAACAAGCAGTTTTTGATTGCGATACACTCAGAGATTGCATCGTCTTCACAGATTTGAAGATGAAATTATAGGGATTGAGGTGGAGATCATGGTTTACAAAAAAGGTATGAATCAAGGGTTTTGGTGGTATCAAAGATAGATGAAAGATTAGGGTTTGTACCTGTAGATTTGAGCAAAGGATATCAATGGCGTTTTGGTGTTGAAGATTCAGTATGATGGGAGAGTGATAGAGATGAAGTTTAGTTGTAGGATGTTTTGTTGGCAGTTTCATAGCCTTACAACAGGGACGTTGCGATGGTGCTAGCGATGACGCTGGCGGTGAAGGTGGTGCAGGTGGCGGAGGTGGTGGTGGAGGTGGAGGTGGAGGTGGCGATGGCGGTGGCGATGGCGGTGGAGGTGGCGGTGGCGGTGGAGGGCGGTGGAGGTGGCGGTAGCGGTGGAGGTGGTGCAGGCGGTGGTGCAAGGGGAGGAAGGGGTGGGGGGTGGGGGGGTTGGGTTGAATTAGATTTAAGTTTTGTTTTTTTTTATTTTTTACTGTTTTAAAAAATTACAATAATTATCTTATTCTAATATTATTTACATAACTAGTCCTTCAAATGTAAAATGACCAAAGTACCCTCACATTTAACTGTAAAAACTAATATAGTTAGTGTCAGGGACCAAAACCGTTATAAAAATGAAACCACAAGGCATGATATGATCAAAGATTCCTTTTGGACTGAAATGGTTAAAATGGTTAAACCACAGGGACTAAAACCAAAATTACTCTATTAGATATTATTTTTGTATCTACCATCTTGTAAATGATTAAGATTTAAGACCAGTGTTTTCAAGTTCGGATTGGACAGCCCGGTTTGACTGGAAATCGGATGTAGAAGCGAACCGAGCTCCATTGACTCGTTTTGTAGTCATCAGACTGACTAGTTCGAATCGGTTCGGTGGGTGGACCTGGAACTAGGAACCGGTTCGGACTAGATTTTAGGTTATTTTATTTTATTTTATTTTTTTAGATTTTAATGAGTTTGGTTATTGTTGAGATTTATATATAAATATAAAATACACATTTAAAAAACTTATATTGAATCATATATATAATTATAATGTAATATCATATATATAATTATGATGTCATGCGATTCTTAACTCCGGTTCGATTGGTCTGAATAGTCTGATTAGTCGGAATAGTCCGACCAGTCACCGGTAAGGTGACCGATTCGACGTTAGATCTAAATCTGGAAACATTGATTAAGAGCATAACCGGGATGTTCGTGTGTGCTTTTGAAACGATGTGGATGACGGAAAGGACGTGGGATGTGGTGAGGAGGTGATGAAGAATTTGTATCCACACGCGCGAGAAGAAAGAGAATACGAGACTAGGAGGAAGGATGAAATGAGGAGAAAGAGATGTCACACGTAAAGTTTATAATACGAAGAAGAGAGAGGTTGTTCACCTGTCATCAGGTGTGACATGAATGGTTTAATGGAGTCTTAGGCTGTGTTTGATGGATGCTCAAGAAATGACTCGGTCAGCAAGTTCAAAAAGAGGAGTTGGGTCAGCATCAAAACAAAAGATGATCAGTCGGTTAACTCGGTCAGCAACACCAGTTTTACAAATCAAACACGCTGACCGACTGAAAATGTCTGACAGGGTCATTACGTCAGATATTTGACCGGGTCAGAAGCAAATCAAACAACCCCTTACTTTCATTTAAAAGTTTCAAATGGGTTGAATGAAAATGTGTGTGTATACATACATACATACATACATACATACATACATACATACATACATACATACATACATACATACATACATACATACATACATACATACATACATACATACATACATGCATACATACATACATGCATACATACATACATACATGCATACATACATGCATACATGCATGCATACATGCATGCATACATGCATACATACATACATACATGCATGCATGCATGCATGCATGCATGCATGCATGCATGCATGCATGCATGCATGCATGCATGCATGCATGCGTATGTATGTATGTATGTATGTATGTATGTATGTATGTATGTATGTATGTATGCATGCATGCATGCATGCATGCATGCATACATACATACATACATACATACATACATACATACATACATACATATATATAAATAATACTTGTATTGTTATTATTTCATTTTAAATGATTATCACCTTTATTAATTTTTATGATACAAGGACTATAATAGTCTTTTAGTAAAAA
Organism: Flaveria linearis; assembly: GCA_024085815.1. Lineage (NCBI taxonomy): Eukaryota > Viridiplantae > Streptophyta > Magnoliopsida > Asterales > Asteraceae > Flaveria > Flaveria linearis. The sequence goes on from CM044004.1 coordinate 97,253,250, forward strand.
TATAATAGAAAGTTTAAGGTTCATTAGTTTTATTGACCAACCAAATATAATAGAAAATTTTAGTGAACCTGTAGGTTTCGAAAAAGTGAGACCAAAATCATAATTTGGCTTTACCGTAGCATCATCAATTTGATTTTAATATATATCAAGTTTATTAAGTTGTCCTTATAAAAATGATTTTGGGTACACGATACTCATCTGGCGTCACGAACACCCGCTTCAAAAACGATCACGGACGGACTCATGTAACGTTGTTCACATGGCTTCCTTCGTCACGCTACACCATGTTGCCATCTATAGCCACCCCTTACAACTAACATGTAACCAATTATATAGTTAAAGATGTTATATTATAATTTTATTATAAAAAATAAAATAAAAATTAACTTACACTTAAACTTCTTTCATTTGTATTACTTTTTACAAACACTGTACCATTTTTTAGGCTTAGTTATTTCACAAAAGTTTTTGTTCTCTATGATCTAAGCGTTTTGCGTCTCTCTTTCAAATAGATGAAGGAAAGTGGGAAATGTTAGATATTTTTCAAAATATCTAAAAAATGTTCTTTTGCTTTCGTTTTGTTACCAAACTTCTTTAATTGACATAAACTCAATATGCATCCTAACTTCACTCAATTATTATTTTGCTGAAATACTCTAAATTCACTTACATTCATTATAACTTTAATTTACAATTCTGACTAAAAACTTTTATTGATCATTATTTTTTCGATAAAAAGTAAATACCATCTTCTATTTTTATCGTTGACCCTTTCAAATGAACTAATCTTGTTGATAAAAGGCATAACATCTTTTATTTTTTACATTGTTTAAAAGTAATACTAATTTTTCATATATATACCTATCTCGTAACTTGATTATGTTAAAGTTTATAGACTCGTGCAAATATAGTCTACTAAACTATAGAATAAAACTAGTGCACAAGATGCTAAATTGTAGCTCTAGGGTTTGGTGGTCGTTCATGCGAAGAGAAAGCTACGGTGAGAGTTAATGATAGAGAAATAATGTTGAGGAAATTTACGTGATTTATTTAATATCATTCGTATGCATTTGTTTACATAAATATAATTATGTTTTTAAGCCAGTAATCAAATGATTAAATGGTTCACATGAGTTATTCATGTTATCTGGTTGTTTATAGAGTTTTATATATCGTTTAAACATATCAATGTATAAAATAAAGTTACATACATAAGACATTAAAATGATTCAACCTTTCTTTAGACTTTACGTAAAATAAGAACCAGATAAAACGCCAAATACATACTTTTATTACTAGTGTTTAAAAACATATACCAATAATTACACGTCTTTAAAATTTAAAAACATATACCAATAACACGTTAGTGATTTAATTAATCGTTAAATAAACAATTTTAAAATTGATAGTAATAATTACACGTGTTTAGAAAATTAATCAAAAACTTGAAAGAATAGTGGTCTTCCTTGGGCCAATAGATTCTCATTCCCGTGGTTTGCTTTATAGTTACTTAACCACCCACCCTCGCACTTCTCTTTATAACCCCACCGCCTCTCACCCCCTTTCCTCCACCACCGTCTCCGCTCTATCTCCGCCCTATATCCGCCGTCTCCGGCGACATCATGGAGTCTACAACCACCAGAAGACCTTACTTCCTCGAAGAAAACAACGGGCTCGCGTCAATTTCCGATATTCAAAGTGGGTTTTCATCGTCGATATCAAGGCCTCTGTACTCACCGAGAAAAGCGTCTCTTAAAAACCTTTCGTCGTTTTCGTCTCCTAGATCTGGGAGGTTTTCTCATGGGAGATTTGAAGAACAACCGCCTCATTTCTTGGATGCTTGTTTTCTCTGCAAAAAACCACTTGGGCATAACAGAGACATCTTTATGTACAGGTGATTTGATTTGAAATTGAACATTTTTTAAGTTTTATGTCGTTGATTAGATGGATTTTAGCTGCTTTTTAGATGGGTTTTACTTGTTCACCACTGGTTTTTATGGGTGGTTGTTGAATTTGTTGAAGGGAGAAACAAATCTTTAGTCTCTTTTTAGGGTTTTTGATCAAATAGTTATTGAATTGGGTTCAATTTGACAATCTTTGAGTTTTTGCCTTCTATTTGACATCAATTTGAGTGATTTCCCCTACTTCTACAGATATTTAACCATATTTAAGATAAAACAATTCCTCTGTTTCTCCATAATTGGGGGGTTTGAATCTTGTCTGAACTTGAAGAAATAGAAAATACCCTTTAAAGATTTTATAATATTTTCTAATTTCTTCAATAATCAGTGAGATTTTGATCAAAAACGACGAAATTTGGATCAAATTTTAGATGGGTATGCTCTGATTTCATTACTGATACGTGTTTTTGATGGATTTGAGTCTTTGATGAACTTGAAGAAAGATAAGACCATTTTAAAGATTCTTACAATTGTTACTAATTTACTCACCAATCAGTGAGATTTTCACCAAAAACAACCAATTTTAGATCAAATTTTAGATGGTTATGCTCTGATTTCATTACTGATACGTGTTCTTGATGAATTTGCAGAGGGGACACACCGTTCTGCAGTGAAGACTGTAGATCAGAGCAGATTTACATCGATGAAACCAAAGAGAAAAGCAAGAATCTTTCTGCTTCAATGAGAGCTTTGAGGAAGAAAGAACAGAATGAATCTTCTTCCCCTAACGAAACTTCCAAAAACTACCCTTTTCCTTCTGGTGCTGTAGTAGCTGCTTAACCAGTAGTTTCATCCTAAACCGAGGGGTAAAAAGGGAAATTTGTTCATTATAGAAGCATGAGACTTGAGGAAGAACTACCTTTTTTTTTTCTTTTTTTCATTCTGTTTACTTCCTGAGTTTTTACCTTTTACCTGTGGTAAGAAATGGAACGAAGGTTAAATGTGGTGGGGAAGTATAGTACAAGTGCTTAATGCATGGGGATGCTGTACTAGCTAATCTTGTAGTACATATTGATGCATAATAGTAACATGTCCTTTATGCAAACCATTTTTGTGGTGTTTTTTTGGCGTTTTCTGTCGTACAATACCAGTTTCTGTTGATATTATCATGTTATTATTGTTTAACAGTTTATGCATGCCTGATAATTGTTTAACAGTTTATGCATGCCTGTTTAACGGGACAACGTTTACAACTAAAATTTAAAATACATAAATGGGTTTGCATACTACTTGAATATTTAAACATTAACTTATTGTAACTCACAGAATACAGATTAATTTAGTAAAAAATTTACACTTAAATGTTTAAAAGAAGTTTTTAAACGTGATAGATTAAAAGATATAGCTGAAATTTTAAACGTTTTTTTATGGGTAGATAATATAAAATTTTATATAATTGTTATTAAATGTAAGGTTATTATGTAATAATTGTAAGTAAATAATGTTATAAATACTATTTTACTTTAAAAATGATTGTGTATTATGCTTGAATAAAATAATTATTCTTAATTTTATGATATTTGAAATATCACTATTTTTATATATAGTAGATTACTCAATGGCTGTACTATTCATCTTTAAAGTTAGTATATGTGTACAGTTAGTATAAATATTTAAAATTGTTTATTACTTAATGCTAGTGGTGTACAAATCGGGTTTTTTCTAAAACCGGTTTAGGGTCTAAACCGGAACAGATTTGGTCAACTGTGGTCAAAACCGATTTGGCCTTAAACCGGTTTGGCTTTAAAAATACACAAACCTATAAAACCAGTTTGGGTCGGTTTGAAAAACCCGTTCAGGCCCAAATCGGTTCGTTTTTTTTAAGTGTTATAAATGAAATAAACAATTAATTGTAAAAATTAAATAAACTTATAACATGAATGTTACATATTAATTGTTATAACATGAATGTTACATATTAATTGTTATAACTTGAATGTTACATATTAATTGTAAAAATTAAATAAACATATAAGATGCATTTACATATTTTATTTGTAAAAATTAAAACATATAAAATTAGAAACATTAAATTTTTTAAAAATAAAGTACACAATTTCAGTTAAGTACACAATTTAAAATCAAAGTGAAATATATAATATATAAAACATAGAAACAATTCAAACAACATAAAATTTTAAATAATTATTTGAAAACCGGTTTGGGAACCGGTTTGAAAGAAGAAACCTACAAACCGAATCTAAAACGTCGGGTTGGGCCGGTTTGGGCCCCAGATCGGTTTCGGGTTTTTTTTCCTGAACCGGTTGCCAAACCAGTTTTTTGAACACCTCTACTCAATGCTATATATGTGTATAGTTAGTATAAATATTTATAGTTGTTTTTTTATTTAATATTACCTCATATATTAAACTTTGTTTAGTAGAAAGAAAATAAGTTTACTTATTAGTAATTCAAATTTGTTAAAATTTTACAGCAGCGATTAGTATAAAGGTTTAAAAGTGTTTTTTATTCACTATTACCTCATGATTTAAACTTCATATAACAGAAAAAAATAACCTCATTTATTACTAATTCAAATTTGTTAAAATTTTACGTAAGTGTTAATATTAAGGTTTAAAGTTGTTTTTTTATTCACTATTACCTTATAATTTAAATTTTATTTAATGATTTGTTACTAAATCCCTAAAATAATGGATATGGTTAAATAATTGGTTCTTAAATTCCTAAACTAATGCAAATTTAAAATATCAAATGGTTCAAATTTGTTAAACTTTAAGTAAGTGTTAGTATGTATATGGTTATTATGAAACTAATTGCAAGGGGTAATCCGTACATAATGATATAATTACTGTTTTACCTCTAAAATAGTTGTACCTTATACATTAAGTAAAATATGTGTTCTTAAATTTAGGGCATCTTAAATACCCCTTCTAAATACTTTATATATAGTATAGATATTGATAATAATTAATAATGTATAAAAATATTATTTAACTGAATAAAAAGGATAAAGTAATGGTTTTAATTTAATTATAAAATAAGAGAAAGAAATATGCTTTGAATGCTCTTAATCTATTTTGATATCTAGTTCATATAACGACCAAATGTGAAGATCATAGTCAAACATCAAATAGATCTTTTGATATCTAGTTCATATAATGACCAAATGTGAAGATCATAGTCAAACATCAAATAGATCGAGATGTGTGAAGTATATGTTTATTTTACCGGTAGAAGATTAAACACCTAAATATACAAATTGGTTAATTAGATGTGGACTAAATGTTGGTGATTTTAGTAATAATTAAGCTATTTTAATATTTGAGATTTATATAGTTATCAAAATGTGACTATCATAATCAAACATTAAACATAATTAGATGTGGACTACAAACTTTGTTTTGAGAATATATGATTTTAAACATCAAAGAACCATTTGGGAGCACTGCCTCTGATAACAGGGTTAATGGGATAAAGCTCTTGGCTGGAGTGGAGCTAGACAATTTAATTTGACTTGTTTATATTGCATTTAAAATAGCTTCGAAATCACAAAGTTGTGAAAAAGGCTATTTAAGATTTAAGTTCCATACTAACATGTACTTCGGTAGTTTATGAAGTTCGTTGGTAACTTCATGATCGGCAATAAGTTTGGTCTTTAATAGTAACTTAGTTACCAACAAAGATGGTTCCCACTTATGTAGTTACCAATGCTTGTAGCTATCAACATTTTAATCGTCAATTCAACAGTTAAAATGGTTCGCTAAACTAATGCAATGTTTCAATCCCATATAAGGTATCATCCGGTCACTTTGAGGTATTTTTCTTACTATTTTTGATAAAAATTTCATACCGTTTTCGTCTTCATTCATGAAAACTATTCGTCTATCAGAAAATCAAAATACAAATCCTACTATTAGTATGCACAATAATTTAATAATAATAATAATAATAATGATAACGTAGTTGACATTATTGTGAAATTATTAATACATTATTGATAGTCTTGTAACAAACTTATGCATAGTACAAAATATAATGGATGCCACATAATGTATATAAAAGTATAAGCAATCCAAAACAATAATTAAATAGTCCAAAATTGGTTAACTATGTTGATGATACCAATGTACCATAACTTCTATAGCGGTATATTCAAAATTGGTTAATATACACTATACTTTTTAAATTTTATAAGTAGTTTGTCATAGTTAGATGGTTTACAAGTCGAGTTACATTGGCTAGGCTTAAGTCGGTAATAAAGCGAGCTAAGCCAAGTTGCACGACTTGATATTTAGAACCAACCTAGAAACCAAGCTCTTGTTCAACTTGTTTCTAATTTGAGCCAACTTGTGACAAACAAGTCTAGCGCTTCTTTTTTTCAAGTTTCAACTTGTAATATTTATGTTTATTAAAGTTTCAAGCATGTAATAGTTAATAACAAGCTTAAATTACACGAATGTTAAAAAAGTACATTGTCAACAAACAATTTAGCTTTTGAACCAAATCAACTTCTAGCTATTGTACAAGCGAACTAACTTGACTTAAGAAGTTAGACGCTTATACAAACTAGCGACCTCAAAGTAAATCACCACTGGTGTTGGAAGAATTAATTGATATGGATCGACGAGCAATATGTTTGACAACTTCTAAATGCAATTATATATATAAACAACTGTATACTTGGGATAAACAAAACTAAACGCTATGATTATTAATGATTTTTTATAATCAAATTAAAATATTTAAGTACAATCATTATAGCTGATTAGTGGTTTTTGAACGTTGATAAATGATGGTTAGTAATAATTTAAATTTAAATATATAATATAAATAAAGTCAACTTTTGAATATATATATATTGGGCTATTATTGTCGATTCCCAATAATATATTAAACTTGTTATAAACAATTTGTCTAATTACTAAATCAAAACTCATTTATAAGATGACATGAAATGGGAACCGGAGGAGGGCGGGGAAATCCCGATCACGGATGGAAACACCACCCGTAATCTCGGCTTAGAAAATTTCATACCGACCCAATGAATATTCACCGGCTTCACCAATAGCATCATACCTCTTTTCCAGCAAAGTTAAATACAAAAGGAGGAATCCAGAGAGATGATAAAAAAACTGTGATGTTCCCGGCAAAATAGGGAAAACTAGTAAAAGTAACAAATCTGATGTCACGTTAATGTGAATAATATAAGAAACCTGTGGAACCCGAGACGTCTCACACCCATTTAACAAGTTGATGATAAGCGTGAAAATCAATGCACGTTTTTCGTATGTTTATAAACATGAAGAGCTAGTTGGGGATGATAACTTTTTTTATGACAATTAAGTATTTATTTAATCTCTTATGTATTTATTTTCCTTTCGTTTTTTTTTTTGTTTATTTATTGTTAATGTAGGTTGGAAGTCAGCAAGTGGTTTAAGAGTTTGAAAAGTGGCTTTTTTCACGCATGTTATTTCAGCATCACACTATTGGAAGTAGCTGAACTTAAAGTAAGCTACTAAACTTCAGTTACTGATTATTATTTTAAAACTAGTTTATCATTTATAAATACTAAAATATCTTTTAATAATGTTAAAGAAAACAATTGAACATACTAGTCGTTGCAATAATGCATTAATGTCATGAATAAAATAACATGTACGATCGTTGAAGTTTCTAGATCTGTAACGGAAGAAGTTTGGTCACGGTCAAATTAATCCCAAGTATTTGTATTACCTTTCCGTGGCTGAATATTTTTTTAAAATGACAAATACTGAGCGAGCTTTATTTACATGGAGTTTCAATCGTCTATATTGATTTTAGTGTTACAGGTTTGACTAACCAAAAATATAATCAACGAGTAAACCTACCATTGTGATTAAACCCTGTTAACTGTTAAGTCAGGTTTTAAACCGAAATCTAAAGGATCTCAAGTTCTAACCATCATCCTATATGACTACACCATCGGACTATAAGGAATTAGACATAAAATAATGTAATTGAACAAGCTCTTTGTAACTCATTTGTTTAAACTATAAAACCTAACGTCGTTAATGTATAGATAAAATGGTTTTTAATAATCCAATCTATTAGTGATAGGCCAATAAAAACTCATGCATATATTATCTTTGATGACACTCTCAAACTTTAAAAATTAGCATAATTATCATAGATTTACACTTAGTTTGTAATTTTCTTTTTCAATTTCACTTGTATGTTTTTATTTCATTTATTCTTATTCTTGATAATGAAATTGAAAATTAAAAGTAAAAAGTTGATTAACATGTTACTAGGACTGTTATTATTATTAAAATGAAAAATTAATAATATTACTAGCCAAATTAATAATATAAAATTATAAATTATTATCACTCAACACATAATAATTTAAATTATTAAAATCTAAATTTTGTAATATATAAACCTTCAAATAATGATGTTTTTTGAATAGTGAATTGTGAAAAGCATGCATAAAAGGGGACAAATGTTTGGACAAATCACAACGGTCCATAGTTTCATGGAGAAAGAAATGAGCTGTAAACATGCTCATTCAACTCAATTATTATGGACCCAATAGCGTCTACACAATTAAAACAAATGAAAATGGTGAGGTCTCCAATCAACCACCTAAATAATAAAGACAACATCATTTTATTTATTTTTGACGATTTGTCGGATGTGTTATACGTTGATATGTTGTTATTTTATAAGACCATAATAACAACTGCGGTCGGACCGTTCAAAACTCTCCACGAACCGTTCTTCTCCCTCTCTCATTAAAACCTCTCTTATCACATCATGTTAAATCCGTCAAAAAACCCCAAGTGTGGCATTTGGTTTCTACCTCAACGCCACCCTCCCTTCACTTTCACCCCAGTCGATGAACATCCATTACTCCTCTATGATTAATGGTCTAACAAAATTGTGCATTTTGTTATTATCAGGGGCGGACCTATTAACGGGTGAGGGGTAGCCTCCGCTACCCCTCAAATTTTTACGCGTAGTGTAAAAAAAATTATATAGGAAATATTTTTTATGGTTTTACGTTACCCTTAAGAAAATTTAACTTGTATTACGTTACTTCTGAACTAACTTTCTAGATCCGCCACTGATTATTATCATTATTATATTTATGTATTCATGTTTGGTTTCTTGTTCTTTTTTAGTAATTTATCAATACGATGAAATTGAATATATGGAGGTCCGAATATGAAGGCCTCTTTTTTGGGAGACTAATCCGTGTCAAAAGAGACAATTTTAAGAGTTTGATAATTATGCTAATTTTTGAAGTTGGAGAGTGTCATCAAAGATAATAAAAGTGAGTATCAAGAAGAAACGAAATCAAGAAGATGAAGAACAATGAAGAACTCTTTCTTATGCAAACAAACGTTTACAGGGATGAAAGAATTGATTATTTCAAAAGACAAACAACTAACTACTTATAACAACCACTAAACAAACATCAAAGAAAAATACAAGAATAGTCCCTGAACTATACCCTTTAGACATTCTATACACCAAACTTTATTAAACTGGAATTATACTAACATACTCCCCCCTAATTCCAAGTATCTCCCTGCAGATCTTCTACACCAAGCATCAATCTCATTTCTGCAAACTTTATCCTCGGAAGAGCTTTAGTTAAAACATCAGCCTTTTGTTTATTACTTGACACAAACTCAACTTGTATTTGACCCCTTTCAATACAATCTCTAATAAAGTGGTACTTAATATCAATATTTTGATCTCCCATGAAAAACAGGATTTTTCATCAATGCTATGGCAGATCGATTATCCACATACACCACCACAATCTTCTATTTCTTTCCAGTTAACTCTTCAAGTAATCCATGTAACCACAAAGCTTGACAGGCAGCTGTAGTGGCTGCCATGAACTCTGCCTCACAGCTTGACAATGCAACTGTGGATTGCTTTTGTGAGCTTCAGGAAACTGGATTTCCATTATAAAAGAATACACTTCCTGAAGTACTTTTACCATCACCTTCACCAGTTGAATAATTGCTATCACTGAACCCAATTAGTCCATTACAAACATTACCACAGCCATACTTAATTCCATAATGCAATGTTCCTTTAATGTACCTTATAACATACTTGATTGCCTTCAAGTGATCCATATTAGGACTCTGCATAAACCGACTCAAGTATCCAACTGCATACATCAGATCTGGTCTGGTCTGTGTTAAGTATCTCAAAGACCTAATCAACTTTCTATACTCAGTTGGATCTACTTCAGTTTCTCCTTCTCTAACCACAAACTTTAGACCTGGTTCCATAGGAATTTTAGTCTCATTGCACTCAACTAAACCAGCTGATTGTACTAGTTTAGATGCATATCCTGCTTGTTTAATAAAGATCCCATCTTCCCTTTGTGAAACCTCAATACCCAAATAATAACATAACAAGCCAAGATCTGTCATTTCAAACTTCCTTTTCATCTGCAGATTGAATTCATCAACCTCATTAAATTCACTCCCAGTGACAATCAAATCATCTATATACACTCCAATGATGAGTAAAGAAGTTGACTTTGATCTAACATACACTGCAGCCTCTCTATAACACCTGATGAAGCCCAATTCTTTTAACACCTCATCTAACCTCTTGTTCCAAGCTCTAGGTGCTTGTCTCAGACCATAAAGTGCCTTAAACAACTTGTACACTTTATGTTCTTCACCTTTAACTTCATAACCCTGAGGTTGCATTACATACACCTCCTCATTCAACCTTCCATGTAAGAACGCTGCTTTCACATCTAAATGATATACCTTCCACTTCATACTTGCTGCAACTGCTAGAAGCAGTCTAACTGTCTTAATTCGAGCTACAGGTGCAAATGCTTCTTCAAAATCCACCCCTTGATGTTGCACATACCCTTTTGCAACCAACCTTGCCTTATACTTTGTAACTTTCCCTTCTGCATCCCTTTTCAATTTGTACACCCATTTCAGCCCAATTGGTCTAGCATGATTTGGTAAATCTACCAACTGCCATGTTTGATTCCTTTTATTGTTTTTATCTCTTCATTCATAGCAACTTTCCATAATTCATCTTTTGTAGCCTTATGGTAGTTCAATGGTTCTCCTGTTTGTGCCAATAACAATTCAGCAGCATCACTGTCTTCATTCTCCTCTTCAATACTCATGGCTCTTGACCCACAAAGACCCCTTTCATCAACTACATAATCATTAAATCTTGATGGTAACACTGGCCTTCTTTGAGACCTTCTTAAATGATCTTGTTGTTCTTGGCCTTGTTGCAAGGCTGTTGGAGGACCACCATTTTCACTGTGACCACCACTTTCACTGTGACCACCACTTTCACTGTGTCCTTGCTGTGTCACTTGTTCCTCTTGACCTTCAACCATAAAACTAACCCAACTTGATCCACTGCTACCCATGTCATGTAAGTAGGAGGACCAATCCCATTTTCTTCCTTCCTCAAATTGGACATCTCTACTTACAACTACCTTTTGGATACTGGGTCATAGAGTCTATGACCCTTTGATCCTGCTTCAACACCTAGATACACCATAGGCTGGCTTCTATCTTCAAGTTTCAACAAATGTGATTGCATCCTTTTTACATGTGCAACACACCCAAAAATTCTTAGGTGATGAAGATTAGGCTTTCTACCTTTCAAGGCTTCATAGGGGGTAGTATTGAGTAGAGCTTTTGTGGATACTCTATTCAATATGTATACTGAGTGCCTAACAGCTTCTGCCCATAGGTTCGGTGGTAAATCCATGGCCTTCAGCAGGCTTCTTGTCATGTTCAATACTGATCTGTTTCTCCTCTCCACCATACCATTGTGTTAAGGAGTATAGGGGGTAGTTAACTGCCTCACTATCCCTTCTTCCTCACAGTAATGTCTAAAGTGAGTTGAGGTAAATTCTCCCCCCTATCAGACCTAAGGGTCTTAATTCTCAGGTTATACTCAGTCTCAACCTGTTTCTTGAATATTTTAAAGCATTCAAGTGCCTGGTCTTTTGACTTGAGCATATATACCCACATAAATCTTGTACTATCATCCACAATCAGCATGAAGTACTTGTTTCTTGGAGGGTTGTAGGTGAAATGGGCCCACACAGATCAACAGATAGCAACTCTAGTGGTTTAGCAGACCTATAGACAGACTGAGATGGGAAAGGTTGTCTTGAATGCTTACCAGCTAGACAAGCTTCAAACACTTGTTCTGGCTTGTTCATAATTGGCACCCCTTTGACCAAGTTCTTTGCAGCCATCTCCTTTAGTGCTACAAAATTGACATGCCCAAGTCGACCATGCCATTCCCATGCTGTGTCATCCACGTTGCTTAACATACAACTTGGTTGACCAATCTTCAAGACCACCTTATAAAGTCTGTTTTGTGATCTTTGTACCTTCATTAGTAGTTTCCCACTATGTTCATACAACCACAAGAAATCCCCCTTCATCTTTACTTCCGAGCCTGCTTATGTTAATTGACCCAAACTTAGTATATTATTCCTAAGTGTAGGTATGTAGTACACATCCTTTAGGAGCCTTTGTTCACCATTCTTGCACTCTAGCACAACTGATCCCCTCCCTTGTATCTCGATGGTAGAACCATCTCCAAACTTGATTCTTCCACCCACTTTTGTATCTAGTTCCGAGAAGTTTGAGTAATTGCATGTCATATGATTTGAGGCACCATTGTCTAGGTACCATATGTGATCAGTTACATCTATCTCACCAGCATACAAAGATGGATTCACTTTTGACTCATTCAGGAATACATATTCCTTTTGATCACCTTGAGCCAACACCATCAACAACTTGGTTTCATCATCTACAGTCTGAGACAAATTAGCCTCGGAATCTTTAATCTTCTTTGGACACTCAGAGGCATAGTGGCCAATTTCTTCACATCTGAAGCATTTTATGCGAGATTTGTCCTTTGTAGCCTTTCCTTTCGACTTGGCTGCTTCAGGATCAGTGGGTTTCTCCTTGTTTGAAGACCACCCTTTAACTTTTGTCTTTGAGCCTCTTTCGAAGTGCTTCTTTGGTCTAGACTCATGCCTCTTCTGTTTTGCCTGCCATTCAGAGTAGGTGAGGAGCAATTGGTCATCCTTTGAGTCTTTGCCTTGAATCTTGTTCTTCATACCAGTTCTTTCTTCGAAAGCCTTCAGGCACACAATCGCCTCTGGTAGTAGTAGTGTTTCAAGATCAACGAATTGCTCTATGGAGGCTACAATTTGGATAAAGCGATCTGGTACTGAATCAAGTAGTTTTCTAACAACTACTGATTCTTGTATCGGCTCACCCAACTGCAATGCCTTAGATGTGATCGCACCTAATTTGCTCGCGAAATCGTCTATACTTTCTCCTTCTTTCATCTTCAGAGATTCAAACTCATTTCTTAGAGTTTGAAGTCGAGCCTTCTTTACCCTGTCAACTCCAACGAATCTCGTCTTCAAAGTATCCCAGATCTCTTTCGCAGTGGCTCGATCGGCCACTTGTAACACCAATTCTTCCGGTATAGCTTGAAAGAGGTATGCAATTGCTGTGCTATTCTTCTTCGCGTCAAGAACAGCACCCCCGGTGGTTCGATCACTTCCCAGAGGCCATGGACATTGAAGATTGCTTTCAATTTTGCGGCCCAAATTGGGTAATTGGTCGCCGAGAGCATGGGGCACTGTAGGGGAATCGTTGCATTCTCTCGAATTGTTATGATTTGATTGTTCTGCGGTGGTGTCGCCATCTTCTTTCTTCTCCGATGATACTTCTTCCCAACCTTCGGATCGAGCTCCAGTCCTTTCGAGTCTCAGCGTGAGAATCGTAGCCGGTTTTGTTTCAATCCGTCAAAACAGAGCACACCATCGCTTATCCTCACCGAAGCTCTGATACCACATAAAAGTAAGTATCAAGAAGAAACGAAATCAAGAAGATGAAGAACAATGAAGAACTCTTTCTTATTCAAACGAACGTTTACAGGGATGAAAGAATTGATTATTTCAAAAGACAAACAACTAACTACTTATAACAACCACTAAACAAACATCAAAGAAAATACAAGAATAGTCCCTGAACTATACCCTTTAGACATTCTATACACCAAACTTTATTAAACTGGAATTATACTAACAGATAATATATGCATGAGTTTTTATTGGCCTATCACTAATAGATTGGATTATTAAAAACCATTTTATCTATACATTAACGACGTTAGGTTTTATAGTAAACAAATGAGTTACAAAAAGCTTGTTCAATTACATAAATAATAAAGACAACAGCATTTTATTTATTTTTTTACGATTTGTCGGATGTGTTGTACGTTGATATGCTGTCATTTTATAAGACCATAATAACAACTGCCGTCGGACCGTTCAAAACTCTCCACGAACCGTTTTTCTCCCTCTCTCATTAAAACCTCTCTTATCACATCATGTTAGATCCGTCAAAAAACCCCAAGTAAGGCATTTGGTTTCTACCTCATCGCCACCCGTCCCTTCGCTTTCACCCCAGTCGATGAACATCCGTTACTCCTCTATGATTAATGGTCTAACAAAATTGTGCATTTTGTTATTATCATTATTATATTTATGTATTCATGTTTGGTTTCTTGTTCTTTTTTAGTAATTTATCAATACGATGAAATTGAATATATGGAGGTCCGAGTATGAAGGCCTCTTTTTTGGGAGATTAACCCGTGTCAAAAGAGAGAATTTTAAGGTTGTGTTTACAAGAATCCTTTCGTCGTTGTTAGTATCATCTCTTATAAATAAAGAAGTTAAGATGGTTTTATAATAATAAGTTGTAGAAATCGAAAGATTGAAGTATAAATAATAAAATATATGAAATATAAAAATGAAATTTAAATGTCAAGGGGCTAGTTTTGTTGGGTAAAAGCTTCAGGACCAGCCAGGAAAATCAGATCTTTTATATCGATACGCAGTGTGTTCAAAATCTGCAAAACATCCGATTTTTAATAAATACTTCTGAAAATGAACATTTATTTTGACATTATAAAAACATGAAAATTCAGACAGATAAAGAGTAAAATAATACCACCTCACGTTGGGGGATTTATAGGGATGCTTATTATTCAAGTTTTACTAAAAAACCGAAATTCAAAATTGATATTAGTTAGCTTTTCCTAATAGATATCTATTTACATATAATATTTATTTTATTATTAAGAAATAGATTATTATGTGCTATTTTTATTTTATTGTGCATCTTTATTTGTTAGAAACGTTTAAATTGAATCAGTTCAAATTTGGTTCATATTAGTTTTAAAACTTAAAATTCGACTCCTACAAAGAATTGGTTAAACATCCTAACCTTCTCCACTTAATCAAAGCCTCTCTTGGGTTTACGTTTTTAACATTTGTTTATATTCTTAACCCAAGAAAACCAACTTTTTCAATAGTGGTTAAAACGATAAAAAGAATGAAAGAACTTCACATATCAAATACCATTGCATGTAGTGTGAACAGGTAGCTAAACTTAGAGGTGGGCATAAAAACCGGCTTCGGACCCGACCAGGTGGACCCAACCCTGACCCGGGTACGGGTAGTACCCGAAGAGAGGTGTACCCGGGTTGGACCGTTTAAACCCGTAGGTTGGAACCGGTTTGAAATTTTGAGTTTTTTAGCGAACCGAACCTGAGTTGAACCCGGTATTGGACACACACACGAAAAGTAAAGAAAGGAAAAAAAATATACCCGGTATTGGACCTGTCCCTACCCTACCCAGGTATAGCGGGTAGGGTTTTCAAGTAGGAGAACCCGACCCGGGTTTATACCCGATTTTGTATCAACTCTCAACCCAGTTACAAAAAAACCTTGTTGGGCCGGCCCAAAACCCGAAATGCCCACCTCTAGCTAAACTACTGGTCAAACCAGATTCACTCGGTGTTTTAGGCCCAAGGAAATCAAATAGCAGATTAGCAGGTGATGCTTTAACACCAAGTAATACCCATTAGACCATTACCCAATATATTTTAAGGCCCAAAGGAATAATATCAGGTCCAGTTCAATGCGTTTTCAAGGCCGAAAAGAAGAAAAAGATTGGGTTTGGTAAATGGGATCGTTTGTTATCTTTCAGTATCGTTGTTTGAGCTTTGAAACAATAACTGAAAACTTTTGAGAAAATGAACAACTCCAAGAAAGAAGATACTGATTATGATTTGATAATACTTTCAGAGTACAACAACAAACACCAACTCTTACAGATCAATACAATCTCTAGCTATTCTAGCAACAATGAGTTGCTAGATTACACTGGTAACAAAGTACAAGCAGATCGATCAGAGAGATCAAGAGACTAAGGTGAATTAGGGTGAAAACAAAACCCTAAACAAAACTTGGAGAAGACGACTCACATTCTGAAGATTCTAGAGAGACGATATATCTGTTTTATAGCTCAATAGATACGCGTAGTTACATATAAACCCTTGGAGAATAGCAGCAACAACAGCAACCCTTCAAGCTTTCCAAATAGCTACAGCAGTCCCTCAACATCTCCAAATAGCAACATCAGTCCCTCAACATCTCTAAACATAAAAATAAACAAGAAAAAATATTAGAATTGAATTGACTATATAATAGAATTTTAACACCCCCTCCCAATTCAATTCCCAAAGAAATCAAACAAACCCAATTTATTACACAAATAAACATGTTGACCAACACTAAGACCTTTTGTGAATAAATCTGCAGGTTGTTCAAGAGTGTTTATTTTTTCAATTTTAAAAACACCAGCCATTACTTTTTCTCTTAAGAAAAACAAGTCAATTTCAAAATGCTTAGTCCGTTCATGAAAAACAGGATTAGCCGAGATAAGCACAGCAGCATTATTATCACAATGAATAGAAACAGGAAGAGAATAACTAACCTTGAAGTCATCTAACAATTTAAGAATCCAAATTACCTCACAACCTGCCATATTCATTGCACGATACTCTGCTTCTGCTGAAGATCATGACACAGTTCTTTGTTTTTTACTTTTCCATGACACAAGACAGTTACCCAAAAAAACACAATACCCAGTAACACATCTTCGAGTAGATAAACATCTACCCCAATCAGAATCCGAAAAGCATTAACCACAAACTTCTCAGTTTTATTAAACAACAACCCTTTCCCAGGAGAAGACTTAAGATATCTCAAAACTCTTAGAGCAACTTGAAAATGAGAGTTTAAAGGTTTATGCATATATTGACTTAAACATTGAACAACATATGAAATATCAGGTCTAGTTAATGTTAAATAAATCAGTTTACCTATCAGAACCTGATATTTTGTGATATCCTTTAATTCAAAATCATCTTTAAGCAAATTAGATGAATCTGACAAAGTTGTATTCTGTTCCAAAGGATTTCCAACAGGTTTGGAACCAAGTAACCCAAACTCACTAATCAACTCTAAACAATATTTTCGTTGAGACAAACACAAACCAGATTTAGTCCTCAACACTTCAATACCAAGAAAATACTTAAGTTCTCCCAAATCTTTAATACGAAAAATTTCACTTAATTGTTGTTTAACTTTATTAATCTCAACCACACTCTTTCCAGTCACAATTATATCATCAACATAGACTAACAAAAACACCACAGACTCAAGACTTGACTTTATATATAAAGAGAAATCATTTCTACTTTGAACAAATCCTATATCAATCAAAGCAGCAGTCAATTTTTCATTCCATTTTCGAGGAGCTTGTTTAAGTCCATATAAAGACTTAACAAGCTTACAAACTTTACCTTTTTAAGATTATCTGAATTATTTCCATAACCTTCAGGAATAGACATATATACATCTTCCTCAAGATCACCATAAAGAAACGCATTATTAACATCCATTTGATATACATTCCAGTTATTCTGAACAGACAAGGCAAGTAGCACACGAATAGTAACAATCTTAACAACAGGAGAAAACGTTTCATCAAAATCTAATCCCTCCCTTTGACTGTACCCCTTAGCTACTAACCTAGCTTTATATCTCTCAATCTCACCCGTAGATTTGTACTTAATTTTATAAATCCATTTACAACCTATAGGTTTACGATTAGGAGGTAAATCAGTAATAACCCAAGTGTTATTTCTACTTAATGCAGCCATTTCTTCATTCATAGCATTAATCCAGTTTAAATCTTTTGAAGCCTCTTTATAAGACTTTGGTTCAACAGTTTTATCAAGCAATGACACAAAACACAGATTTGCAGGATCAAGATGTGAGTAATTAACATACTTTTCAACTCCATACTTAACTTTACCCTCAACTATAAAATCTGAAAATTTCTTAAGAAAAGTACTAATACGACCAGATCTCAAACAACTATTTTTAGAACCATCAGAGGTGCCCTCAGGGAAATCTATATCTACTGCTTCTGCATTAGGAGGTATATTAGTGCTAAGCCCACCAGAACTGCGACTGTCCTCCACAGACGACTCAGTACCAACATCTGACTCAACTACAGGTGCCTTCCCAGCATCAGACACAAGTCTGTTCATGGTGGCATCCTGTGGAGTCTGAACACTGTTTTCTGAATCAACCATCTCAGCAGCTTGTTTATCACTGCTGGACTTGGGATCAGACTCACAGTTTGATCTATTAGAGTCAAGCCTAGGTCCACAGTCAGGAGTACCAGATTGCCTAGACCCACTAACATTTCCATTAGATTCCTTCCCTTCATCATCAGGCAAAATAGTTTTTCCACTTAGACCATTGGTTTCAAATAACTCATCAAATAAGTTTGACTGACTGACATCTTTTTCAGAATTACCCTCATTACCAAGTTTACTCAAAGGAAAACAACTTTCATAAATCTTACATCTCTAGAAAAAAATACAGTTTTATCATCAAGAGAGTAGAGTTTATAGCCTTTTTTATCAAAAGCATATCCAATTAAAATACATTTAGATGCTCTACAATCAAACTTATCTTTCGGATTTAAATTTGTAGAAAAACATAAACAACCAAATGATCTAAGATGAGATAGGGAAGGTTTTTTATTCACAAGCAATTCATACGGACATCTACCACCTAACACAGAAGTTGGAGTCCTGTTAATAAGATAAGTAGCAGTCAGAACACATTCAGTCCACATATTCAATGGAACCCCACTTTGAAAAAATAAAGATCTAGCAACATTCAGTAGATGTTGATGCTTCCTTTCAACAATACCGTTCTGCTGTGGTGTATACACACATGAAGTCTCATGACGTATTCCATTGTTATTTACAAATGCCTGAAATTCTGAGTTTACAAATTCAGACCCATTATCAGACCTAAAACACTTTATTCGTTTGTTAAATTGATTTAGTAACAAATGTAGAAAACATTTAACATTATTAAACACTTCATCTTTAGACTTCATGAGATACACCCATACAGCTCTAGAAAAATCATCAACAATAGTCAGAAAATATCTATACCCTTCCCGACTTCTTATTCTAAATGGACCCCATACATCAAGATGAATCAATTCACCTACATTATTAGATTTATGATCACTAAGAGGAAAAGGGTTTCTAGTTTGTTTAGACTTATGACAGATTTCACATGGAACATCCAAGTTGTCACCAAATATTCCTAAATCTGGTTTTAGTGTTCTCAAAACTTGATGAGATGGATGACCTAACCTAGAGTGCCACAACAGAACAGTATTTTTGGAGGAGTCACAACTACTACCGCACACAAAAGTACCTGGGGTAGGGTCTCTAAAATAGTACAGACCATTGACCTGTTTACCACTCAACAGTGTCTTGGTACGAGACAGGTCCTGAATTAAAGACTTATGTTCATCAAACCAACATCCCAAACCATTATCCTTAGTGTAACATCCGACCCATTCCCAATCCTCAAACCCGGATCCATTTTCTCTTAGAATATTCATTTGGATAAATTAAATGTAACATGGTAGTTTAACCGATATTACAAATAAAATTATTCAACTATGTTCATTTATTTAAATCATTTGATAATTAATTAAAATCGTGATTTATAAACATTTAATTGAAAGTGTTATATATCATCTTATAATAAATAATTGAAATTAGAAGTTTATTTAAAAGTTCTAAAGATTTTTGCAAAAATAAAATAGATTTATAAATTAAGTTTAGGGTGGAAAGTGTCAAAAATAAAACTTGACTTATAAGTTTTCTTACATAAAATGGTAAGCACTCAAATTACAGGGGTCCAAGTTGTAACTTTTTCAAACCAACCCAAAACCCCCCCTGTTTCCCCTTTCGCCGGCCGACCACCGGCCGATCACCCTCCGGCGACCACCTCTCCCTCAAACCACTCGAAAATGTTGCAATTAAACCGCCCCTTAACCCTCGCGAGCCTGTTTCGAACTTGTCAACGGTTCCAATTCGAAATTAGTACAATTATATTGAGTTTTATCTCAAAACCGAAAATCAATCAAACCCAAATCTGTTTCAACTCGAAATCCAGTAAATTGATTCATGTAATCAACTTGAAACGTACTAAAAATCATTGCGGTCATAACTATTCAAACAAATTGAACTGAAAACATAAAAACGAAATCAAATCCAATCAATTATAACCGATGCCAACTCAAAACGCGTTCAACCTGAAACAGTTGAAATTAAACCTTCAAAACAGAGGGCAATCGTTCTAATCGACATTTTAAAACTTTCTGTGCACTCAATTTCGATTATACAACACATCTTTATCTCTCTCGAACTCCACCTCCACGTCGCGACCTGCAACTAATCGAACTACACCTTCGGGCAACCTCAACAGAAATTGATTGAGGGCTTTTGATCACCTAGTCCAATTGAAGCTTCCTGAACAAGCAATTCGATTTCCATCAACAAAATCAACACGAACTGATTTTGCACCTGTCGCGAACTGTTCTTCGAATCAAATACATCAACCCAATCGTAATCAAGTAAGTTATACACCTCTATCTACTCGATTTTGCGTGGGTAATCAAAGCCCCATGGTTATTATGATTATCATGATCGAATCGTGCTTCAATTTGAATCAGATCAAAATTAGGGTTCTATAGAATTGGGGGAAACACTTAATTATGGTTTTTAAGGTTTAAAATCTGAGTTTTATCAGATCATGGGCTTCTGCCCAACTGGTAAATCACGCCCCTCCCTCAAAAGGGACCCGGGTTCGACCCTGGTCCAACACAATCAATCTTTTTGCTATTTATTTTCAAATCATTTTATTCCAGAAATTTTTAATATATTATTAAACTAGTATAAAAATTATCTTGTTAGTTAAATCTATTCCATGAAATTATTAATTAATTTTTTTGAAAATTCTAAAGGGTATAAATTACATATTGTTATCTTTTAATAAAAATAAATGTTATAAAAACATATTTAATTTATTTGAACATCCTAAATTTTTATAAGCTATTTTGAATCAAATATAAATGAATTGTTTTGATCAAGTTATGAATAATTAATCATTAAAATTATTTATTTATGTATCATACTTGATTCCAAATGTTACTTAAATCATTTTATAATTCTATTTAACTAATTACTTATTATCATTATTCAAATATTTTTATTCTAGTTTATTTAACCAATATATCAAATGAGATAAAACATTTTTCTATAACCCCACAAACCCCAATTGAAACCTTAATTCACATCTATTCTTCAATCATTATATTGTTTTAATTTAAAACACCATTCCTTAGGTCAAATCCGTGAGGAAACCGTCATTGTCTAATCTTGCATACTATTCAAACCATATTACTATACCAAGTGAGTATTCATTGCCCATTTTTATGTTTTATTATTTGGGGAAATCATGTGATATCATACGCAACCATGCTTATACATTTTTATTCTATTTCATACTAATATTCAATTCAATACGTGTTATGTTATTTACTTGCAATTATGTGTTCGTATATAGATAAACTTGATAACATGATCATTAATTCACACAACCACGGTAACAATGATAGATCTATTGGTTTGACAACCCACCCCATTTGTTTAGTCGCGTGGTGATTGAAACCGGAATCATACATTCTATAAGGCTTCGTCTGTGGACCGAGTTAATTCAGTCATTAGGTTTGATCGTGTTGTTTGTCATTTATGATACATTGTTGCATGTTAGTTATAACATTACCATGTGAATTGAATTGTTTACAAGTTATTCAATCAAATTTTGTGTGTGTGTTTAAACCTGTGATTACTCACCGGCTAATTCTTTAGCTGACTCGTTACTTTTTCACATGATTTCAGGAAATGCTAATTAGTGGAATTATCTCTGCTCACATAGATTGGACCTAGTCAAAAATATAGGAGACAATATTATATTTCATGTTTTTATTTTAATTGTGATGTAATGTGTGACTTGAATGGTATTATTCAATAAATAAATGGCTATTAAATGTTATATCAACGTATTTATTACCTTGTGCTATGAACAATCGATTCACATTCGTCCGCCTCGATGATTCCGCCATCGGTCGGGGTGTGACAGATTGGTATCAAAGCCAAGGTTATAGGGAATTAGGTTATTAGAAATGGAATGACCTAGACTATAACTAAGTACCTTTGCACATGAGTCCTCTCATGTATCCTATATGTTTAGATAGGGCTTATATGTGTCACTTATGTCTATTATGTTTATATGATTACCACATTCTCTTAATCTTGATTCTTACCTTTCACATACAAATTCTCAAATCATATTATATGGCATTATGTGCCTAAATCAATTGTTTTCAAATTTTAAATTTTGACTTGTTATTTATGGTTTTCAAATCTCGTCAAAGTCCGTGTCACATGACCGAGAACATGCAATGCTGGAAGAGTGGGATACCTGTATCTTAAGGTGTTCTGTCTAGGCAAGGTATTCATACAACTTGAGTACCTTACCTGGGAACCCTCGAGATGAGTATTCGCTTATAGGTACGCATGTCCTCATCAAGGTTGTGGTGGACACAAATACTTTGATAAGTCAACGTATTCGCTTTGGTTTGCGAACCGAACGCTTACACTCTCATTGTTATTCTAAATAATCTCATTAACGATTTTATTACTTTGAAAAGTTTTTTAAAAACCAATTACCCGTTTCTCATAAAGTTTTTTTCCATATTATACAGCATGTCTTCCCGTCAAAACCGCTCCCGATCTAGAAGCTCTGGCCGTAAGATTGCTGCTATAGTGGCACGTGAAGTTGCTGCGGTCATCCCAACACTGCTTACTCATTTGAACCAAGGCAACAACGTTGTTCAAAATCAAGCTGCACCAAACCCTCCCCGAGCTTGTACTTACAAGCACTTCAGTTCTTGCAATCCCACTAAGTTTAGCGGGACCGAAGGAGCCACTGGTCTTTTACAGTGGTTTGAGAGTATCGAGAACACTTTTCTCAATAGTGAGTGTCCCGAGAATCTCAAGGTTCGCTATGCTACAAGTGTTCTTCAAAAGAGAGCACTCACTTGGTGGAACGGGGAGAAACGAACCCGTGGAACTGATGCTGCTTTGGCATTAACGTGGGATGAAGTCAAAGAACTCATGACTCGGGAATTCTGTCCAAGAAATGAGATAAAGAAGTTAGAAGCTGAGTTCTGGGACTTAGCTCAAGAAAGTGGAGAAAATCTAGCTTACACCAACTGATTTCATGAATTGAGCCTACTTGTTCCCCACTTAGTTACCCCATTATCCCGGGCCATTGAAAAGTACATTGGTGGTCTACCCATGAAAATTCAAGACACGGTGTGGGGTAGGAATCCTGCAACTCTGGAAGATACCATCCGGTTAGCTGCTCAGTTAACTGACAATCATGTCAAAGCTGGAACCCTGACTAGGAAGGGTGCTAAGAAGGTGCCCGAGAAACCCTCAGCTGAACCCCCTAAGGAGGAAAAACCTGAACCTTCTCAAAACAAGAAGAGGAAGGTTAAATCCCAAAACTTTGCTGTGGTTACCCCTACTGTTCCAGTTAATCAAGTCGCACCAAACTACCAACCAGTCTCCAACAATCAAGTCCCGGCAAAGAAACCTTACACCGGAACTTTCCCACAGTGCAATATTTGCAAGTACCACCACCCTACTAATGCACAATGCCGTCGCTGCACCAACTGTGGTCGTTTCGGTCATACTTTCAACGTGTGTAAGAGTGCAGCTAAGACTCCGGCTACCGCACCTGTTCTTCAACATCCTCCTGCAGTTACTCAGGGTCGTGCATGCTATCAATGTGGAGATCCGAACCACTACCGCAATCGATGCCCTCAACTTGTCAGCACGGTGCCTACGGCTCAAGGACGTGCTTTTAACATCAATGCTCATCAAGCTCAAACCAATAGCGATGTGGTGAACGGTATGTTTTTAATCAATAATCATTATGCTTCAGTCTTATTTGATACCGGCGCCGACAAAAGTTTTGTGTCCTTAGAATTTGAGCCCTTACTTGCTAGTGCACGGACTAAGTTGAGAAAACCATTTACGGTAGAGATAGCCGACGGGAAACCTATCACAATCGATTCAATTATTCCAAACTGTATCCTTAGTCTTAACGAGCATGATTTTCCTATCGATCTCACACCGATGCAACTTGGAAATTTCGACGTCATTATAGGCATGGATTGGTTATCTAAGAACCATGCTGAAGTTGTTTGTTACGAGAAAATCATCCGGATCCCTCTTGCGCCCGAAAAGATGTTAAATATTTATGGAGAGAAACCTTCCAAAGGCCTTCGACTTATGTCATGCACCAAAGCTCAAAAGTACCTTCGCAAGCATTATGTGGCTTTCTTAGCACATATCGTGAAAACGAATGAGAAGTCAAAGAAAGTCGAGGATATTCCGATCATTCGTGATTTTCCGGAAGTGTTCCCCGATGACTTAACTGGACTCCCTCCTGTTCGTCAAGTCGAGTTTTGTATCGATCTTGTACCTGGTGCAACACCTGTAGCAAAATCTCCATATCGTCTTGCACCATCTGAGATGCAAGAACTTGCTAGTCAACTTCAAGAACTTTCCGATAAAGGTTTCATTCGACCAAGTTCCTCACCTTGGGGAGCCCCAGTATTGTTTGTGAAGAAGAAAGATGGCTCATTTCGTATGTGTATCGATTATCGGGAACTCAACAAGCTTACTGTTAAGAACCGGTATCCTCTACCAAGAATCGATGATTTGTTTGATCAACTTCAAGGCGCTTCATACTTTTCCAAGATTGACCTTCGTTCTGGTTATCATCAACTACGAGTGCATGATGACGACATTCCCAAAACAGCCTTCCGTACAAGATATGGTCATTACGAATTTCTAGTTATGCCATTTGGTTTGACCAATGCACCAGCTGTGTTCATGGATTTAATGAACCGCGTGTGTAAACCATACTTGGACAAGTTCGTGATCGTCTTCATCGACGACATTTTGATTTATTCAAAATCAAGATCCGAGCATGAACATCATCTTCGTTTGATTCTTGAACTATTGAAAAAGGAGAAACTATATGCCAAATTCTCTAAGTGTGAATTTTGGTTGAAGGAGGTACAATTCCTTGGTCACATCGTAAATGATAAAGGAATTCATGTGGATCCTGCAAAGATTGAGGCGGTAAAGAGTTGGGTGGAACCTAAAACTCCCACTGAGATCCGTTCATTCCTTGGCTTGGCCGGCTACTATCGGCGTTTCATCCCAAATTTCTCAAAGATCGCTGTGCCTCTTACTGCCTTGACCCACAAGGATAAGTCTTTCCAGTGGGGACCAGATCAAGAAAAAGCATTCCAAACACTTAAACAAAAGTTATGCAATGCTCCAATCTTGACCCTCCCTGATGGAAATGATGATTTTGTTGTTTACTGCGATGCTTCCAAGCAGGGTCTTGGCTGTGTCCTCATGCAACGAGGAAAAGTCATAGCCTATGCCTCAAGACAGCTCAAAATCCATGAGAAGAATTACACAACTCATGATCTCGAATTAGGAGCTGTGGTTTTCGCACTCAAAATCTGGAGACACTATCTTTACGGCACCAAGTGTGTTGTATTCACTGACCATAAGAGTCTTCAGCACATTTTCAATCAAAAAGAACTAAACATGAGACAACGGCGATGGGTTGAGTTACTCAATGACTACGATTGTGAAATTCGCTATCACCCTGGAAAAGCGAATGTCGTAGCCGATGCATTGAGTCGTAAGGATTATGTCATACTCCAAAGTGTTACGATTCAATCAGAACTTAAAACTCGAATTCTCGAAGCCCAACACGAGTCAGTCACTGAGGGTAACATGTACGATGAAATGTCATGCGGCGCTGAACTTCAATTGGAAACAAAACCTGATGGTTTGTTGTATTTTCTGGATCGTCTTTGGATTCCTAACCGCAATGATCTTCGAATCCTCATCATGAGCGAGGCTCACAAAACTCGTTATTCCATCCATCCCGGTGCGGATAAGATGTTTATGAATCTCCGTAATCAGTATTGGTGGCCCGGCATGAAAAAGGATATAGCTTTGTATGTGTCCAAATGCCTCACCTGTTCAAAAGTTAAAGCCGAACACCAACGTCCGTCTGGATTACTTGTTCAACCTGATATTCCAGTGTGGAAGTGGGAAGACATATCTATGGACTTCATTACCAAATTGCCTCGAACCTCTAGCGGTTATGATAGTATTTGGGTCATCGTTGATCGATTGACTAAATCGGCACACTTCATACCGATTCGTGAAGATTATCGAGTTGAGAAATTAGCTCGTATCTATATCAATGAAATAGTCAGCCGTCATGGTGTGCCATTAAATATTATCTCCGATCGTGATGGGCGATTCATCTCCCATTTCTGGCAAAGTCTTCAATCGTCTTTGGGAACCCGACTCAATCTCAGCACAGCTTATCACCCTCAAACCGATGGGCAGACTGAAAGGACAATACAGACTCTCGAGGATATGCTTCGAGCGTGTGTCATTGACTTTAGTGGCTCTTGGGATTCTCATCTACCGTTAATCGAATTTTCATACAACAACAGCTACCATACAAGTATCCAAATGGCACCATTTGAAGCTTTGTACGGTCGCAAGTGTCGATCTCCCATATGTTGGTCTGAGATAGGAGATGCACAAATCACCGGTCCTGAACTGATTCAGGAATCAACCGATAAGATTCACAAGATTCGTGATAACTTGCTGGCTGCTAGAAATCGTCAGAAGCATTATGCTGATAAGGGACGGAAACCCATGGAATACAACGTCGGTGATCTCGTACTCCTAAAGGTATCACCTTGGAAAGGGGTGATCCGTTTTGGGAAGAAAGGGAAGCTAGCACCCCGTTATGTGGGTCCATTCAAAGTGCTTGAGCGTATTGGGAAAGTAGCTTACAAGCTCGAGCTGCCTCAAGAACTCAGCAACATTCACCCAACATTTCATGTTTCCAACCTCAAGAAATGCCTTGCTGATGAGAACCTCCGCATTCCACTTGACGAAGTTCAAATCGATGAATCCATGCATTTTATCGAAAAACCTGTGGAGATCATGGACCGTGAAATCAAACAACTCAAGCGTAGCCGAATACCTATCGTCAAAGTTCGTTGGGAGTCTAAACGTGGCCCAGAGTTCACTTGGGAGCGTGAAGACCAAATGAAATCCAAGTATCCTCACCTTTTTGTCTCAGCCTCCACGTGATCAAATTTCGGGACGAAATTTCTTAAAGTAGGGGAGACTGTAACATCCGACCCATTCCCAATCCTCAAACCCGGATCCATTTTCTCTTAGAATATTCATTTGGATAAATTAAATGTAACATGGTAGTTTAACCGATATTACAAATAAAATTATTCAACTATGTTCATTTATTTAAATCATTTGATAATTTAATTAAAATCGTGATTTATAAACATTTAATTGAAAGTGTTATATATCATCTTATAATAAATAATTGAAATTAGAAGTTTATTTAAAAGTTCTAAAGATTTTTGCAAAAATAAAATAGATTTATAAATTAAGTTTAGGGTGGAAAGTGTCAAAAATAAAACTTGACTTATAAGTTTTCTTACATAAAATGGTAAGCACTCAAATTACAGGGGTCCAAGTTGTAACTTTTTCAAACCAACCCAAAACCCCCCCTGTTTCCCCTTTCGCCGGCCGACCACCGGCCGATCACCCTCCGGCGACCACCTCTCCCTTAAACCACTCGAAAATGTTGCAATTAAACCGCCCCTTAACCCTCGCGAGCCTGTTTCGAACTTGTCAACGGTTCCAATTCGAAATTAGTACAATTATATTGAGTTTTATCTCAAAACCGAAAATCAATCAAACCCAAATCTGTTTCAACTCGAAATCCAGTAAATTGATTCATGTAATCAACTTGAAACGTACTAAAAATCATTGCGGTCATAACTATTCAAACAAATTGAACTGAAAACATAAAAACGAAATCAAATCCAATCAATTATAACCGATGCCAACTCAAAACGCGTTCAACCTGAAACAGTTGAAATTAAACCTTCAAAACAGAGGGCAATCGTTCTAATCGACATTTTAAAACTTTCTGTGCACTCAATTTCGATTATACAACACATCTTTATCTCTCTCGAACTCCACCTCCACGTCGCGACCTGCAACTAATCGAACTACACCTTCGGGGCAACCTCAACAGAAATTGATTGAGGGCTTTTGATCACCTAGTCCAATTGAAGCTTCCTGAACAAGCAATTCGATTTCCATCAACAAAATCAACACGAACTGATTTTGCACCTGTCGCGAACTGTTCTTCGAATCAAATACATCAACCCAATCGTAATCAAGTAAGTTATACACCTCTATCTACTCGATTTTGCGTGGGTAATCAAAGCCCCATGGTTATTATGATTATCATGATCGAATCGTGCTTCAATTTGAATCAGATCAAAATTAGGGTTCTATAGAATTGGGGGAAACACTTAATTATGGTTTTTAAGGTTTAAAATCTGAGTTTTATCAGATCATGGGCTTCTGCCCAACTGGTAAATCACGCCCCTCCCTCAAAAGGGACCCGGGTTCGACCCTGGTCCAACACAATCAATCTTTTTGCTATTTATTTTCAAATCATTTTATTCCAGAAATTTTTAATATATTAAACTAGTATAAAAATTATCTTGTTAGTTAAATCTATTCCATGAAATTATTAATTAATTTTTTGAAAATTCTAAAGGGTATAAATTACATATTGTTATCTTTTAATAAAAATAAATGTTATAAAAACATATTTAATTTATTTGAACATCCTAAATTTTTATAAGCTATTTTGAATCAAATATAAATGAATTGTTTTGATCAAGTTATGAATAATTAATCATTAAAAATTATTTATTTATGTATCATACTTGATTCCAAATGTTACTTAAATCATTTTATAATTCTATTTAACTAATTACTTATTATCATTATTCAAATATTTTATTCTAGTTTTATTTAACCAATATATCAAATGAGATATAACATTTTTCTATAACCCCACAAACCCCAATTGAAACCTTAATTCACATCTATTCTTCAATCATTATATTGTTTTAATTTAAAACACCATTCCTTAGGTCAAATCCGTGAGGAAACCGTCATTGTCTAATCTTGCATACTATTCAAACCATATTACTATACCAAGTGAGTATTCATTGCCCATTTTTATGTTTTATTATTTGGGGAAATCATGTGATATCATACGCAACCATGCTTATACATTTTTATTCTATTTCATACTAATATTCAATTCAATACGTGTTATGTTATTTACTTGCAATTATGTGTTCGTATATAGATAAACTTGATAACATGATCATTAATTCACACAACCACGGTAACAATGATAGATCTATTGGTTTGACAACCCACCCCATTTGTTTAGTCGCGTGGTGATTGAAACCGGAATCATACATTCTATAAGGCTTCGTCTGTGGACCGAGTCAATTCAGTCATTAGGTTTGATCGTGTTGTTTGTCATTTATGATACATTGTTGCATGTTAGTTATAACATTACCATGTGAATTGAATTGTTTACAAGTTATTCAATCAAATTTTGTGTGTGTTTAAACCTGTGATTACTCACCGGCTAATTCTTTAGCTGACTCGTTACTTTTTCACATGATTTCAGGAAATGCTAATTAGTGGAATTCTCTCTGTTCACATAGATTTGGACCTAGTAAAAAATATAGGAGACAATATTATATTTCATGTTTTTATTTTAATTGTGATGTAATGTGTGACTTGAATGGTATTATTCAATAAATAAATGGCTATTAAATGTTATATCAACGTATTTATTACCTTGTGCTATGAACAATCGATTCACATTCGTCCGCCTCGATGATTCCGCCATCGGTCGGGGTGTGACACTTAGCTAGTTTGTATACAGACAACAAATTTACACAATACTGAGGAACCACTAGAACATCTGACAATACAATATTACTAGCAAGATTAAGCTTCCCCATATACTTAATGTATGCCTTAGTCCCATTTGGGTGACCCACGGTCATTTTATATTCAGAAACATCAACCAAATCAAACATATTCTTTTCTGAAGACACCATATGTTGATTAGCACCGGTGTCTATAATCCAACCTCTACACATATTACCAGATTGAGATGTACAAGAAAAGAACATATCATCAAAGACAGGACAACTTGTACCTGCCATGTTTGAGGTACCTTGGTCAGTTGACACAGGCTCCTTAAGTAACAACATGAGCTTAGAATATTGATCTGCAGTCAACTGACAAGGCACTCCATCAGATTTAGTAGTATCACTACTAGTGTTATTACTACTAGGCTTGACACTACTTATTTTCCCTTTAAAGTTGGGAGGGTAACCCACCAATTCATAACATCTATCGACAGTGTGACCATTCTTGTTACAGTGTGTACATTTAAAACCAGCCCCCTTACCAGGTTTCTTAGCATTATTGGTTTTAGCAACAAAGGCTGCAGGTTGCACTTTATTAGACCCAGTTATACTTCTGTGAGATTCTTCACTTGAAATGATAGCAAAGGCACTCTTCACTGAAGGAAGAGGGTCTTTTGTCAAAATGGAGGATCTCACAGGGTGATATGTATCATCAAGTCCCATTAAGAACTGCATCAACCTGATGTTTTGATTGAACTCAGCCACAGATTTTGAGGCATCACAAGTACATACAGGTAACTTTGCCAAAGAATCAAATTGTCTCCACATTGAAGTGAGTTTATGATAATAATCAGAAATAGGTGTGCCATTTTGTTTTATTGAGGCAATTTTTTGATGCAAATTAAAGATTACCGACCCATCAATTTTAGAGTATGTTTCTTTGAGTTCATTCCAAACATCAGCTGCATTCTTTGAAAAAACTTGACCAACAAACAGTTCTTCAGATATGGAGTTAAGGATCCATGACAGCACTATTGAATTACACCTATCCCATTGTCTTTCAAGGTTTCATTTTTCTCTGGTCTTACACAAGATTTGTCCACAAAGCCAAACTTATTTTTGACATTTAAGGACAATTCCATGGCATTGGCCCACACATTATAGTTTTCAGTCCCTTTCAGTTTAATATTGACAATGGTTAGGTTATTAGTGTCAGAAGCATGTAAGTATAATGGATTACCAAAATCAAGATTACTCATTAGGTTACTAGTGTCAACAACTTCTTTACCAGCCATCTTAGGTCAAACGAATAACACACCAGGCAAGGAACCACACAAAATAACTGCGAAACCTCTTCAAGAACCAGATACCCGGTCACTACAGTGACTGGCCAGGTGTGAAAAGAGGGAGCAGAGAATACACAAGAACCACAGATGACACAGCGGAAACAAAACAACAATACAAAGGAAGGATGATACACCCAACAATCACAACACCCAATATCCAGAGTAAGCAGAGATAACAATATCAAGAATCGACAAGTGATGAATAAAGAGATTCTTACAGATTACTCCAGCCACAGATATTAGGGTTAAAAAAAACTTACAGTGATTTAGGAGCCTTGCGCTATTAGAACTTTGAAAAAATACCAGATTCAGCAGATCAGGTTGAATCTTCAAGCCCACAATCACCACAGGTTCCAGGGAGTCTTCTTCAAGAACCGAACACCACGGATATACGAGAAAACCCTAGATCTAAACGCTTTCGCAGAGATATCGAGCCTTGCGCTCTGATACCATGAAAACTTTTGAGAAAATGAACAACTCCAAGAAAGAAGATACTGATTATGATTTGATAATACTTTCAGAGTACAACAACAAACACCAACTCTTACAGATCAATACAATCTCTAGCTATTCTAGCAACAATGAGTTGCTAGATTACACTGGTAACAAAGTACAAGCAGATCGATCAGAGAGATCAAGAGACTAAGGTGAATTAGGGTGAAAACAAAACCCTAAACAAAACTTGGAGAAGACGACTCACATTCTGAAGATTCTAGAGAGACGATATATCTGTTTTATAGCTCAATAGATACGCGTAGTTACATATAAACCCTTGGAGAATAGCAGCAACAACAGCAACCCTTCAAGCTTTCCAAATAGCTACAGCAGTCCCTCAACATCTCCAAATAGCAACATCAGTCCCTCAACATCTCTAAACATAAAAATAAACAAGAAAAAATATTAGAATTGAATTGACTATATAATAGAATTTTAACAATAACAAATGTATTAAACACTTTTTTTTAGTTAAAATAACCGCGGTAAGGGTGAGACCGTGAGAGTGGATAAGAAATAACCCAAGAACGAGATGACTCCCTTACTAAACTAAAGACTTTACGATTTATACTCATCTTTAACATCAGTCTCCATCCCGAGCCTCTCCCGCTTCCTCTTCCTCTTTGTTTTTATCCCCTCAAACTCCACGGCTCCAATTCACCATCTTACACTGTCATCTCTTATCATCCACCTTAGCCTACCTCACCCTCATCGCGTCCCACATAACTCGCTCGGCTTTACACCATCTTCTCGCTCTTAAGAACTATATTCTTTTTTTAACAAATTCAAAATTTTAAAATAACAAAAAAAATATTGCTAAAATAAGTTTGCCGACAAAAAACAAGATATCACAACCTCGCATATTCTAAACCAATGACTTGTCGCCACGTCTACTCGATCCAAAAAGATAGGAGATCAGCAATAATCACTTTTTCCACCTTCAAAATCCCCAAATCAAGAACACCAATGCATCAGTCATATGTACCACATGCATAATACTTGCACCCCAGTTCAAAACGTAACTTTATCCTCTCTGGAAAAAGAAATAGTCAACTGTAATATCTATTGAAATCACCATCGCCATTAACGACTTTCAAGTTTCAATCACTCAACTGCAAAACTTCGATCCGAAACACAAAAATCATCTGTAAAATGGAAGGTCTGGTGAAAGGTTTACTCGATGTAGCATTGGGTGGCGATCATGGAAGAAACCAGAGAGACGATGATGAGACTGATGAACGATCGAGATCCGCTTCATGGGCGCAGGTTAGCATCGTCTATTTGGATAATTGTTTTGTTAACTTTTGGTTTACTAATGGATTTGATGATGTGCAGGTTGTGTCCGGTGATCAGGATCATGAACAGAACGATGGTGGTAATGGTGATCGGAGGAATGAGGTTAGAATGAAATTGAGTTGTTATGAATTTATGATTATGGTTTTTGATGATGAAATTGGGATTTAGAGTTTGATTATTGTGTAGGAAGGGGGTTATCGGAGGAGTGAGAATTGGGGATCTGATGAATCAAGGCGACATCAACAGGTATATGTAAGAAGAACATAATTTAATTGTTTACTTTGCTGTTTGAACTCTGAATCGACGTTGATGATGGATTTTATAGCTTATTTTTATGTGATGTTTTGTGTTTGAAACTTTTGGGCATTGAGATGAATCTCGATCAGGGGTTGAATAAGTTCAGTTTTGTTTATAGTGAACACATTACTTTCCTTAGGGTTTAAGTTTTTTCTGATGGTTCAAAAGTTATGCCCGTTTTAGGTTGAGTATTTTTCTTGCCCATATGGTTTATCTATTTGTTCTAAACACGAGTCTGTCAATTCTTGTATCAGCTTCGAATCACTTTCTTTCTGAATGACTTCATTGCAAACCCAGTATTCAAAATTGAAAATTACATACCAGAACTCTGTTTCAATTTGCAGAGAACAATAGTCCGTACACTATATGCGATGTTAAAAGGTCCATGAAAATAAATAAGTTGATAATTAATCCAACAAATTAGTAGAGGGGAAAGGGGATGTAAATATTGTTTGACATGTGATCTTCACATGAATCAAATGCTTCACTAGTCATCACAGAATGTAAAAATTATTTGAAATGCAGGCCGCGAATGAGGGATATGAAGGTGGTAGACATGGTGGTTATAATCAAAGTCATCCTGAAAAAGAGGTAGATAATGATGGCTGGGAGACAGTGGGAAAGAAGCCTCCAAGAAGACACCAAAAGGTCTGTTATTATTAACCACATTGATCCAGTTAAAGTCAAGTTTATGATATGTAATGTTTCTGTGTTTCAAGTGTTGGATTAATCGAGTTGTTCATAAGTCATGGGTCAACGGGTCATGGATAGCGGATCAAGAGTTGGATCCAGATCAGTTAAAAACATATTAATTACATGTTAATTTGGGTTTGAGAGAGTGTGGTTAAATCTGACTTAGTGGGGAGTTGACCAAGTTTGTTGGAGATCATTTAGAAATTGAATGGTGGAGTCGTTGCATGAAAGCAGGAGAATCGTGGACCATTTCATTGGAACTTTTGTTAGTTTTTTATTATTATAAATAGTGGTATTATGTTTACGTTTTGAATACCCCTTGTAATCCTTATTTCGTGAAGTTCAATACACAGAGAAAATCATCCCAAATTGTGTGTGTTGTGTGTGTTTAAAGGGGCCTGAAACCAACATCAAGAACATTTGATTTGAATAAAGTCAAATTTCGACAGGTTCATCAGGACAATTGGGACGATTTCAAACGACCTGCAAGTGAGCAAGTGTATTCTAATGAAGTTGAAGATAATTCTCAAATGGAACCGACACAAGATGAGCTTAACGACCTTGGAAAAGCTTGCAATAAGCTCTGGGAGCTTGATTATAATCGACTAACACCAGGAAGAGATTATGAGATCGACTGTGGCGAAGGAAAAAAGTCATACCAAAAACAAGATATGGCAGAAGGAAGCCTGTTTACATGGCTAAGTGAAGATGTTCTAAGAAAGCCAACAATATCTCGATTTTGTTCGCTTTTAGATAACTATAATCCACATGAAGGGTATAAAGAGCAAGTCACATCTCAAGAGAAACAAGAACAAGCTGCTTTTATTGAAGAAATTTGCAGAACCGCGCCAATTAAGTACCTTTATAAGTATTTATGTGCAAAGGGTATTGTTTCTGAAGATTATCAAGAGTTCAAGAGACTGCTGACTAGTCTTTGGTTTGATTTATATGGCCGAGGCGGTACATCTAGTTGTTCTTCGGCTTTTGAACATGTTTTTGTTGGTGAAATCAAGAACAGTGGCGAGCAGGCTGTTTCTGGCTTCCATAATTGGCTTCAGGTGTGTGTTCTTGATCTTTAGACATGAAACTAACAGACGAAACACTTACTCTTGTAATGAATTTGTTATTTTTTCTGTATGTAGTTCTACATGGAAGAAGCAAAGGGGAGGGTTGATTATCAAGGCTATATCTTTCCTCGAAGGCGTGGGGAGACAGTAAGTATACTTGGATTATTATCTCTAAATCTGATTCGAATCTAATGGTTGGTTTTGAAATGCAGCCTGATTCGGAGACACAGTTGTTAACACTTCAGTTTGAATGGAACGGTGTGCTGAAATCTGTGTCGAGCACGATGATTGGGGTGAGCCCGGAATTTGAGATAGCTTTGTACACCCTTTGTTTCTATATGGGCGGTGAGGATAACTATGTTGAACTTGGTCCGTACTATGTTAATATCAAGTGTTATCGTCATGGCATCAAACTTGGATCGGCTTTTCCAATTGCAGAATCTTGAATCATACGATCATCTTACATATGTGTAATCTGAGACAAAATTGTTGTATGATAAACCATATATGTTTCTATGCATTCTGTTTAGAGGCTGGTCAAAATGGGTCGGGTTATCTTAGATAAACTTTTACAAATGTTGTCATTTGAAGAGGTTTTCTAGCTTGACCACATGTTAAACACTATCTAATGTGCATTTCGTTCTTTTAATGTATCTGAGTTTTTATTAATTATGTTTCTATTATAAAACTTGCTAAACGTATTACATAGAGGTCTGCATCATTTACATCCGCTAATTAATTGTAGAAGTGAATCATTTAGAAACAAAGGTGGTTTAAAGAAAAACACCTAGAACAAGAAAAATTTTAAGCAAACCCTCTGATTATATTATATCATGTAACCACCTTTTTAACACACACACAAAAAAAAGGTTCTAATTTAGTCCAACTTAATGACAAAATTGAATACTAATATTATAATATATATTAATCCTAAATTAAGGACTTTTAGTGGTTTCTGTAGCTAGGAAATGACTTTGTTTACTTGTTACGGGGCTTGATGTGTATGTAGTACGCATAGACCTCCTTAGGGGAAACTTGCGGCTTCCCTGATGCATGCTTGTTCATTTTATACTGCCTTTTGGTGATATCTTAATGCTTTGAATGCTTGCGGTATGATGTGTGCTGTACCATCTACCATATATCATAAATCGTACGTTTGATTATATGATTGATTATTTGATTATTTGATTACATGTTAAATCGCGAGCGTTATAGCTTTTGTATCGAGCCAGGGGTCTCTTTGGAAGCGGTCTCTCTACCTATTTGGATAGAGGAAAGACTTGCCACCACATACCCCTCCCAGACCCTGCTCTTGAGTGGGATATACTGGGTTTGTTTGTTTGTTTGTTTTATATTAATCCTAAATGTTGGTTACTACATGAACGTAATACCGTTTTACAATTTTACCACTAAAATTGTGTGATTTACCAACAAGTTCATCACCACCACCGCTTGTATGGCCGGAAAGTACCGCTTGTATGGCCGGAAATTTTGTACAACCGCAGCCGAGATTTACATCTGCACAACCACGTACTACATGTTGAAATTACCACCGTGATCTATAACCGCACCGCTGCCACCAGTCAAAATCACCAAGATCCCGGAGATGAATAATTGACGTTTTTGCGGTTGCGATTGATGATCGATGACAATTACGATTGACGGGGATGAAAATTAATAGTGATGACCACCGGAGAGGAGAACGCTCTACGTTCAGAGGAGAGGACGACCGGAGAGGCAGAGGGTGCTTCGTGGTGTACTGGTGTTTATCAAAATAAGACTTAAAGAGAGAAAGATGTTTTTGCAGCTATATGCCTATATCTTTAATTTGTGTTTTTTTTCAATAACTGATAAATAATAAATAAAAATTTTACTCTCCTGTTGATGATTATTTACTTGAAATAATTTGATCAATGTGTACAAATATGAATACAAAGATTTTAATAAGTTTAAAGTTTAAAAACTTCAATTTAGACATCTTAAAACCAATGTTTTAGCGTACAAATGCAGACTGGTGTTGTAATCAGTGGCGGATTTAAAAATTTTATCATGAGCTGCGGAAATTTTTAGGGGTCATTTGACTATCATAGTATAATATAGTTTTTCGATCCAGTTCGGGCCGGATCTAGTTATTACTAAAAACATCATTAAAATGGTCCTTAAAATCTTGTATTTATATATATATATATATATAACATATTAAAGTAATTATACTCATAAAATGGTTTTCAAATTCTTTAATGCCTATGATATTCAACATGTTTGAGAATAATGTTGGCCCGTAAATATAAGATTTAATCTCCTATTTTGATACCAATATAAATTTAGTTTGTTTGATAGTAAAAAAACATTTGTCTCGATATAAATTCTTTTCTTTCTGCTACCTATTTGATTATTTGAAGGTAAAAATAATAAAATTTACTAGGTTACCGACCCCGGTTAGCGAGACAATATAGTTTGCTGGACAACCTTATTGTAGTTTCACCACCAACAATGTGTTTACGACATTATTATTTTTTCTTTAGTTTTAAAAATTTAAGGAGTTGATTATATAATTTTGTGAGGGCAGTTGAGATTTTCACATAGACGCAACATAGAAAAAAAATAGTGGTGGACGGCTACAACCCTTCATCAAAGTAAAGGCACGCCACTGGTTGTAACATTTTTAATTCATTAGATCTTTCATTCGACACAGTTAAATTTATGTATAAATAAATAAAAAATTATATATACCCAAGATGTATGTCAATGGCTACAGTAGTCATTAACCATCAATGCATACAAGTCAGTATGCATTACCATGTAATGCACAAGTTTATTTACTTATTTTTTGTTTAATTCGATCTATTTGAGTTTATAAGTACCAATTGTGATAAGTTTTTAACAAAATCTTTTTTTACCCGTAGCAACAGATGGATCACAAGTCTGTAAAAAAGTCAAACCTAAGAAAAAACCGCGACAACGCGTGGCTTTAAATCTAGTTATATATAATTCCTAAATATGTACAAGATTAAGCAGCTATGTTTTGACTAAACACGGCCTTTGACGAGTTGACGACCATGTCAAACCTTAAAACCTTAACGAAACATATATATATACTAGCTTTAGTAAACCCGTGTATTACACGGGTTGAATAAATAAAATAATAAAATAATAAAATTTATTAATTATATAATGATATTCTAAGATATGATATGACTGAAATTACATATGAGAAATGATTATTACTAATAAAACAGTGATATCAACTTTTTAAAATTTAGTTTTAAATTTTTTTCAAAAAAATAAAATAAACAGTTTGTTCTAAAACAAACCGTATAAAAATATCATTTTTAAAAATTTATTAATAAATTAAAAAAAGAGATCTACTTATTAATTTACTTATTAATGTAATTATAATTACCTTAATTAATAATAATATTATTTACTAATAATATTATTTAATATTTTAATTTACTTAAATATATATTAAAATTTATTAATAGAACCCGTGAAATAACATTAATAAGTAGATCTCTTTTTTAATTTATTAATGCAAAGAGCTCCCACGTTCGCAGGGTCCAGGGAGGGTCCGTCCCATTTAAGGGAAGATGTACGCGGTCTTTCCCCCATATTTTTGTGGGGAGGCCGTTTTCACGGATCGAACCTAAGATCTTTGGTCTCTTAGGAACAGCTTCAACCGCTGCGCCAAGGCCCGCCCTCAAATAATATTATTAATAATTAATAGTAATTAAGGTAATTATTTAAGATGGGAGAGAGGCGGGAAAATTTTGATGAGGATGGTTGTGGTGCTGTTATGTGGCACTTTAATTACTCTTTTATTATAGTATAAAGATGATTACTATATCTACTTTGACTAAATACATTTTATGCTTGTTTTTTTTTTCCGTAAAAAATTACACTTACGACAAATGGATGCAAATCCTAGGGTCTAAATCATCTCCTACATCAAGCTCATTACATGTCTTTGTTATTACATACAAGCATGGGCGGACCTATGTGAAGCCGAGGGAACTTTTACGGGTAGTGTAAAAAGAAAAAATATGGTTTTATGTAAAATAAAAAATAAAAATTAAGATTTTACTTTACCCCTGAGAAAATATTACGTTACCCCTAAATTTTTATTAAGCTCAACACTTCATAGAAAGTTTTAAAGTTTATAAAACATGTAACGCATTAAACAAAAGCCATCCATCGAAGATAAAATTAATTAGCTTAAATAATCATAACCCTATCAAAGATAAAACTTAAAATAAACTAAAATTAAACAAAAGTCATCCATCGCCCCATAACCCCATCGACCCTTCGTCCCTTCCCACAAGCTACAGCCAGTCAGCCACCATCCACCCACACCGCCGATCACCCCACGTCCCCACCGCCGACCGCCAAGCTAACCACCACCAAACTGTCGCCTGCTACGGCGACCGTTGCCACCACCCACATGTGATCTTTCATCATTCACCGCCCACTACAAGCTAACATTTCTAGTTTTTTTCTCTATTACAATATGAAATTAAAGATTTAGGGTTTATGTTGTTTAATTTCTAATATTTAAGTGTTATTTGTTATAAAAATTAATGATTATTTGGTTTAATTTCTATATTTAGTGTTTATGCGATTTGGTATATGAATTAGGGATTTGAAAGATGAATTAGAGGTTTGATATTGAAATTAGGTATTTGAATTGTATTATTTTTAAATGAATTTGTAATTTAATTTAGTTATTTGATATAAAATTAGGGATTTGAAATATGAACAAACAAGTATTTATTGAAAAAAATTTCATAATTAAGAAAAATTCAAAAGTATGATATTGGTTCTAATAATAATTATGATATTGGATCAACAACTTCTTTGAGTTTAATTTCTTCGAGTTCAATCTTCGAGTTCAATTCCCTCGACCTCAAATGGATTTGATTGAATAATCTTCCTTCAAACCACTTTATTAATATAAATGTATGGTAAAAAAATTTATGTTACCCCTGAACTTTACTTCTAGATCCGCCACTGCATACAAGCATAAATAAAACATAATCATTACAAAAATAAAATCAATTTAGGATTGTTTTAAATTAAGGTTAATGGTAATGCAAAACCTACATTATGTTTGCTTTAGAATACATGTTTTTTTCATGGTGTTAATCGACACACCCATCTATAATTACTCAAAGTGTCTCAAACTAGATCAAATCATAAGGTACCTCACATCAAGATTTGAACTTTATCTTCTCTGAATTTTTTTTAACTCTTACCACTGTACTATTATTTTTATTTAATAATTCTGAACCTTTGTCGTAATTTTGTTAGACTTGTTATATGTAATATACAACTATACTCATACTCAAGCAAAAGTATGAATCTTTGTTGTTCAATACAAGAAATGGTGTAGTCAAAACCTAAAAGGTACTCTTGTTTTGTTGGTACGTCACTCTTTAATTAGTATTTGTAAGTTTGCTAGCTACCTGCTAGATGCTAGCTACCTGCTAGATGCTAGCTTTCAATGAATACATCATTGTTGCTCTTTAAAAATAATAATAATCTTCGTTGTAGTTTCCGTTGTATGTTTCAAGGAAACATCGTGTTTTCACACATAAAAGATTAACAATAAAAAAGATTTAATTTTGCTTTAAAGGGTACACCTTTTTCATGAGTATATACACCGATCTCATGTTCAATATATTCCATCAACAACATACGTGGAATTTGTGAGTTTACAAGCTTTCATCTTTGCAGTTTTTCTAGTAGTGTGTATTCTCGATATTATATGGTATGGTTATAAGTGGTTGTGAGTGAAGGATATAATAAATTTACTGTTCAATTGGTATTTAAAAAAAACACTGTTCAAAACTCTATAATGTTTATAATATATTTTAAATGATTGTGAGTAGAGAAATAGAAAAAGTAATGATAAAGTTGAAAAAGGGAGAGAAAAAGTAGTGATAAAATGGTCATGCAAAGATAAACAAACAAACAAACAAATCCAGTATATCCCACTCAAGAGTAGGGTCTGGGAGGGTAGGTGGTGACGAGTCTTTGCTTTATCTTGCGAGATAGAGAGATCGCTTACAAAGACCTCCGACTCGATAACAATAGCAATAGCAATATCAAGCAAACATATTATATAACATACATCATACAACATACAATACATAAATATATATCACATAAAGATTTAGATAGTGCATACATCAAATAAGCGACAAGTTTCATCTATAAAGGGCAGATGTGGAATATGTACACATCACGTGAGTGGTCCCGCATCATGTCTTTATTTACCCTTCCTACCCGCAGATCCCACTAAAAGTCATTAATTTTAATTCTACGTCTCTACGCACTCCCATCCTCAATCATGTGCTCAGAGAGGTGCAAGTGTACCATATCTCGTCTAATTATCTCGTCCCAAGTCAAACTAGGTCTTCCTTTACTCCTCCTACCCTCTAAGTTGATGTTCTCTACTTTTCTAATGGGTGCTGCCACTGGTCTCCTCTTCATGTGTCCAAACTGTCACACCCCAACCTTGACGGCGGAATCGTCGAGGTGTGAGGGATAAGATTGTTCACAGCCACATAACGCTATGTTTAAATGTAAATAATCAAATTAATAGTTTCAATAGGAATTACAAACATAAGTCTCAATCACGAAATACATTCAAACAAATATCAACACATAACATAACATTTCATTTATTTAACTAGGTCCACGTCCTAGTTTTATTGCAAGCTTCAAAAGACCACTTTAAACTTGGGGGTTACCTGAAACATGATAAAATAAAAGGTCAACTAAAAATAGTTGGTGAGTTTCCAATGTTTTCATACATAATATGAAAAGATTATAAGTTGCAATTCGTGTCATAGGTTATAAGCTAGTAAGGTTATAGAACACATATCTTCACAATCAAACCTCGACTTGATTACAAGTATATAAGATTGGCTAAGTGTATTTGGTTCCCTAGTGCACAAGCAAACGGCTCCTAGGAGTCGGCAATACATCGACTTTAGCACCAAATAGGCTTGTCAGGCCCAAAGATCTAAGACGTCGCCAGGCTAGCAATAGTTAATGATTGTAACAAACTATGTATCTCATATAATCACTTACAACATACAAATAACCATGACAAGATATAAAGATGAATTGCAAGTGCTTTACAAGTCTCAAACGTTTATAAGTGTGTAAAGTATAAGTATCATGTTTCACCCCAAAATGGTGTGAAATAAAGTAAAAGGGGGCAAGGAAAACTCACTTGTCAAATAAGTATATAATGACGATTAATAAGAATAAAAGTAGGCGTCGTTCCAACGTGAATCGTTACAAGGCACCTAAATATGTAAATATATATTCACAAGGTTAAAGTCTTAATAATAAGCTTTAATGTTTTAACGTGAACTAGGGTTTCAATTGGAATTGTGAGGTTTGTCGAGTAATTAAATTTATAAAGTAATTATTCGCGTTTCGATCCATTAGAAGAATTTCATATATGTGTTTTAGTATTTTAAGAATGAATTTTAAGTATAAAAATTGATAAGGTTTAATATATATAAAACTTTATAATTATTTAAGATTAATTGGAATAACGTTTTGATTAATAACAAATTATTAATCTAACCTTTAGTTAGTATATTTTATAAGAGAATATATTTTAGAATGATTTATGAAATTATAAAATATATAATTTCTACAAACTTTTATTATTTATTATTTGAGACAAATAATTATTCATTATTTGAAACAATAATAATTAATAACTAAAACATGAAAATAATCTAATTGTAATGTTTTGTTAAGATAGACAAATTTTAAAGTCTATTTTATAAGTTATTTAACTAGTTTTATTATTTGTTTTAATAAAATAAAATAAAATATTAATATATTTTAAGAAATAAATTTGCAGAAATTGGTTTGATGTATAGAAAATATTTAAAGTTTATAAAACTGGTTTCAATAATTTTTAGAATTTTTATACAATTTTTAAGGGCCAAAAAGGCCTTTTAAAAAAGAATGGGGTTGCCGGGTTCGAACCCGGGACCTCCACTGTGAGATGCAAGGTGTGTAAACCAGTGAACCAAGGGCCGTGGCCGCGGCATATCTTGGTTCTAAATTGTTAAAAGCAGTGTTAACCAGTGATCCCCAATCCGGATGAACCCTAGGTTCGTTCGGATCCAAATCGAAGGCCAATTCGTTGTTGTTAATACCGAAGATCATAGGGCTTTTATTCCCCATGGTTTAACGAATACAATGGTATGTTTACTTACCTGT
Source organism: Flaveria linearis (assembly GCA_024085815.1). Lineage (NCBI taxonomy): Eukaryota > Viridiplantae > Streptophyta > Magnoliopsida > Asterales > Asteraceae > Flaveria > Flaveria linearis. The sequence continues at coordinate 97,296,932 of CM044004.1, forward strand.
ATTGAGTTCGATTTGATGAGAAGGATCTCAAGAACAGGCCGCGGCAGGGGAGGAATTGGTTCGATGTTCAAATGAGGATGATAATCAAATTCGTTGCATAGGTAGCATCGAATGGTCTCAAGGATGGGAATCCCGTTATCAATTGAAGCTGAAAATTGCTCGGAAGATAGTTGTCGATTGAGTTGCAGGTCGACAATGAAGATGATGATCGGCGGAGTAATTTCGAGTGTTTCAGCTCAAATTAAACTCGATGGGAGGTTATAAATGATTAAAAGATTGTGTGTGCGTTTTTAATTTGATTATTATTGCGGTTAGTGCGATCGCTGGCTTCTGCAAAAGCTGTCGACCACGCGAGGAAGAACAGAGGTTGAATCGCACTGAGAATTTCAAATTTAACTTGAGCACGCGTTCGAATCTTGCACATGAGGTTGTCAGTGTGTTTGTTTTGATTAAAAATTGATTAGTTTGGTCGCTGCGGGCTCGCCGGAGCCGATGGCCGGCGGCGAGAAGTCCGGCGGGGAGAGGGCGGTGGTTTGGGTGTTTTAAAAGAAAAATTACACAAGTGGTCCCTGTGGTTTGAAACTCTATCATTTTATGTTATAAACTAAATTTTCAGGTTTCGAAAATTACAAAATAGCCCCTGGATATTATTATTATTATTATCATTATTATTGTTATTATTATTATCATTATTATTGTTATTATTATTATTATCATTATTATTATTATTATTATTATCATTATTATTATCATTATTATTATCATTATTATTATTATTACTGTTATTATTATTATTATTATTATATTATTATTATTATTATATTATTATTATTTATTACATAATAATACTTACTATAATCTTTTAAAGGATTAAACGACAAATTAACGTAATATGTATAAGCAATCTATAAGTTTCGTATATGACCACAATGGTTCTTAAGTTTAAACGCCGTAAAATACGAGATGTTACAGTCTCCCCAACTTAAAAGAATTTCGTCCCGAAATTAAAAGAAATGAAACTACGCGAATAAATACGGGTATTTCTTCTTCATGTGCTCTTCACGTTCCCAAGTAAATTCTGCGCCACGCTTGTTCTCCAACGAACCTTGACGATTGGGGTTGTGGTGGTTCTAGTCTTCTTCATAATGCGATCCATAACTTCAACGGGTTTCTCGACAAAGTGTAATGACTCGTCAATCTGGATGTCATCCAACGGGACATGCAGACCTTCGTCAGCCAGACACTTTCTCAAATTCGAGACATGGAACACAGGATGAATTCCACTAAGGTCGGAAGGTAATTCCAGTTTGTACGCCACTTTCCCAATCCTTTCAGAATCTTGAAAGGTCCTACAAATCTTGGAGCCAGTTTACCCTTCCTTCCAAAGCGAACAACACCCTTCCACGGTGAAACCTTAAGAAGAACCATCTCCCCAACTTGGAATTCCAATGGCTTACGTCGCTTATCAGCATAGCTCTTTTGTCGACTTCTTGCCACTTCAAGGTTCTTTCGGATGATAGAAACTTTATCAGTCGTCTCTTGTATGAGTTCAGGACCAGTGATGAGGTTTTCACCAATGTCGGTCCAGCAGATCGGTGAACGACATTTTCGACCATAAAGTGCTTCGAATGGTGCCATCTTGATACTTGAGTGATAACTATTGTTATACGAAAATTCCGCTAGCGGTAGATGCGTATCCCAATCACCACCGAAGTCAAGGACACAAAGGCGTAGCAAATCCTCCAAGGTTTGGATGGTTAGCTCGGTTTGACCATCAGTTTGGGGATGGTAAGCCGTGCTTAGATCCAATTGAGTTCCCAAGAGTTCTTGTATAGACGACCAAAAATGTGAAGTGAAACGAGCGTCTCTATCGGATATGATGTGTAGAGGTACCCCATGACGACTTACAATTTCATCAACGTATATACGAGCCAACCTTGATGTCTTGTAAGTGTCACGTATGGGTATAAAATGTGCCGATTTGGTCAATCGGTCAACGATCACCCATATGCTATCATGTCCTAGAGAGGTTCGGGGTAGTTTAGTTATGAAGTCCATGGATATGTGTTCCCACTTTCACATAGGAATCTCGGGTTGTTCAAGTAACCCACTTGGACGTTGATGTTCGGCTTTAACCTTCGTACACGAGAGGCACTTAGCTACATATGTCGCTATGTCTTTCTTCATCCCAGGCCACCAATATTGACCACGCAGGTCCATGTACATTTTATCGGAGCCAGGATGAATAGAATAACGAGTTTGATGAGCTTCGTCCATGACAAGGGTACGAAGATTATCACGATTTGGAACCCAAATTCGATTCGCGAAGTACATCAACCCATTAGGTTTCGTCTCCAGTTGAGTTAGAAGGTTATGCTCCAGTTCATCCTTCATTCTTCCTTCTTGTTGAGTCATTTGTTGAGCCTCCAAGATACTAGACTCGATGTCATTATCTATTCTCAAATTTTGTAGCAGTATGGTAGCCTTGTTGACATCTAGTCGAATTTCAGTATCGAATCTTCTCAAAGCATCAAACCACTGTCGTCGATCGCAAATCTCTTGAAACGAGGTCATCTTGTTATGGACTTTACGACTTAGTGCATCGGCTACGAAATTTGCCTTCCCAGGGTGGTAACGAATGTCACAGTCATAATCATTAATCAACTCAACCCAACGACGTTGTCTCATATTAAGATCTTTTTGAGTAAAAACGTGTTGAAGGCTTTTGTGATCGGTGTAGACTATACATTTCGTACCATAAAGGTAATGCCTCCAAATTTTCAAGGCAAAAACAACAGCACCAAGCTCGAGATCGTGGGTTGTGTAATTCACCTCGTGAACCTTCAATTGTCTTGATGCATATGCTATGACCTTTCCTCGTTGCATAAGAACGCAACCAAGGCCTTGTTTTGATGCATCACAATATACGGTGAAATCTTCGTTTCCATCGGGTAGGGTCAAGATAGGAGCATTGCACAGTTTGTGCTTTAACGCTTCAAAAGCTTCTTCTTGTTCAGGCCCCCACTCGAATGGTTTATTCTTTTGTGTCAAGGAAGTGAGTGGCTTCGCGATCCTTGAAAAGTTGGCGATGAATCGTCGGTAATAACCAGCAAGACCAAGGAAAGAACGAATCTCGGTCGGAGTCGTGGGAGCACACCAATTCTTCACAGCTTCCACCTTTGCAGGGTCAACGTGAATTCCTTGGCTATTCACCACGTGTCCTAGAAATTGAACTTCCTCGAGCCAGAAATCACACTTAGAGAACTTCGCGTATAGTTGTTCCTTCTTCAACAGATCGAGGATTTGACGGAGATGAAGTTCATGATCGGAACGGGACTTGGAATAAATAAGAATGTCGTCGATGAAAACGATGACAAATTTGTCTAGGTATGGCTTGCACACCGGTTCATAAGATCCATGAAGACCGCAGGAGCATTTGTTAAGCCGAAAGGCATAACCGTAAACTCGTAATGTCCATAACGAGTACGAAACGCGGTCTTTGGGATGTCATCGTCATGGACTCGTAATTGATGATATCCAGAACGTAGATCAATCTTCGAGAATATAGCAGCTCCTTGAAGTTGATCGAACAGATCGTCGATACGAGGAAGAGGATACCGGTTCTTGATGGTCAACTTGTTGAGCTCCCGGTAATCGATACACATACGGAATGACCCATCTTTCTTCTTTACAAATAAGACAGGTGCACCCCAAGGAGAAGAACTAGGGCGGATGAAACCTTTATCAGTCAATTCTTGAAGTTGACTAGAGAGTTCTTGCATTTCTGATGGTGCGAGCCGATATGGTGACTTAGCCACGGGGTTTGCTCCCGGTATCAAGTCAATTTTAAACTCGACTTCACGTACGGGAGGTAAACCGCTAAGGTCATCGGGAAATACTTCAGGAAAGTCTCGTACGATAGGGACATCCTTAAGCTCTTTCCCTTTGACTTTTGTGTTGACCACGTAAGCTAAGAAGGCCATATACTTCTTAGTTAAGCACTTTCGGGCTTGAGTGCAAGACATGAGTTTAAGTCTTTGGGATGGTTTCTCGCCGAACACTTTCAAGGTATCCCCAGATGGTAACGGTATACGGATACACTTCTCAAAGCAAACGATCTCGGCATGGTGTTTGGCTAACCAATCCATACCAATGATGACGTCGAAGCTTCTAAGTTCCATAGGAATAAGATCAATGGAGAATTCGTGTTCGTTAAGGCTTATGATGCAATCACGTATTATGGCGTCAACGACAATAGATTTCCCATCGGCGACTTCGACCGTGTAGGGTCTTTTCAGATTAATACGTGGTTTAGAAAGTATGGGCTCGAATTCTAACGACACGAAACTCTTATCCGCACCCGAATCAAATAATACAGATGCATAATGATCATTCACAAGATACATACCTGTTTGGTAAAAATTCTATTATTGAATACGTTGAATACAAAGATAGAAACATCAATAGTACAAGAAATGATTTAAACAGGGTTCAACGTCGTACCATTCACAACGTCATTGCTGACTTGTGCTTGGTTAGCGTTGATATTGAAAGCACGTCCTCGGGCTGGTGGCACATTACCCACAGGGCGAGGGCATTGTGGGCGGAAATGACCAGGTTCTCCACAATTGTAGCAAACACGGTTTGTGACCATGGCGGCGTTGTTAGGAGCACGGTGACAAGTCGCCACCCAGTGACCATATTTACCACATAAGGTACAGATACGGCATGGTTGATTCCCCGGATGATGATATCTACACGTGTTGCACATAGGTTGCGGACCAGCGTAGGCTCTAGCCCCAGGCACTTGTGCCACAGGTGAAGTGGTAGGTACAAGTTGTTTTTGGGGTTGTTTGGTTGCAGCCACAGCATAGTTGCGTGCCGGTGTAAACTTGCGCTTCTTGTTGTTGTTGTTGTTGTTGGACGGTTCAGCTTTGGTCTCCTTAATGTCCTCACTAGCCATCTTTTCCACCTTCTTTGCACCTTTCACAGACATGGTGCCTGCTCGAATATGGTTCTCGGTGAGTTGAGCGGTGATAGTAATGGCTTCTTCTAAAGTTGTGGGTCGGCTACCCACTACAGCATCTTGAATTTTGGGTGGTACACCCTTAATGAATTTCTCGATGTTGCGGGGAACGGTATCGACCATGTGAGGCAGTAATAGACTCAACTCATGATGCCTAGTTGAGTAGGCCAAATGATCACCATCGTTTTGCTTCAAATTCCAGAATTCTTCTTCCAGCTTTTGCAATTCACTTCTCGGGCAGAACTTCGCGATGGCGATGTTCTTGAACTCATCCCAAGAGAGTGCCAAATAGCATCAGCTCCTCGGTTTTCTTCTCGCTATTCCACCAGGTAAGTGCCCTTTGTTGGAGCATACTAGTGGCATAACGGACTTTGAGTGCCTCGGGACACTCACAATTGGCGAAAGTGTTCTCCATGCCTTCGAACCACTCAAGAAGACCAGTGGCTCCTTCCTTGCCACTAAAGTTGGTGGGTTTGCACGAGTTGAAGTGTTTGAAGGTGCAAGTACGATCGTTCCCGTTTCGGCTGTTGCTATTTTCTCCTTGAGCACCGTTGTTGTTTCCATTGGTGTTGTTGCTATTAGCCATCATGGTGCTAGTAAGTTCAGCAACCATGGTTGGGAGCACAGCAGCCATTTGTTTGGCGATCAATTCTGCCAGCTTGCGGTTGGAGTTTCCACGCTTTGCAAGTTGTCGAGACATGCTGGACATACAAAAAGGAGCTAGTTACGGGAGTGAGGATAACAAAGAATATTAGTTTAGACAAAGGTAGGCTAAAGGTTGTAAGGTACACGGAATGATTCCATTTGATAACGCATTATCATTTGGAACCGTGGACACGTCAAGGTAAGTTGACTCATTTGCCTTAGAGATTTGTGTACTTTGACCATAGTTTATCACTCATCCCAGAAATCCCCAGGTAGCGTAACGGGCCCCTCAATGAGATTTATACGAATACGCTTGCCTTAGCCCGAAGGATTTTTGCCAGGAAATCCAGAATACAGGTGTCTATGTGTCACACAATTTTCTTAGGTTCATGAAATCAAAAACCTTGATGAGATTTATATAGATTAGACATAACGTCTAAAGATCCAAGTCATAAGCATAAGTATACGATCCCACGTGTCGTCGAGAATAAGATTAAGAAGTTTCATGTTCGGGGAGAGTCTAAGAGTCAAATGTAAGTTTTGGGAGACATGTAGAAATGTTTAGGCAATCCTATGCTAAGGCATCAAATTGCACATAAGGGAACATAGCATTATGTAGCATGCAAACCATATACTTTTAAAGATAGAAATATAATTCTATAAGGTTCATGCATATGCTATAGTCTAGGTCACCATTTCTAATAACCTAATTCCCCATAGTTACGGGCTCTGATACCAATCTGTCACACCCCAACCTTGACGGCGGAATCGTCGAGGTGTGAGGGATAAGATTGTTCACAGCCACATAACGCTATGTTTAAATGTAAATAATCAAATTAATAGTTTCAATAGGAATTACAAACATAAGTCTCAATCACGAAATACATTCAAACAAATATCAACACATAACATAACATTTCATTTATTTAACTAGGTCCACGTCCTAGTTTTATTGCAAGCTTCAAAAGACCACTTTAAACTTGGGGGTTACCTGAAACATGATAAAAATAAAAGGTCAACTAAAAATAGTTGGTGAGTTTCCAATGTTTTCATACATAATATGAAAAGATTATAAGTTGCAATTCGTGTCATAGGTTATAAGCTAGTAAGGTTATAGAACACATATCTTCACAATCAAACCTCGACTTGATTACAAGTATATAAGATTGGCTAAGTGTATTTGGTTCCCTAGTGCACAAGCATACGGCTCCTAGGAGTCGGCAATACATCGACTTTAGCACCAAATAGGCTTGTCAGGCCCAAAGATCTAAGACGTCGCCAGGCTAGCAATAGTTAATGATTGTAACAAACTATGTATCTCATATAATCACTTACAACATACAAATAACCATGACAAGATATAAAGATGAATTGCAAGTGCTTTACAAGTCTCAAACGTTTATAAGTGTGTAAAGTATAAGTATCATGTTTCACCCCAAAATGGTGTGAAATAAAGTAAAAGGGGGCAAGGAAAACTCACTTGTCAAATAAGTATATAATGACGATTAATAAGAATAAAAGTAGGCGTCGTTCCAACGTGAATCGTTACAAGGCACCTAAATATGTAAATATATATTCACAAGGTTAAAGTCTTAATAATAAGCTTTAATGTTTTAACGTGAACTAGGGTTTCAATTGGAATTGTGAGGTTTGTCGAGTAATTAAATTTATAAAGTAATTATTCGCGTTTCGATCCATTAGAAGAATTTCATATATGTGTTTTAGTATTTTAAGAATGAATTTTAAGTATAAAAATTGATAAGGTTTAATATATATAAAACTTTATAATTATTTAAGATTAATTGGAATAACGTTTTGATTAATAACAAATTATTAATCTAACCTTTAGTTAGTATATTTTATAAGAGAATAATATTTTAGAATGATTTATGAAATTATAAAATATATAATTTCTACAAACTTTTATTATTTATTATTTGAGACAAATAATTATTCATTATTTGAAACAATAATAATTAATAACTAAAACATGAAAATAATCTAATTGTAATGTTTGTTAAGATAGACAAATTTTAAAGTCTATTTTATAAGTTATTTAACTAGTTTTATTATTTGTTTTAATAAAATAAAATAAAATATTAATATATTTTAAGAAATAAATTTGCAGAAATTGGTTTGATGTATAGAAAAATATTTAAAGTTTATAAAACTGGTTTCAATAATTTTTAGAATTTTTATACAATTTTTAAGGGCCAAAAAGGCCTTTTAAAAAAGAATGGGGGTTGCCGGGTTCGAACCCGGGACCTCCACTGTGAGATGCAAGGTGTGTAAACCAGTGAACCAAGGGCCGTGGCCGCGGCATATCTTGGTTCTAAATTGTTAAAAGCAGTGTTAACCAGTGATCCCCAATCCGGATGAACCCTAGGTTCGTTCGGATCCAAATTGAAGGCCAATTCGTTGTTGTTAATACCGAAGATCATAGAGCTTTTATTCCCCATGGTTTAACGAATACAATGGTATGTTTACTTACCTGTATTGAGTTCGATTTGATGAGAAGATCTCAAGAACAGGCCGCGGCAGGGGAGGAATTGGTTCGATGTTCAAATGAGGATGATAATCAAATTCGTTGCATAGGTAGCTTCGAATGGTCTCAAGGATGGGAATCCCGTTATCAATTGAAGCTAAAATTGCTCGGAAGATAGTTGTCGATTGAGTTGCAGGTCGACAATGAAGATGATGATCGGCGGAGTAATTTCGAGTGTTTCAGCTCAAATTAAACTCGATGGGAGGTTATAAATGATTAAAGATTGTGTGTGCGTTTTTAATTTGATTATTATTGTGGTTAGTGCGATCGCTGGCTTCTGCAAAACCTGTCGACCACGCGAGGAAGAACAGAGGTTGAATCGCACTGAGAATTTCAAATTTAACTTGAGCACGCGTTCGAATCTTGCACATGAGGTTGTCAGTGTGTTTGTTTTGATTAAAAATTGATTAGTTTGGTCGCTGCGGGCTCGCCGGAGCCGATGGCCGGCGGCGAGAAGTCCGGCGGGGAGAGGGCGGTGGTTTGGGTGTTTTAAAAGAAAAATTACACAAGTGGTCCCTGTGGTTTGAAACTCTATCATTTTATGTTATAAACTAAATTTTCAGGTTTCAAAAATTACAAAATAGCCCCTGGATATTATTATTATTATTATCATTATTATTGTTATTATTATCATTATTATTGTTATTATTATTATCATTATTATTATTATTATTATTATCATTATTATTATCATTATTATTATTATTACTGTTATTATTATTATTATTATTATTATTATTATTATTATTATTATTATTATTATTTATTATATAATAATACTTACTATAATCTTTTAAAGGATTAAACGACAAATTAACGTAATATGTATAAGCAATCTATAAGTTTCGTATATGACCACAATGGTTCTTAAGTTTAAACGCCGTAAAATACGAGATGTTACACAAACCATCTTAATCTTCTCTATCGTATTTTTATCTGTGATACAAGCCATCTCTAGCCTCTGTCAAAACATCTCGTTTCTTATCCGATCCAGTCTTATGTGTCCACACATCCACCTCAGCATTCGTATTTTCGTTACCTCTATTTGTCTATCGTGCGATTTTTTATGGCCCAGCAGTCTGTTCCGTATAACATAGTTGGATGTACTGCCACTCTGTATAGTTTTCACTTTAGTTTTACTGGAAACCTCTTATTACACAAAATCCGTGATGCTGCTCTCCACTTGCACCATCTTGCTTGAACACGGTGGGCTATATCGCTGTGCATCTCTCCGTCCTCCTGTACGTACGAGCCTAGGTATTTGAGCCTAGACGTCTGTGGGATCACCATACCCTGGATACTGATTTGGGTGTCCTCTTTAGCCTCACCACTAAAGTGACAATGCATGTATTCAGTCTTAGAGCGACTTATCCTTAATCATCTGCGCTCTAGCGATACTCTCCACTGTTTTAGCTTCTCGTTAAACTCCATTTTAGATTTTGATATTAAGATAATATCATCTACAAAGAGCATGCACCATGGGATTGGCTCTTTTATAGACTTGTTAGTCTCATCCAACACTACTGTAAAGAGAAATTGGCTCAATACCGATCATTTGTGGAGTCCCACTTCCACCGGGAAGAAGTCTGTGTCTCCGACTGGTGCTCGCACACACGTTGTTGCCCCGTCATATTATACTTGATTATTTTGATATACCTCTCTAGTATCCTTCTAAGTCGTAAACTTTCACAAATGAGTTGACGCGGAACACTGTCGTAGGCTTTTTCTAGGTCAATGAATACTATATGGAGGTTTATTTTCTTTTCTCTATATTTATTCATTATTCTCCTTATGACGTGTATGACTTCTGTTGTATAATGTCCTGGCATAAATCCAAATTGGTTTATCGCTATCTGAGTTTCGCGTCTAATTCTCGTGTCAATAACTCTTTCCCATGGTTTTATCATATGACTTAATAGCTTTATTCCCCTGTAGTTTGCGCAACATTGGACATCCATTTTTTCTTATATATGGGGACTATGACACTGCTTCTTCACTGCTCTGGCATCTTTCCGGTCTTGAAGATAGTGTTGAATAAGTCTGTTAGCCATTGCAGGCTCTCATCTCTCAGGCATTTCCACACTTCAATCGGTATGTTGTCTGGCCCCACCGCCTTAGCCCTTCCTATTTTCTTCGGAGCTCTCGTAACTTTATCGACTGTGATGCTTTTACAATAACATTTGTTTTGTGTTTTTTTTAGTTGTTTTATCGATATCAGTAACAATATTTATACATGAATAAGGAGCTGTGTTTGACTCTGCCCCTTTTCATGTCAATCTTGTCAAGCCTTAACTTGAACGAAAATTATTTAAGTAGTATATTGTTAGAACACATTTTATATTTATTTTTATTTAGTAAAAAATACATCTTATATTTGACAAATGGATGCAAATCTGAGGGCTGGATCATAACACTAATCTCAGATACATGTTTTTTTTTGTTATTTATATAAACATAAGAAAAAGAAGCTTTTTAACCAGTATATTAATGTTTTCTAATAATTATGTTTTAAAATAAAGAAACGATACAAATTCTCATTACCATAATCAATATATATAAAGATTCAGACAATTGATTCTAGAATTGTTTTATTTAAATTTATGGTCATGCACAAGCTATGACATGTTTGGTTAGAAATCAAACCTATCGCGACGATAAAAGTCGGTCCCTATAAAGCGCAAATGATGTAACTATAGGGTTTAGCAATGATGTGTCGTGTCTGTAGCTTAGCATTTACCAACAATAGGTGGCAAAAGTCGTGGCCATACATTGATTGGTCATAAATTTTGAAACCTTATAGCAACAATAAGTCGTTTCAACGGGTCTTGATATGGTGACAACCTGATTTCATCGCAAGCCCTTGTCACCACATTGTTGATTTCTTGTAGGTTTAAAACATGTGTAACAGTTTTCTTTTATTTCAAAAACAATTGATAGTAATATTTTTAAAACATTATAGACGAAATTTCATGGAAAAATCTTTACGTAGCTAATCGACAAATGGCATGAAAACTGAACATTTGTCGTGGTTCTGTTGGATTTTGCAAATGATATCACTATATAATCGTATTAAAGCAAGCATGATTACGATAACCAATAGTTATTTTGAAAATTTATAATGATACTTTTGTTGTCTTATTTTCTTCGTCCAATTTATCTTATCTGCATTAAAGTAACATATATTAATATAAGTTTAGAATACAGAATACATATGATGTAATTTAGTTTGTAAAAGAAACAAGATGAAATAACTTGAGACTGTCAAGTAATATATTATTTTAGTACGTATAGCATAAGATATTGATTCAAATTCACCAAAAATTTTTTTAGGGTTATTAGTTATTATTAACGTATATCAGATTTCGATTTCTAGTATTAAGCCGGCCTACTATACGAGCTTATTAAATTAAGAGTAAATTACCATTTGCATCCCTGACATTTGCCCATTTTAACCACTTGCGTCCCTGCAGTTTCAAAATTGCCATCCGCCCCCTAACGTTTCGTGTTATCTTCATTTGAGTCTATACGTTTCATTTTTATCTCCATTTTAGTCCAGATGACTTAACACTGTTAGTTTTCCAGTTAAATTATTATTAAAAAGACGAAATTGCCCTTAAGAATACCCACATCATCCTTCTTCACTGACTCCAAAAAAACACACACACACACACACACACTCTCTCTCTCATCTCTTCATCACCCACAACCATAAACACCACCACCATAAACACCACCACCACCCATCACCACCACAACCTCCTCCACAACGGACATCTAACCTAACATCGGTCCAAACTCAAACAAGGACAAACAGGAATTGATTCACAGCGCATGAGCAATCTGAGTCCACAGCGGACGTCTAACCTCATCCACTGCGAACAGGCAAAGAACAAACACAGTCCTCATAGCCACTCACAGTGGACGACCACAACAGTTAACATACACAACGGACACACATAGGTCCACAACTGACAAGTAATCCATAGCGGACGAGCAATTCGAAGCCACAATGGATGAACACATGAAACATACATAATCAACACACAGCGGACACATATAGAACCCACCGCGGATGAACTGATTTGGGTATTCGATTGAAGCTATAGCGGATGAGCAAAATCGGTCCACAGTGGATGAACTGAAGAACCCGTAGCGGACACAAGTTCAAGTGATTAGATTCACAGCAGATTCACAACCACAACAACACAATTAACCATCTCTGTCGATCGACACCCATTGAACCTAAATCATCCCTGTCGACCCCTGCCCTTCTGCAACACCACCACTGCCCTTCTGCAACATCATCATCATCACCACTGCCCTTCATCGTCTTCAGATCCCCTTCTGCAACATCATCATCATCAATTTCATTTCGCCCAATTACATCAATTTCACCACCACAACCGCAACCCCCCATCACCACCACCACCGCAGCCCCCCATCACCACCACCACCGCAGCCCCCCATCACCACCACCACCGCAGCCCCCATCACCACCACCACCGCAGCCCCCATCACCACCACCACCATAGCCCCCCATCAGCACCACCACCGCATCCCCCCATCACCACCATCGCGAACCCCATCACCACCATCGCGAACCCCATCACCACCATCGTGACCCATCACCACCACCACCGCTATCAGTGAAGAAAGAAGAGATAGAGAGAGAGAAGATAGAAGGGAGGGATGGGATAGGGGTTTTTATTTAAGAGTAAATTTACATTTTGCATCCCTGAAATTACAAGGGTATTTTTGTCATTTTATAAAAACTAACGGAAAAATCTAACGCCGTTAGTGTTTTGGACTCAAATGGAGATAAAAAGGAAACGTTAGGGGGCAAATCGAGACTCTGAAACTGCAGGGACGCAAGTGGTTAAAATGGGAAAACGTCAGGGATGCAAATGGTAATTTACTCTTAAATTAATTAAAGCTTTCTTATAATATACGTCTATATATATATTATGAGGTAACGTACTTGATAATAGTTAATTTAGTCTTCCATTATCTCACATTTATTTCTGTACATTATATTATCTTAATTACACTTGTTTCATATAGATTATATTACTCTTGAAAAGTTCAAAGATCAAAGATGGAATTTGTATATAGAATATTCCTGCATATACGTAGTTAATCAGAAACACATCTGTATCTATATATGTGTGCTTGTGTCTTATGTGAGTTCACAAGCTTTCATCTTCTACATTAAGTCTATTTTGCTTAGACTCATAATAATATTGTTATTGAAAACAACTTAAAGTTGGTTTATTTGTCGCCGGAGATGAAGGGCAAAGTGGTGGCGCTGTGTGGGATTGTGGCGGTGCTCGGAATAATATCAGCAGCTGCAGGTTTTGGTGCAGAGACTACTAGAGTTAAGGTATAGTAACAATAACATTAAAAGGTTCATTGTTTATATATATAGTAGCTTCTTGATAGTATATATGTATACGGTAATGGTAATTCTAGAAAGATATATGTTCACACGATATGACGAGAAACACAATATTTACAGTCATTTTAAACTAACAAAATAGAAATATCATAATCAAATTACAAAATAAAATGTTTATTATTGTGGTTTTTTTCTTAAATATTAATGTATGAAAAAGTTATGATTAAATGTTATCTTTTTAACTAAAAAAATAAACTATAGTAATATTTAATCAAATTAAAGAAAATAAAATGCTCGTTTTCATATGTCATCTTCTAAAAAAATTAATGTATTAGAAATTACGACCGTTAAAAAATAGTTATGATTATCATTACTAGAGTTTGTTGCACACACCAATGCAGTTATCAGAGGTCCGTCTCGATCGACTTTCATGTGTTTACCCGAGTAGTCCGGCATTCGGCCTTGGTATAATGGCGGGGATATTCACAATCATAACTCGAATCGTGTTATTGATGTTAGTTGGGTGTTGTTGCTGTCGTCCAAGGGGCTCTACATTAACCCCATTTTCCGGTGCCTTCGATACCTTGTCATGGTACGTAAACAAACAATTTAATCATTAATAAACTTTAAAACACGGTTGAGTTTCGAAACCAAAGCTTTTTACTAATTGGGGCCAACATAATTCATAAGATTATCTATTCTATTTACCACAACTAAAAGCTACAAGTCATTTTTTTTTTCTTTTTTTTTAAATTAAGCTAAGCTTATAAATTAAAAAACTTTCAACGAATATATTCCGTTGACCGAATGATAAACGAACTCTTTTGATCCTTCTTTGGTTTGCCACTGAAAACAAGAGGTATGTTATATGATACACTCTATTTATTTTCATTCTCTCAATCTCTCTCTCTCTCTCTATATATATATATGATATATATATATATATATATACATATATATATATATGGAAAGAGATAGAGATAATAGGGTGTCTAAAATGGTGTTTGTATAACATAACACGGAAACAAATAATAAGATTTATTTAAGAGGCTGCCAAATTTACAATTAAATGATTGTTTTTTTCATAGGATAGCCTCCGTTGTAGCAGTGATTCTGCTATTTGGAGGTGCAACACTAAATAATCGACAGGGTGGCCAGATAGATTATGGCGAAATTACATGTTATGTAGTAAAGCCTGGGATCTTGGCAGCAGGGGCCGTGTTTTCACTTTTAAGTGCAATATTCGGGATTGTCGTTTATGGTTTGCTATCTTCGGCGCCTAAGCAAATGGCACCGCGGCTCGAGTTTGCACTCCCGGTTGCCACCAATGTTGATATAGAGAAAAACGTTCCCTTGCCTCCGTAACAACAAGCCGTAATATAATATATACGATGAAAGGATGATCTCATAAACAAATGATATTCATCATAAGGTTATTTTGTATAAGTTACGTTCATGACTTATCTTATAGTATTCTGTAATGGTTGTTTGGTTAAAATATCACTTAAATGTTACATAGATAAAAATCATTTCACTAAAGTCTACTTTAAGTGTTGTGGTTAACTAGTGTTTAAAGCCATATTAATGCAATAATATATGAAATGTTGTGTTTAGTGCTCGTTAATGACTTGGAGCCCTAAAACTTAAATTGATGTTACAAGGGTACTTAGACGCGGATCAACGGGTGATGGCTGGAGGCGAGAACGGCCAATGAATCAAATTCCTTCAATAACTAATTTAAAACATGCAAAAATAGTAACTAAAAAGAGAACATATTTTATTGTTTGTTGCAATCAAATATACACTTTAGACCCACTCAACAATACCATTGCCGTCTACCGCCGGTACCCTACTAGCTTGAACTTTTATGTTAACTCAGAAAGTTGTATAAATAGTCAGCAATCGTGTAGCTATTATTTCATCTAGATTCTTATATAATGATCTTTTTTAATTTTCCCTGAGTTAAAAAAGATATTATTTAGAACCCAAATTATTTTAAAAAATGGCGACGTCCCGTTTGAATATCGTCTTCATGGCAACAATTTTTGTTCTTGCGACGTCAATCTGTGCGAAGGAATACATTGTTAGGGATGAATCCGGTTGGACGGTCGACTTTGATTATTAAACTTGGGCTAAGGATAAAGTTTTCTTTGTTGGAGACACACTTGGTATGATAATTTGAAAGGATCTCAGCATCTAGTTTGATCAATTAGATTGGATTTGCAGCGGAATTAGTACACGAATTAGAACAAATTATAGCAAGAACACACAAGATATATCAATGAAACAGTACGATTATAGAGTGAGAGAGAATTTCTGCCAAAAGGTATTTTCATTCAATCACACGCTTCGGCGAGTTTACAATTAGGTCATCTTTCCTTTTATAGGAAAAGATGACATCAGCTGATGTCACTTGACAGTGACATCTAACCGTTATTACAACAAACTACTGAAAGAAACACAACTACTGAAGATATCTAACAGCTGACATCTTCTTACAAAAGACAAGTGTTAACTAACACTACAACTACTGAAAAGAAACTACTGAAACTACAACGTCTAAAGAACATGCTCTTCAGACGTTTTACAAGTACTGAAACATAAAAGAAAACTACTGAAAGGAAACAGCTGAAAAGAAACTACTGAAAGGAAAACCATCACAATAACTGAAAAATACTTCTTCAGCTGTTGTGACAAACTCTGAAGGCTTCAGTACTTGACTTCAGACTTGAACTTCAGTTGTTGTCATCAGCTGATGTCTTCAGTTTTTGTCATCAGCTGATGTCTTCAGTTGTTGTCTTCAGTCTTTGTACTTCAGCTGATGTCTTCAGTCTTTGTACTTCAGCTGATGTCTTCAGACTTTGTACTTCAGCTGATGTCTTCAGTCTTTGTACTTCAGCTGATGTCTTCAGACTTTGTACTTCAGCTGATATCTTCAGACTTTGTACTTCAGCTGATGTCTTCAGTCTTTGTACTTCAGCTGATGTCTTCAGTTGTTGTCATCATCAGCTTATGAAGTCTTCAGCAGTTGTTGTGATGTCTGTGGGACTTAAAGGTTTTCTGATCTGGCTCATTGGTTCTTTTGGTCCAACAAACTCCCCCTGAACCAATGCAGCCAAAACCTTTAAGCTGTTGCCCCATCCATGAAACCTACTTCCCAACTATGAGTCTATAAGACTCTCTTATGTAGGCCTCTAGGAAGACTATTTGTTCCTCCATGGTGAGCTCTTCTGCTTCTCCCTCAAAAAGTGACTCAGGCCCATAGTACTCGGAGAGGTATTTGACCTGTTTTCCATTTTTAAGCTCCCTAGTTGTTATTGCTCTGTAGGCAAATTCATCAGGGTGAATACCCTCTAGAAACAACTGGAGCTCATTCTTTCTAACTTTCTCAAGCCTCTTATACACTAACCACTTTTTGACCACTCTATTCTCCAGCATCTTTTGTGGGGCTGATTAGCTTTATAGGCTTTCTTGAAGTCATCTAGGATCTCCCAGGGTGATACTACAATGGCCTGTGTGATCACTTCATCTACGATCTTCTTTACTTGGCCATTGTGTCTTTATGGAATGTATTTCTTATGAATCCTATGAGACACCCTGGGATTAGGCCAAATCCTCACTCTCTCTTTTTGATATTGAAATGTTTGTCTGAGAGTGTATAATCTTTAAGCATGTTTCTTCATATTTATGATTGATAAAGTGGCAGCATATGCTTTGTCAACCCTTCTCAATAATTCCTCATCATGCAGTTTGTGAAGCTCTTCTTCTTCTAGCTTCACTTTAACAGTTTGCCTTTGGATCTTAGGAGTAATTATTGGAGGGTGACTTTTGGCCTTAGGCAATGGAATAACAGCTGAGATAGGCAGCCTATCTTCATCCTCACCTTAGGCAATGGAATAACAACATAGGCTTTGTCAACCCTTTTTGACTTTTGGCCTTAGGTAGTGGTTAGGTTGGTATGGGAGATTGGACAGGCTGTTCTAGCAATTTGGATGTAAGTGAGGCTTTGGTTTGTTTGGCTAGTTCAGTCCTGCTCCCAGCACCAGCTTCACTTAGGGCTTCTATGATCAGTCCCTTGGTGAATATCTCAGACGAACAGATCTTGGTGGTTATTTCCAAGATGCTGTCCCTGGACCTTGATTTGACTTTCAGGACTGATCTCCCCAGATACTTCAAAATGAATCTGGCCATAGCTTCTAATCTCTCCTTCTCTTGTTCACTATGGCCAGACCATCGGTTTTCAATCTCTTGAACTTCTAACCTCCTTATTTCAGTATCTAGCTTAGCAGTGTCAAAGCCTTGCCTAAACAACTGATCAATGATTTTATCTATTGACCTGCTATGTTGGGCATCAGCTTCCTTGACAAGGACTGCTAGCTCCTTTTCCTTCTCCTCTTCTCCACCCTTCTTCTTTTTATATATGACATGAAAGTCTTTTTCACTTTCAGTCACTTTTTCTATTTCTTTTCCCTTCTCACCCTCCTCCTCTTTCTCAGTCTCCTCTACCATCTCCCTCTTAAATTCCACCTCATTCTCTACTTCTTTCTCTTTCTCTTTCTCCTCCTCCACTCTCTTCCTCTTGATTGCTTTCACTGACTGAGTCTCCCCCTTTTTGGTTGCATTGGTTATAGGGTTTGACTGTCAGAAAACTTCTTTGCCACAGCATCATCAACCAGTGTCACACCCCAACCTTGACGGCGGAAACGTCGAGGCGTGAGAGTTACGATTGTTCACAGCCACATAACGCTATTGCCTGAAACATGTTAAAAATAAAAGGTCAACATATTGTTGGTGAGCATTCTATAGTTTGAATACATAAGTATATAAAAGATGGCAATTCATGTTGTAAATTAGAGAACAAGGTAACTAGGGATGTAAGACAGAATGCACAATCAAACATTGACAAAGTTTTACAAGTCTCAGACGTGTACTTGGACCAACCAAGTTATAAGTATATACGATTAGCTAAGTGTACTTGGATCAATCAAGCAGGCTTGTCAGGCCCATAGATCTATGACGTCGCCAGGCTAGCAATAATTAATGATTGTACATGTATTCGACATTACATGGTAGCTACAATATTCAACTAATCACAACACACAAGTAAATTGTCATAAGTTTACAAGAATCAAACGTTTACAAGTGCAATGATTAATAAGTAACATGTTTCACCCCAAAGTGTGGAAATATGAAAAAGGGTATAGAAATACTCACAGGATTAAATACGTGTGTATTGGATGATTAATAAGAAATAATGACAAGCGTCGTTCCAAAGTAAACCGTCACAAGGCACCTAGTTATACATATAGTTTTACAAGGTTAAGTTTAATTATATAAGTTTTAACGAATCAATGAGTACTAGGGTTCAACTTGGTGTTTAGGGCTTTACAATTTTCTAACAAATTAGAATTATGTTCATTAACGTCAAGATATTTGTTACATTTTATATAAAGTTATGTATATAAAATATAGCATTTTATAATACCTAATATATATATATATATATATATATATATATAAAGTTGAAATAAAGTTTTATAATTAAATAAACTAAATACAATTTATATTCATTTCTAAACTTTGTAGTTCTAATAAGATGTCCCAAATAAAACCTTTATTTCATAAAATTATCTAATTATTTAAGAAAACAATTTTTACAGAAATGTATTAAATGACCTTAAAATGATAAAAATTATAAAACTTCTTTTTTATAATTTTTAGTAATTTTTCTATAAATTTTTATAGGCCAAAAACCTTTTAAAAAAATATGTGAGGTTGCCCGGTTCGAACCCGGGACATCTTGTTTAGAATTCGGGCGCAGAACCAGCAAACCAAGGCTTACAGCCGCGAGAGAAACCCGTCCCAAATTATTTTAAACTGATTTAACAAGGTGCCCCCATTTCCCATGAACCCTAGAATTCAATTTGATCCAATTGACCATCCAAACAGGTATGTTAACGAGAACATTCATGGGGCTTTTGATCCCCATCTAAATTCGAGTATGTACATAGGCTTAGTTACCCGATTGAAGATGAATAGAAGAAGAACAAGCTATGAACAGGTCGCGGCTTATGCAAGAATTGGTTCACCAGGAAAACGTTGATGAAAACCCAATTAACTTTGCAGGAAGCTTCTAATGGTGATCTAGATGCAAAACCCTCTATCAATTGCAACCAAACTGCTCGAGATGGGGTTTTCTGGTGGTTGCAGGTCCGCGACTATAGAGAGGGGATCGAGCGGTGTTTTACATCAATTTGAACTCGATGGAATGTTTTAAATGATAAAAAGTGTGGATTTAATTTAATTGTCATTGCGGTTTTAGTGCGATTTAGTTAGGTAAGTTTTAATGGATTAGTTAGTGGTCCACTACGTGAAATTTGGATGATTTTGCTCAAAATAAAGTGTGTTGACAGGTTAGAAATGGACCCACGATCATGTTGGTGTGTTTTGGAGTCGAAAATCCGGGTTTTTAAGGTGGTTTGGAGGTCGCTGGCGGGCCGCCGGAGGTCGGCCGGAGCGGCCGCCGGAATTACGGGGAAGGGGAGAGAGAAAGAGGGATGAGTTTGATTGTTTTACAATTTTAGTCCCTGAGATTTTGTTTCTTTTATTTTATGCTAGAAACTTTCACTTTAAGTTTCAAAAATGACATATAGGCCCCCTTAACTTTGAGTTTTTTATAAATTGGACTTTTAAATTTAGAATCTATTATTATTATTATTATTACTAATATTATTATTATTATTATTATTATCTATTGTATAATAATTATCATTATAAGCTTTCAAATTAAAGAATTAAAGACATACGTAACTCATGAGTTTCATGATTCACGACAAGACATTAGTAAAAATACAAGATGTTACAACCAGGGTTTTAATATTTGAGGCAAGCCTCTCATCAAGGGTTTTATTCACTATGTCAGTGATGATGGGTGTGATGAGAGGCAGGGAATTTTGAAAGATAGCAACCATTTGCTTAGGGGGGTTCTGTCCCTGAGAAATAGTGCCAGAAGCAGAGGCTGATAGCTGAGTTTGTGGGAGTGGCTCTGTGTTTGGGAGACCTTCAGGTGAAGGTGCCATCTGTAGGTGAATGGTGGCAGATGGACTTGATTCTTGAGTCATTTTGGCAAGTACCTCTTTGAGTCTACTCACCTCATCCTCAAGAATAGTATTATGGGCTAATACATCATAGAAGAAGCCCAGGTTATCATCAGTATTAGCTGAATCACCTGACCTCCTGATTGTATCAGGATGAACATGTGCTGAGTGTGGCTCAGTAATCACATGTGCCCCTTTGTCTTAGAACTGGGGACTTCCTGCCTCAGGATGAGATCCTTTATCGGCAGTTGCCTCTGGTGAGGACTTAGAGATGTTACCAGCTTCATCCTGTTCATGTGCTGAAGCAGGAGAAGTGGCAGCCTCACCAGATGTTCCTATCTCCTCATCCACACTGGGAGATAGAACATTATAATCCCTATGCTATGGGTTCTCATCAACACTTGGATCCTCCCTTTTATTGGTTGGGGTTTTCCCAGTTGCGATAGGTGCCTGGGGAGAGGGTGGAGCGTTGAGATGAGTCAGCACTTCTGCTATTATAAATGTTGGGATTTGAGGGGCGGTTGCAGTGGGAGATGGGGTTGAAGCAGTTTGCACCTGGGGAGATTGGTGCTCTTCAATAGCAACCTTCTCAAGTGAGAAAGGTTCCAGATATGTGGCTGCCCCGGAAGTGGTTGCATCAGGATCCTGTTGAGAGGATGCCTGAGCGGTTATGGCTGGTAGAGTCCTTGTAACTACTGAGGGATTAATACCAGTAGCTATTTCATGCCTTTGTGTTGCAGGGGCATCCTTAGGGGACTCATCTCCCTGAGTAGCCTTTTTGGGCTTTTTGTGTTTGGGTTTGGTGGGGACTTTGGATTTGGAGGTGGAGGCTGTGGGTTCCCGCTGCTTAGGTTTTAGCAGCTTGGCAGCCTGTTTGACTGTTTGGTCTGAGTTGTGCCTGGAGTATACTTCAGGCAATACAGCCATAGCAGGGATTCCAAGGCCAACAAGTCCCTCAGCTTTCAGCTGGTTTTCAATAATGGCCATAATGAACCACGGATATAATATCCATCAGTTAGCAAGAGGTTTCACAGCCATATCTTTAAGTTCTAAAAATATTATTTCAGAATAATTTAAACTTTGTTGCTCAAGGATAGAAAATAATACCTGCTGCCACCTAGATGACATTTGATCCCATGAAGAAGTTTTAGGGGCTAGGCAGACATTTACCATATGAAATATTAGACATTCAGCATCATGGAAGTGCTTCTTGAGGATTGTTAAAGCATGAAGGTCACCTTGATATCCATGGTGGGCAAAGGATAGGTCAGTTGTGCCCTTTGGATATTCAGTGGTGAAGGTGGCATCATTCAAATTTAGGGTTTGGCGAATGATTACAGAAGTGATAACCACCTTCTTCTTGTTGACGAACGACTGGAGAGAGACCTCAGTGTCATTCTCACCAGTTGTAAGGGTGACGTTCGTCCAAAACTGGTTTAGGGATTCGACATAGATTGTAGGATTGAGTAGAAAGGCCGTTTTGTATGGGGAATCCACCATCAGATTGATGGCATGATCAAATTTGGTCCAGAAGGTGGATTTAGTAAGGTAGGCAACACAGTTGTGACGAGGTTTGATCTGCATGGTCGCCATTAATGTGAGAGAGAAGGTTCAGAGTTTTTGAATGTTAGGTTATGTGAGAATGAAAAACTCTTAGGGTTAGGTATTTATAGGATATGGTTATGAAACAGCTGAAAGAAAACTACTGAAGGTTTTGGTGTTAGTCATCAGTTGTTTGAAGCGACTGATGATATGGTTTTAACCTTCAGAGGTTGTAAACATCTGAGGACTTGGTGTTATTCATCAGTAGTTGAAACTACTAAGACCATGGTTTTGTCCTTCAGAGGTTGCAAACGACTAAAGACTTGTTAATCATCAGTAGTTGAGAACTACTGAAGATATGGTTTTCATCTTCAGACGTTGTAAACAACTGAAGACTTGGTGTTAGTCATCAGTAGTTGTAAACTACTGAAGACATGGTTTTGGCTTCAGTTGTTGTAAACAACTGAGGACTTGGTGTTAGTCATCAGTAGTTATAAATTACTGAAGACATGGTTTTGTCATTCAGTTGTTTGGATATGAAACAGCAGAAGTTGGAATCAACTGAAGAGTAAATTTACTCATCAGCTGTTGTCGTAAATTCTGTTGTTTCATTCTGACCTCAACATTTACTCATCAGACCGTCTGAGTTTCAGATGTTTCATTGGTCATCAGCTCTTGTGAATATTTATTCTTCAGCTCTTGTGAACAGATGTTCATAAGATCTGATGAAATAAATTATTCTTCAGAACTTGTGAACAAATACTGTCTTCAGTACTTATGTCAGTACTTGTGGACAAAATTTGTTCTTCAGTACTTATTTGTGAAAACTAGGCATCAGTAGTTATAACTAAATCAGTAGTTGTAACTACATCAGTTGTTTTCAGAAATAATGTACTTCAGTACTTTGAAGTATTTTAGTCTTCAGTAGTTATGAAAAGTGCTGAAGACTAAATAACTCATCAGTACTTATTTTTGACTTTTGTATAATATACTCATTAGTACTTGGGATCTGAGAGCATCAGTATTAGTCAATTTATTCTAGCTGCAGCATACCAAGCCTTAGCACCAGATTTTGAAAAGTTGCATTGTCTAAGGGCTTAGTAAAGATATCTGCAAGCTCATCAGCACTAGGAACAAACTTTGGATCAATCAGACCTTTTTCATAACAATTCTTAATAAAATGATGTCTGATCTCAATACGTTTGGTCCTAGAATGCTGGACTGGATTCTTAACAATACAAAGAGCTGAAGCACTATCCATTAGTAATGGAGTCTTAGTCTCTGTAATGCCATAATCCAATAATTGATTCTGAAGCCAGAGTACCCGGGATGTACAACTTGCAGCAGCAATGTACTCTGCTTCAGCAGTCGATGTAGCAATTGATGTTTGTTTCTTACTTTGCCAAGAAACTAAACAATTGCATAGAAATTAGCATCCACCAGAAGTTGATTTTCTGGTTACTTTGCACCCTGCATAGTCACTATCAGAGAAAGCAACTAATTTGCAAGAGTGCCCTGTGAAATACCAAAGTCCTAGAGATTGAGTTCCTTGCAAGTATCTAAAGATCCTTTTGACTGCAATCAAATGGGATTCTTTAGGTGCAGCCTGAAATCTAGCACAGACACAAGTTGCAAACATAATGTCTGGTCTAAAAGCTGTAAGGTACATCAAGGACCCAATCATACATCTGTAAAGGGTTTCATCAACTGCTTTACCTTTCTGATCAACATCCAGTTATGTGGTGCTGCTCATGGGAGTAGAACAAGGCTTACAGTTTTGTAAATCAAACTTATTCAAAAGATCTTTTGTATATTTGGACTGATGAATGAAAGTTCCATCAGCCCTTTGTTTGATTTGCAAACCCAGAAATAACTGTAATTCTCACATGGCACTCATTTCAAACTTTTGCTGCATTAGCGTTGTGAATTCATCACACAACTGTGGATCAGAGGATGCAAAAATAATACCATCAACATAAATTTGAACAAGTAACTTATGCTATCCCACTTTCTTTATGAATAAAGTTTTATCAATGGAGCCTCTAGTGAAATTATTTTGTAGAAGAAAATTTGATAATGTTTCATACCAGGCTCTAGGAGCTTGTTTCAACCCATATAGAGCCTTATCAACTTATACACCCAATCAGGATGTTTATTGTCCTCAAAACCTGGTGGTTGACACACATAAACTTCATCTTTTATTTTACCATATAAAAAGGCACTTTTAACATCCATTTGAAAAACTTTAAGATTGTGAAAGGCAGCATAAGCTAAGAACAATCTGATTGCCTCCAGTCTGGCTACATGGGCAAAGGTTTCATCATAATCAATACCTTCTTCTTGTGCAAATCCCTGTACAACCAGCCTGGCCTTGTTCTTAACAATTTGGCCCTTTTCATCTGTTTTATTCCTAAACACCCATTTAGTGCCTATTGCACACTTACCTTAGGGTAAAGGAACCAGCTCCTACACTTGCTGCTTTTTGAACTAAAGAAGCTCAAGCTGCATGGCTTCAACCCATCCATTGTCTCTTAATGCAACATGGTAGTTCTTTGGCTCTTGCTGACTGATGAAGAGAGCATAGAAGCAGAAATTGGACAATTGACTTCTGGTTGAGACTCCAGCATTGATATCACCAATAATCTGAGACATTGGGTGATCCTTCAGCCCTTAATAAACAATGAGATCTGTGCAAGTGTTTGTAGGACCTTCAGTAGCAACAGATGGTGATGCAGATTCTTAAAACCATATTGGAGATGGCAACTCAAATAAAGTAGATGATTCAGAAATCTCATCAGCATTTGTTATGAATGGAGCTGCTGAAGCTACAGGAGCATCAGGTTTAGATGACTCAGGCAGTTGGTCACTAAATCTGAATAGGTGAGTACTGTCTACATCATCATCAGTACCACCAGGTGGAGAACTATTGATAGGAGCAACAGCTGGAGCCTGATAAGGAACATATTGCAGTATGTCCAAATCAAATAACTCCACAGGGTTTTGTGGAATCTTGTCATTTGGAGATTCATTAAACTTCACATGCAAAGTCTCTTCAACTATCTTTGTTCTGCAGTTGAAAACTCTGTATGCCTTGCAAGTAGATGAATGACTAACAAAATACCCTGCATCCACCTTTGATTCAAACTTCTGGAGTGGATTGCTTGTGTTGAGAATGTAAAAGGGACACCCAAATGCTTTAGAGAATGAAATCAAAGGGGCCAAATGATGTAGTACTTCATAAGGAGTCTTCATCAACCTTTGATTCACTAATACTCTATTGTGTACATAGCAAGCTGTGTTGACAGCTTCAGCCCAAAAGGTCAGTGACAAACCTGAATCAGCCAACATCAACCTTGCAGCTTCAATAAGGGTCCTGTTCTTTCTCTCCACCACTCTATTTTGTTTAGGAGTTCTTGGAATGCTGAACTGCCTCTTGATTCCCTTTGACAGGTAGAAGTCATCAAGTGTGTGATTTCTAAATTCTGTGCCATTATCACTCCTCACACACTTGACTGGAAGGGAATACTGCTTCTCCACATACAACATAAAGTTCATAATAGCTTTTGCAGCTTCATCTTTGGAATGCAAGAAGAAAGTCCATACAAATCTGGAGTAATTATCCACAATTACCAGACAGTATTTCTTCTTTACCATGCTCATCACTCTGACAGGACCAAAAAGATCCATATGCAATAATTGCAAGCAAGCATTGGACTTTGGCTCTTTTATTGGAGGGAATAAGACTTTGTGTTGCTTCCCCTTTAAGCAAGCAGTGCAGTTGTCTTCACATTTGAACTCCTTCATAGGCAATCCTCTTACTAAACCATGGTGAATCGGCTGGTTCATGTTTTTAAGATTCACATAACCAAGCCTTCTATGCCATAGAGTAGATTCCTGAGGAGAAGCCTTGGAGAATAGGCAAGGATGGCCTTTTAGATCAATTTTCTTTAACAGATCTAAGGCATATACTCTTCCTGTCCTGTTGGCCTTCAGGAGAGTATGTTCATCCAACACCTTGTCAATCAAACTTAGAACTTTGGAAGACAGAATCCTGCAGTTCTGGCTGGTGAAAAGTGCAACATGGTCTTTATCACACATTTGACTGACACTCAAGAGGTTGTACTTGAGATTCTCCACATGGTTAACATCATCAAACCTTATTTCACCATTGGAAACAAAGCCTTTGCCGATGATGCAACCCTTAGCATCATTGCTAAAAGAGACAAACCCCTTCTTTCCTTGAGAGTAGTCATTAAGAAGAGAGCTGCTCCCTGTCATATGCATAGATCCTCCACTGTCCACATACCAGATGCTTCTTTGGCATGCTGAAGAACTCTGCATTTATCACAACAAATTAGTTAGTTTTTGAGACCCAAACCTTTTTGGTTTTGGGTCTGTTCTCATCAACAAATGTTACACTAACTTGTTTGTCATGATTAACAGCTTTTGGTGGTTAAGATGGTGCAGAAAAGAATTCCTTTGGCTTGGATTTCCTTTTCTGTGGTTTTAGTATAGGAACATCTAATTGGTTAACTCTCCCCAATAGATGTTGAACCATCATAACAAGTTGTGTCTGATTGTTTGATAAAGCCTTCAGCTCATCAGACACATTAGTGCTTGATTTTGATCGATTCCTGTGTTGCACCATCTTCCTTTGAGCAACCTTAGCTGTTGCCTGATTAACCCCTTCCTTCTTTTGGATTTCTTTAAGGACTTTGGGGTTTCAGGTTTGGATGTTGCTGGTACAAACTTGGTTTCAAACTCATCTTTCATTTTATTAATCTTTTTTTTAATGTTCTTATTTTGATTGAGTTTAGAACCCTTTTTATATCAGCAATCATCAGTAAGATGATTGAATAAGCCACATATTTCACATGGCTTCTTCTTTATCTTTAGTTGATCATCTGCTGAAGAAGATAAAACTACTGAAGATTTGTTCTTCAGTAGTTTTCTATCAATACTTGCAGTTTTCTTCCTTTCAGTACTTGCATTCCTGATATCTCATATCTCCTTCAATAGTTTTCAAACCCTTTCCACTTACAGTTTTCTTCTTTTCAGTACTTGCAGTAGTTTGGGTTTGTTCTTCAGGTGTTGAGGCTTGCCCTTCAGTACTTTGAGTACTTTGAGAGGCAACACCTGAAGTGATCAACTCATTCTTGATCATGTGACTGTCAGCATTTAAACCATCAGCTGTTTCAGCATCAGCTGATTGGTTTTCTAGGTTACTAATGCTGACTTCATCCTCTGATGTTGTTGCTTTATCAGAGAGTAAATTACATGATAAGAAGGATTGGTTATTGCTTTCTACTTCAGATTCTACTTCTACTCTGGGGTTAAAATATGTAGGAGGAGCAGTGCGATTATAACCAATTCCAAACCATTGAAAGCTGATTGCTTCCTGAGAAGCATTTCAAAACCCTTGCAGGATTGTACCCAGCGATCATACTCTACCTGGGTAGCTGCAAGTGTTTCTTTGAGGTCTTTGTACTTTTCTAGAAGTACCTCTTCCCTGGCCTTATCATCTGTGATTTGGCATTTTAGTTTATAAATCTCATCATTCTTTTCATTAAGCACAGACTCAAATTCAGCTTTTCTTTTGGAAATTACTTACTCTAGCTCAAGATTTTTGTTAATTAAAGCTACATTTGCTTCTCTAATAGATGTAAATGTTGCTATGCATAATACAGAACATAACTTGGCCTTGGCCTCTGAAGATACCTGTGATACCTATGATATGGAGGCATTTGAGGATAAGCTATCAGCAGACTCCAGGGCCATGAGAGCAAGGTTTCCAAAAGGATTGTCACCACCATGTTGACATGCACCAGGAAACAGTTATTCATGACCAGACATATCATCTGGTAAACTGCTCCAGTCAACAACTCCTGAGGTGAAAAAGCTGTGTTATTGAGGTTGAGATTGTTGATGAGTTGAGATGTTGATGAGGTTGAGATGATTGAGGATCAGGAAGGACATGTGGTTGTTGAGCAATGGGTGCTTAAACTTGGCTGGTTTGAGGCATGTATAAGCAGGGGTAAGGGTATGGCATATGACCTTGAGGGACAAAATACGCAGGTGATGACTGAGCTTGTGATGGCTGACCAGAACTAGTGGAGTGTTGCCCTTTGTTCTATGAGCTATTGCTTAGGAAGGTCACAAAAGATGCTGATGAGTTAGATCCAAATGATCTACACTCTCTAGCAAAGTGTCCAAGCCTATGGCATTTTTGACACCTCAACTTGCTCTTGTCAAAACCAACTTTGGTTTTGCCAGAGAGACCAGGGAATTTCCTACCAGTTCTTTTGTAGAACTTTTGAGATCTGATATTGATCGTTGCCATTTGGCTCAAAATATCCATCTCTTCCAGATCATCATCTAGAAACCCTTCAGATCCTCCATCAAAAAGCACAAGTTATCACTGCTACCACTTGAACTACCATCCACACCAACTAAAGCATGTTCTATATTGGTAGAGAAATCAATATGCTCATCATAGGCACTCTCTGATGCAGCATATTCTGACTCTTGACCTATCAGTACAGTATTGCCTGATACAAAGTCATCAGTGAGCTTACCAGATGAGGACAACTTCCTTTTCTGTTCTATCTCTCTTTCAAATGTAAGCAGTTTCCTATGAAGTTGGGTGAGAGATAGAGTGTCCAGATTTACACTAGAGCGTAGGACAATAATATAAGTGTCCCATCTCTCAGGCAGGGACCTGAGGAATCGGTTGTTCATCTGGCTGTTTGAATACTCTTGTTTAACCATTTTCAGCTCAGAAATCAAACATGAGAATCGCTCAAACTGTTGAGTCAGAGTCTCACCCTTCCTATGAGAGAATGTCTCATATTGGGCGAGGATTTCCCTAGTGTTTGCTAAGACCTCATCAGTTCCTCCAAATTGTTCCTTCAGAGCAACCCAGAGATCATGAGCAGTTTCATGATGCATAAGCCCTGAATAGATTTCATTAGGCAGTGCCATGGCCAGAATTCCATGGGCTTTAGCATCAATTTCGAACAGCTTTAGATCTTCGTCCGAGTATTGATCAGGTTTCTTCGAAACCCTCTCATTTGATTCAGGAACACTCACCATAGGCTTGTATGGTCCATGCACCACTGATTTCCAACAACCAGCGCTGTTGATAGATAGATGATGGAGCATACGGCGTTGCCATATGTTATACTCACTCCTAATAAGCATCAGAGGCTTTGTTGAGGATCCAGTATTGTGAGGATCGTTTGTTGGTGTCGCCATTTCAGAATTCAAGCAAATTCAAGGTAATCTCAACAAATCTAGCTCAAAACCACGTAGAACCTCAAATTAAATGGCCAGAAGCAACAGAAACTCAATCTCTATAACCGATTCTTGCAAATTTGCTAATTCGATCAAACGTAGATATCAAAAGAGCAGTTTCAATGATCAATTGTTAAATTGATCAATGATTAACCAGCTCTGATACCATTTGAAAGGATCTCAGCATCTAGTTTGATCAATTAGATTGGATTTGCAGCGGAATTAGTACACGAATTAGAACAAATTATAGCAAGAACACACAAGATATATCAATGAAACAGTACGGTTATAGAGTGAGAGAGAATTTCTACCAAAAGGTATATTTTCATTCAATCACACGCTTCGACGAGTTTGCAATTAGGTCATCTTTCCTTTTATAGGGAAAGATGACATCAGCTGATGTCACTTGTCAGTGACATCTAACCGTTATTACAACAAACTACTGAAAGAAACACAACTACTGAAGATGTCTAACAGCTGACATCTTCTTACAAAAGACAAGTGTTAACTAACACTATAACTACTGAAAAGAAACTACTGAAACTACAACGTCTAAAGAACATGCTCTTCAGACGTTTTACAAGTACTGAAACATAAAAGAAAACTACTGAAAGGAAACAGTTGAAAAGAAACTACTGAAAAGAAAACCATCACAACAACTGAAAAATACTTCTTCAGCTGTTGTGACAAACTCTGAAGGCTTCAGTACTTGACTTTAGACTTGAACTTCAGTTGTTGTCATCAGCTGATGTCTTCAGTTTTTGTCATCAGCTGATGTCTTCAGTTGTTGTCTTCAGTCTTTGTACTTCAGCTGATGTCTTCAGTCTTTGTACTTCAGCTGATGTCTTCAGACTTTGTACTTCAGCTGATGTCTTCAGTCTTTGTACTTCAGCTGATGTCTTCAGACTTTGTACTTCAGTTGATATCTTCAGACTTTATAGTTCAGCTGATGTCTTCAGTCTTTGTACTTCAGCTGATGTCTTCAGTTGTTGTCATCATCAGCTTATGAAGTCTTCAGCAGTTGTTGTGATGTTTGTGGGACTTAAAGGTTTTCTGATCTGGCTCATTGGTTCTTTTGGTCCAACAAACTCCCCCTGAACCAGCTGAAAAGAAACTACTGAAAAGAAAACCATCCCAACAACTGAAGAATACTTCTTCAGCTGTTGTGACAAACTCTGAAGGCTTCAGTACTTGACTTCAGACTTGAACTTCAGTTGTTGTCATCAGCTGATGTGTTCAATTGTTGTCTTCAGTCTTTGTACTTCAGCTGATGTCTTCAGTCTTTGTACTTCAGCTGATGTCTTTAGACTTTGTACTTCAGCTGATGTCTTCAGTCTTTGTACTTTAGCTGATGTCTTCAGACTTTGTACTTCAGCTGATGTCTTCAGACTTTGTACTTTAGCTGATGTCTTCAGTCTTTGTACTTCAGCTGATGTCTTCAGTTGTTGTCATCATCAGCTGATGAAGTCTTCAGCAGTTGTGATGTCTGTGTGACTTAAAGGTTTTTCTGATATGGCTCATTGGTTCTTTTGGTGCAACATAATTTATATATCTCAATCATTTTATTTGGATTCACTATTATAAAACTAGGTATTTTACTGCTTAATTTGACTGTTAAAAACTTTTGCAACTGATTTGTGACCAAAAGTGACATTAATAAAAAATGTTGTAGCTAAATTGTTTTGAGAACAATGTTAATGATTGAAAAATTGGTCTTAGACCAATTAATGACCTCCTTGATTTACCACCGACTTACATGTGGTTGCTAGTTTGCGACCATTTTAAAGTCTGTCGCTAATATCCAGTTTTGTAGAAGCAAATCCTTTAATATGATTCTTTACATTTCCCATTTCCAAGACGTTTAGTATATGTAATAAATATAGTGACGGAGCTTGAACATTTTCGTAAGAGGGTGGGGGTGAAACTAATTTTTTAAGGGGGGGCGAACTTGATATTTATATAAAAATTTAACTACGGTGCCAAAAATTTACACTACCGGACTAAAAATAACACCACCGAAGGAAAAAAAGAAGGGACGTCGTCCCCCGGTCTCCACTATCCTCCGCCAATAGTAATAATTACAATTCTTTTGATGCAGTGTTTAATTATGCTGTTGGTACCCACACCGTGGTGAAAGTTAACGGCACAGGTTTCCAACAATGTATCACTTCACCATCCAATGGGATCATGACAAGTGGACGCGACATCACCCCCGTTGAAACCCCGACAAGGAAATGGTACATTTGTGGTGTCGGAAAGCATTGCGAGTCGAGAAATATGAAGCTTGTCATCATGGTTCTACCTCAAATGTTGGCTCCGGCTCCAAGCCCTATCGCGACATCCTCATCGGTCAAATTGGTAGTTCCAACAATTTACGGATTCATAGTTGCATTATTCAGGAGAATTTTACTGCTCTTGGTTTGAAACATGTATTGTTTTATTATATTTTCCAGCTTTACTTTGGTATTTATTGAGATATACGTATGTTTCTTCAGAATGTTGTATGCGTTTGAAGATTACCTAATTAATATGAATCCTTTTTTAACTGATTGTTTGTTTTACAACTTTCTTTGAGAAGCGTATAGAGTCCTTTAGTAGTTTTGGGTTGGTAAGAACATATATTTGGTAAGTATAAAATAGATTACCATTAGCAAAGCAATAGCAAAAATTGCAACCGGTTTGTGACTTTCAGGTTTTGCTACTGCATGTTTTAGTAGTGATTTACGGACCCATTTCCGTGACGAGTTTTACCCAGTACGAATGTTAGTTTTGCACCATTAATACGAGACCGATTTCTAGATATCATTTTGTTTCAGTGACGGAACAATACGTGCTCTTGGTGTAAGGTTATTGTGTGTTTGTTTAAAAGTATTTTTAACAGGTTTTGAATATGTATTTCTTGAGCCTAATGTGAGTCGACAAGACTCAATTAAATAAAATATATAGCGAACATAGATAAAATTAAGACGAATAATATTGTATTCAGAATTTTATAAAACATTATAAATCAAAAGTCATAAAATGAAAACCATGTTGTATCTTAAACAAAAACTAAAAATATAATATATTTGATAGGAGCTTACTCAAAATAAAATTATCTTATATGTTAATAACAGTATGGAATGAGCGGTTGGTAAGGGTATCATAGCTACTACATTCATAGTAAAACGTAAGTAAAACAAGTCGTCCATGTGTTCGAAATTTTCTAATATATTATATATTAAAGTAATTATATTATATTATATTATAGTATATATTAAACATTTTGGTCGGTGGCTACAGTAACCGCCGACCATTGGTCCACGTGTCAACTATTGATTGGTCCACGTCACATTTTCATTTCTCAAGCATCTTCTCTCTCCACGTGACTCCATCTCTCCGCCGACTAACACTCGGAGTTCTCTCTCCACATAACTCCATCTGCTTCGGCAACCATACCCGCGGGATAACAACGTTCTTGGAAACCGAATGTCCTCCGGTGGGATCATAGTGGCGATGAACGACGGTGGTAGTGAGTAGGAACACGAGGATGATGATCTAAAAGCTTGCATACTAGATCTGAAAACCCACAAGTGAGGTGTTGGCGTGGCCGAAGACAAAGGAGGTAAGTGATGGCAGATGCAGTTGTAGTTGTTTCATGGTGCTTGCCGGTTTTTATCGCTGAAGATAATGTAGTAGAAAACGGTGGCATATTAGAGGATGGTCGGCGCCACCATCATGACCTTAGGGTTGAAGGTCGTAGACTATCGTTGCACTTCCAAGCACCACTGCCGACTGTCGTTGCGCTACCCAGCACAACCGTCGACTGTCGTTGTGCTAGCAGCATAACCGTCATCCTCTTTATTTTTTGATCGGAGATAAAAAGAGAGATTAAGAGAGAGAGAGATGATAGGGAAAACGAATTTTCTATAGGCATTTGAGTGGAGAGAGAAATGTGCATTGAGTGTTATGTCAACTTTTGTTATATTTTTTTAAAGTTTGCTTCAATTTTCAATATCAGATTATATATCTCTATACTAATAAATAAAATAAATCCGGACACTTGTCTCCAATCTAGGCCATGTAATAATTGGTTTCCCGCTTCTCTCTCCTCTTAATTATAAAGGCATTTGCTAATTGAACACCCTGTTAGGTGTTATCTGGATGCCATTTGACTTTTTTCACGGCCCGTGAAGGGCCTTACGGGCCGTAAGGTGTTCGAAATTTAAATTTCGCAGCTTTATCCGCTTACGGGCTGTGAAACACATCACGGCCCGTAAGCGTCTAACATCACGACCCGTGAATAAGTGCCGTAACGGCCCATGAGTTATCTCACGGGCCGTAGTAGTCCTTCTGAGAATTTATTTTCCTCGATTTGGGTGCATTTTTAAATTTTATAATTATGTGACGTGACGTATTATTACTTGATTTGATTTAAGATTCTGTATAAAACGTTATATATTACTTGTTATATACGGTTAGTGAGAAACGAAACAGTTAAAATGTCTTCTCGTAGAGGTAATAGAAGACGTCAAAATGAGTCATCTTCAAACTCACGAGATATTGTGGAAAGTATTCCTGATCCAATAGATAACCATAATTGGTAGAATAGGAGGAACTGGTCTGAAAATGTTATTCAGTTTATACGTAACGGTGATTCCCAAACATATAGGGTGTATTACATGGGTAATTCCGATATTCAGTTAGAATATTGGCGTGAATTACTCGGAAACGTGTCTTTAGGTACAGAGGTATGATTTAAAGTTTTTTTTTGTAAATTTTATTTTATTTTAAAATTCTAACAATTAAAAAAGTTGTTATTTTATAGCATATTCGGGCGTGGACAAATAGACTCACAATATGGAGATACGAAGAAATACGTAGAACAGAAGAGTTGCCGGGTAGTGATCATTGGACGATTCTCCCATTTGAGTGGTTGAACTAAATCTATACGTTTAACCGGGTCTACGGGCCTTAGTTCGAGATATTTTTGAAATCGACTTCCGTATATAACCTCCCAATAATTACCGTTTTCTGTTTTGTACAAGTACCAATATTTGCTCGGAACAGGCATTGGATAGTCACCCACTAATCGAATTCTAATGAAATGGTTATCTTGAACATAAGCAATTGAAATCATATGATATTCACTGATATCACGAGGAGATAACCAAAACGGGAAAAGAGTAGTGGAGTTGCCGATAGATATAAAAATTATAACCACTCGAAACCTGTTAGCAATAAGGATTGTAGCAGGTGGCACTGTCATCCAATTTTTTTTAGGAGCTGCACCTAAGCCGTTCCAGTTTAATGATTCCTTTATTTCATTTATATCAGAAAACATCGCAGCGTACCTCTGTTTGGTTTCATCCAACTCAGCTATAAGTTCCGTACGAATAAAACGCCAGTGATTTTCACCATATCCCAGTGCGAGTGCTATTGCACGAAAACCACAATTGCCGTCGGCTAAAACATCATCCGCACCTGAAATATACGGGAAAAAGAATGATGGAATCCAGCGATTAAACCGGAAAAAAATGTTTTTATCTTCGTCGCCCGGGATATATGAAAACTTGGAACTCTGTTGAGATAATCCATCTTTGACCCTTGATTTGGAAGACATGGATTGACTGCGCTGCAAAGACCCTTGTTTTGACTTCACCACCGAACTTGAATATGTTGGCGGAACTTCAAAATTTTCTCTAGGTTGAACATATGAACTATGTCTGGGGGGTCTAATATTGTTTCTTTTTGCTTATCTTTTCTAGAATGACTCCGTGTATGTGTTTGGACTTTAGGAGGTTTTTTATCAGTTTTTGAAGGATGAATGAAAGATTTGAAAATATTAATCAAAGATTTTTTCACATTTTGGGTTGGACAAGTAAATGTTTTGTCACCATCTCTTTATGTATATCTATTTGAACCTCCCGTACAATATACGCGGGTGAAAATTCTAGCTTCCTCCAAAAAACATCAATGGCATCGGGCGGGATACATTGACCTATAAAATAATAGATTAAATTAAATATAATAAGAGTTTTCATGAAAAAATAAAAAATGTAAATGAACATTCACCTGGTTGAAAGTAATTGTTCAATTTACAAGCACACAGAAGAACACAGCTGGTAAAAAGATGGCAGCCACATGATTCTTTGGATATAATTAGATGATTTATCCTGTTAATCTCACCAACTAAGAGATCTAAAGCTGCAAAAGAAACGTTACCTCGCAGAAATTTAAGCACTTTATGCTGCACCATAAGCATGATTTTGCTTTTGGTAAAACTTTCTTTTATAGCAATTTTTTGGGTAACTAAGATATTATTGATAAAAGGAATAAATCTATCCAGGGTGCTATTGGTTGATTTCAGGTAACTTTTCAACAACGAATGTTGGCTCTCAACTCGATTCGTTGTGTGCTGACCGAAGTTATAACTTTTATTTATCCACGCCGACACAAATCTCTCTTTGTAGGGGTCCAACCAGTTATTTTTTGGTACATCAGCACTCCTATTTAAAAAAATGTAGTTATTTTTATGTAAATATACATATATTTTTAAGAATAACACTAGAAAACTTACTTGAATGCTTGGACACCAATCTGCGATAAAGGCGGTCGTAATTATAAGCGTATATGTCCGTCGTTACAGAGTTAATAAGTACCGACCATACATGCTCAAAAGCACCCCACTCTTCATTTGAAAAACTCGCCTTGCAATGTTTAGCAATATTTTGTAGAAATATGCCATCTGCAAAGTAATCAAACAACACTCGGAAAAACTTCTTCTGACGCTTTCATCAGAGCGAGGTCTCGGTCGCTTAGTATAACACGGGGCTCCATACACTTTTCTTCCAGCGTTGCTTTTAGTTGCTCTAACACCCATCTGAAGTTGGCTTCACGCTCATAATCAATGAATACGTGAGCAACAGAAAAGATTTCAGGGTGGATGTCACACCAACCATTTGAACAAATGGCATTTTATACAAGTTAGTTTTGTAAGTTGTATCAATCATCAACACGTGTGGATACGCACGCCATAATGTGTGAGATGTGGGATGTATAAAAAAAACCCCGTCGACGATATTTGTCGGTTCATCTATGTGAGGGGTGTAAATATATTAATGTTGTTGTAGTATAGAAAAAAACCTGCATTGGGGTTTCACCAATTCTGGTGGACTTTTTAATTTTTGCCCGAGCGTCATATATGGTTCGTAACATAGACACGTTATTGGGATTTTGTTCCCTCAACGTGCCTAGAATGTTTCGAGGGTCAATATTTTGCTCGGTCAGATTCTTTACAGTAGAAAGCTCATTTTCGGTGAGCCTCATTGCGTATGCATGTCCTTCCAGGTGTTCAGCAGGTTCATGGTTATGAGTATCGTCCACAACAACTATAATCCACCCATCTCTCTTCATCTCGTACTTACTCTGCAATTCAAATTAACAGTTTGTTTTTTTGGTGCCACTTTTACTTAGAGTGGATGCTCCCTTATATACACCACCCCGATCATATTTCAACCAAATTTTAACCACCACACCATTCGAATTTTTTTTGAACATCTGGTGATAATAACAAACCCATTTTCTCGCCCTACGTTTGTCATACCCCCGCTGGTAGTGGAAACACGAGGATGCGACGGACGGAATCGTCATAACACATTGGGGGTCTAAGAGAATCACTATAAGGCGTTTTCTCCGTAAATGGGTCATGACGACGCCCAACACATATGAACAAGTGTCAAGATCAATCACTCCATTACGAATAACCAATGAAATATGTTCACCAAAGTTTCATCAAAACCAATAGTCCAAAACACAATAAATAATCCCAGATCCAACAAGCACATCATCAAAACATCCAGACATAATTGACCCAAAAGTGCCATAAACAAATAAAACCAAATAAAGATCCATAATAGTCTAATGCTCCCGAGAGAGCGGTCCCATCTAGGTCCACATCCATTCCACTTATACATTGTTAACTGAAAAGACATGCTCATAAAGGTCAACATACGTTGGTGAGTTCACAGGTTTTATGTACAAAACATGCCGTTTATCCATGTAAAACTGAAAAGAGAGTGTGTGAGTAAGAGAACAGAGTAGCCATAGAATCCATACAAATCAATAGTCATGCCCATGTCCACAACCGGATTATATTCACCCAAGGGCTCGCACAAGGCCGAGTTAGTCTTAGCTAGCATACCAACAACAAGGGTGGGGTGTCAGCCGTTAGTACTAATAATACCTCTCCATGACAGTCCAGTCCACATACAGTCCAAGTACAGATAGCATATTTGTAAGAACTCTAGACTCAATCCTATGGTCCAAACCACACACAAGTTGTTTATAACACGGCGTAGAATAAAACATTTGAGCAAGCTTTTCCCCCAAGAAAATATATTAAAAAGGGGCCGTGAAACTCACCTTGAATGTGAAGAAAATAACTTGAACAAAACTTCAAAGAGTGCGGGTAACGATTGATCAACGCCTATAATTAATTACATTAAAAAAATCTTAAGACGAGTCAAAAGGGAATTGATACGTTCGGTCGGTTTCGGTTCGGTTCGGGTCTGACATTCGACTCACACTTAAAATGTATGTCTTTATATACATATATAAATACATACATACATACACACACACACACATATATATATATATATATATATAATTTGATTACTAGTTTAATTACACCCAACACGTACTACTCATAGCTACAACCTAATAATACGCACATAACCGACCCATAAGATAAATTATAAATTATATGAATGTTACACACACTATGTCGTCCTTAGCATGCTATACACGTACCAATTATAATACACATATAAATCATTCATAACAACCAAACACCACAAAATATATATTACACATAATGCGTATCTACAAACTATATGTATATAAATCCAACTCATGCATTCATCCACAAACACACCACATTCAACATAAACATATATATATATATATATATATATATATATATATATATACATGACTACAATTGCAAGGAAACACACATTCAACATTTGCCTCCTTCGTTTCATACGCATAGAACATATTGCATAGAATGTACAGCCATATATAAACAATAAATATACACACCCATATGCAATTTGTTTCTTATTCTAACTCAAACAAAGAGAAACATGCACATGTATACATACATACGACAGAAAGGTTTATCACACAAAAACACACACACCCTATATATATATATAGCACCACACTCCTACATATATATACACGACATCACACACGTACATATATATATATATATATATATATATATATATATATATAATATATATATATATATATATATATAGGGGGAGGATCCAATGAAAACCTAGTTATAAATGAAAACCTTGCAAACTAAATCTTAACCATTGATTATGTAGATCAATGGTCATTAATTACTAGTGACATGATTGTAATTCTTGTGAAGTTTTTAAGACAAGTTTTAATACAAAAAGGGCATTTTAGGAAAAACAAAAAATAAATCTATTTAACTTTCCATAATTTTCGTTTCTCTTTCCTCTCTCTTAATTAATCTTTACTTGCCTAATTTTTTACTTCTCCCTCTTCTCTCCTAATCCTCTTTTTTAAGATAATGTTTTAATCTCCTAATTTTTTATACAAAATATTAAAATGTTTTAAAACTTAAATGATACGTAACAGTTAATATGCTAAAGAAACTTTGGTACATATATGTAACAGTTAATATGCTAAAGAAGCTTTGGTACATATATGTAACAGTTAATATGCTAAAGAAGCTTTGGTACATATATGTAACAGTTAATATGCTAAAGAAGCTTTGGTACATATATGTAACAGTTAATATGCTAAAGAAGCTTTGGTACATATATGTAACAGTTAATAAGTCTTTGTTTGTGTAATGGTGCGATTAGGATTTTGATTATATGCTAAAGAAGCTTTGGTACATATATGTAACAGTTAATAAACATACGTAAATCATTCATCAACAACTAATACTAAGGTACATATACGCAACGGTTAAAAAATACCAAAATCTAAAAACTAAAGTACATATGTAAAATTCAATAAATACACAATGAGTTATACATATTTTGTTAGAACCATATCGTAAAATCAGGTTACAAATGATGGGAAAATACAAGTGACATGTCAGCAAGCACTACTGTTCACTTCTCGGTACCGCTTTTTCACTTCCACCTATAAAAAATCCGTCAAATATGTAGCTCGAATCATGAACATAAAGATAATAAATGTATGTTGAAATGTTGATTATTTCATATCATAACACATGGTAAGGTTTGACTATCTCAGTCAAGACAATTCATAGCTAGAGGTCACAATTTCGACCCATTAACTCGTGAATGGGTTGATTCAGGGTATACTTTATCTCTAAAGGGTCAAACAAGAAAAGTTGAATGCATTAGTTGTAAAGGAAACGGGTCAAAAGACCCCCTACGATGTATTTTTTGAAGCATAAAACCTTCTAAATCAGTTTATTCCAGAAAAGGTTGTTAAATTGAAACAATGCATACTTTATGTATCCAAATTTCACACATTAAAAGATATAAACAAATCAAAAAATTGAACAATTAGTATTTCAATTCAATCGTTACAATCCATAAAAGTTATGGCTTGACCCATCCCCTTTTGTCAATAGCGGCTATAGCCATAGCGTATAGACAAAGTGTCGCTATTTGTGAATAGCGACCAGTAGCAATTTTTTCTTTTTTTTTTAAATTTTTTTATAACTATAAATCGACCCAAATAGAGTATTTTAGCTAATTTGGTGGTGTTTGCTTAAATTTTCTACTACTTAATAGCTAAACATGTTATTTATTGAATGTAAAACATTTCTTAAAGTTTCTACTACCTTATCGCTAAACACGAAACAGCGATCACGATTTACCGCTATTCGCTATGTAGCATATAGGTGGTTTGTCGCTATTTACCGCTATTCGCTATTGACAAACAGCTATGGACTCATCACCTATCCCTTTGCCACCTCATGACATCGGTGTCATACCGTCTATCATATTTGGAACAAATCTTGACATATTTCAATTCAATTAGATTCAAGGAAAACATCTGGTTAACCTGTACTATCAAATCTACCTTTTTATCATCAAAGGGTAAGTGGATTTCTAAATTTGAGTATGCAATTTTGAAAATTTCTTAGAATGACCTTATGACTTTTTAAATCACTGCACTTTGACTTCTTTGTTGCTAGAAAAGCATAATTATTAAAAAAATGCAAGAAAAATACTATATTTTTAAAAATGAGTGGTTTTGGACAAAAAAGAACGAAGATTTACCTAGTTTGTTCAAAACCACTCGTTCTTGCAATCTATCGTTTTCATTTGACGCTTTCATAAAACATTAACAACAAAAGCAATGTAAAAGTCAACAAAACCATTTGCTTGAAAAGAAGTCAAATTGAACCTTCTTTAGCACTTTCAAATGTGAAATTGACTCACATTTTTTTGTTGATAACTCAATAAAGATCCATATATATAAGTAATATGTTCAAAACCACTCATTTCGGCAATCTATGTTTTCTTTTGACCTTTTTGTAACACAACCAGCAACTCCGAAAAAGAAGTCAAATTTAACCTATATGTGCATTAAAACTGATTTATTGCGGGTTAAAAGTGGTCGTAGATTTGTCGTTTCTGATTAATAAGTGCCAGATTTGGGAAAACATGTAAAAATCAGCATTAAACAAAACTGGTTTGTCTAGTAACAATCATTTTCAAACCAGAAGCAGAACAACCACCTAAATTTTACTTTAAAAAGCAATTCATATAGCACTAGAAAATCAAATAATTGTAAATTATCAAACTTTAATCACCCAATTATCGGTTTCTTTAATCATTTTCATACCAAAAGCCCAAAAACCACCTAAACTTAAACTTCAAAAACAACTATAACTGTAGATTTACCAAACTATATCCCGTAAACACAATTATCCGATCCTCTAGGTAGTAATAGCCATTTACTGATATTTACAGAGCGAAAGTCAGAATAACCGCGTAGATTTCACTTCAAAAACAACTAATGTAACACTCAAAAGACAACCAAAACAGCAAGTACGATGATTTAACATGAAACAAAGTCATCAATCAACACAATTCAATCAAGAAAGAAAGCATTAAGGCAATTAACGAGTAATCGAAGGAAAAACGAACCGTTCTGCCGAAAATGTTGTGAGTGTCAACAAGAACTTTATCAAGAGCTGATGCATCTGAGAAAGAAACAAAAGCGAACCCACGAGGGCTACCAGTGGTTCGGTCTTTAGCAATCACCGAACCCACAACGGTTCCATAGCTTCTAAAATGGTCTCTCAACACATCTTCTGTAGTCTCCCACGAAATCCCACCAACAAACACCTTACTCTGATCACAATCCTCCATTCTTACCCTTAAACAAACCCAAAAACAGCTCTAAAAGATAAACTATAAACAAGAAAACAAAACCCCTTTTCTAATTCCTATAGGGTTTCATATAAAACTGGAAACAACTGAAAAACTAGACAGAATACTTATAGAATACTTATAGAATCAAAATGATGATATACAAGAAGATTCCACATCCGCCCACGATTTCACCGTCAAGGGCGCCGGAGCCCAAAAAACCTGCTCCTTCTCCCCGTCACGCTCCTTATCTTGCCCCTTTTTCGAACTACCCCCTTTATCCGACTTCTTCTTCTTCTTCAAGCTTCCAAGTGCAGCAAAAACATTCATACTGCTAATCGCTACAGAATCCTCCTTCCTATATCCACCTCCAGCCATTTTCCCCAAATAAAAATGGCTAGTCCCTTTATCAAAAAAATGTATGTGAAATTGAAGAAATTGAAGGTTGAAGATGATAATGAAGAAATCAATTTTGATGCAGAATTAAGAAAAAAAAAATCAGTTAGAGAAAAAAACGTAAAACATTGAATTGATTGAGTGTTTCTAAAATAAGATTTAGCCAAAATTACAAAAAAACCCTTTTGATTAAATTAATGGAAAAAAAAGTTAAAATTTTCTGATTGGTTGGATATGGTTTTCACGGTTTTCATTTATAAACTTGGTTTTCATTTGATCCCTCCTCTATATATATATATATGTATATATTATATATATATATATATATATATATATATATGGTTAGGATCCCTCCTCTATATATATGATCCCTCCTATATATATATATATATATATATATATATATATATATATATATATATATATATATATATATATATATATATATATATATATATATGGTTAGGATCATTACAGAACCACTTTTTATTTTCAGGACTACAGAACTATTGATTTACATAAATGTATATTAAGTCTGGTAATACTTGACCTATTTTACATATGTGTATATCAGACATGAACAATAAACTATCAAAAAACAACTAAATATCATCAGGTTTAACTTACATTTATGTAAATCAATGGTTTATAATTTACATTTATGTAAATCAATGGTTCTTTTGGTTCTGAAAATAAAAAATAGTTCTGTAATGATCCTGATCCTATATATATATATATATATATATATATATATATATATATATATATATACACGCAGCCCTGTACATACATTCATAGCCATACACATACATACACAGCAACATACATACATACACAGCAACATATATACATTCACAGCAACATACATACATACACAGCAGCATACATACATACGCAGCAGCATACATACATACACATACAACCATATACATACACGTACACAGCCATATACATACACGTACACAACATATACTTACACGCACATAGCATATACATATATACATGCATGCAGCATATACATTCACGTACACAGCAGCCTTCGGCTGCTGTGTTTTGTTTCTCGACACACACACACACACGCATATACAACCATATACATACACGGTTACATACACACACGCACATGTACAATCGTATACACGCATAGATACATACATATACATACGAAGGCGCACCATATACGCGTACGAATCAACCCGAAACGAAACCGATTCAAACCGCGACGTAAACCGAAACGAAACGTAAC
The DNA here is from genome assembly GCA_024085815.1 of Flaveria linearis. Lineage (NCBI taxonomy): Eukaryota > Viridiplantae > Streptophyta > Magnoliopsida > Asterales > Asteraceae > Flaveria > Flaveria linearis. The sequence goes on from CM044004.1 coordinate 97,340,506, forward strand.
GAAACGAAACAAAACGAGTTCCATAATGACCGGTTACCAGCGAAACAAGTGAACGGCGAGACGACGGCGACCGGCGGTGGCTAACGGTGACGAATTGAGCTTGAAAGGGTGGTAAACGGCGGTGAACGGGTGACGGCAGTAGGGTTTTGCGGAGAAGAGGTCGCTCCCGACATATTTATATGCTTTTGACTTAATTACACATTGGCCCCTCAACTTTCATTTAATTAATCCCTCAAGTTTCATCAAATTACAATTTAAACCCAGGACTTAATTATAATAATTATATTAATATTAATAATAATATTAATATTAATAATAATTATAATAACAATCATAATAATAATAGTGTTAATTACACTAATAATAATAAAAATAAATTTTTATTAATTATCATTTATATAATATTAGTCAAATTTAGGTTATTAATAATATTAGGGTTGACACGAAACGGGTATACGAGCAGATTCGAAAAAAAAATGAATAAGTTACGCACAATAATAAATGCACGGAAAGAATTAACGAGTTCCGAGTCAATTGACGGACCTGAAAGTGACGGATGTCACAACGTTACTTGCCCAATCAACTAATTCTTCACGAGATGAGAAAACCTAATAAATTTTATATTTTTAGTAAGTTATTACTAAATGAAAGTAAAATTAAATATGATATATCTTATAACCTGATTCGTGTCATATAAACCTCTTTTACCGGAACCAGAACCGTCATTATCACCGCTGCTATCGCCACCGTTATCACCCCCGTCATCGCCGCCGTCATTCCCGCCGTAATTGGACGCGAACTGTACTAAATAGTTTGAAGCACCCTCATCGTAATAACCGTAACCCTCCTCAGGGTAATAGTTAGATTCCGAACCGAATAAATAGTTGCTATCCCAGACAGACATCGTAACGTTAAATATGATTTCAAACTTATCGTAGAAATTTGAATTATGAAATGAATTTATAAACTAACGTTTATATAGTAGTTCACATGGAATATTGCATCCCGTCACATAATTAACATGAATATCGAGGAATATTACGTCATATCAAATAACGTAATAAATACAAAATTACACGACTATCGAGGAATATTACGTCATATCAAATAACATAATAAATACAAAATTACACGAAAAACGAGAAATTATATATCTTGCCAAATTATTAAAGGTGAAAATAGGACCCGTAAAGCGGTTCACGGGCCGTAAGTGAAAGGGCCAACGGGCCTTGAAACGCTTAACGGGCCGTGAAACGCTTAACGGGCCGTGAAAATTTAACACCGTGAACACCTTCACGGGCCGTTACGTTTTTGAATGACTGATTTGATTGCCCGACAGTCATTACGGCCCGTGAAGGGCCTTACGGCCCGTAAAGAGGGCGTCCAGATATCCATCTGGGCGTCTCTTTAGTAGGCCCCATTATAAATGATATAATATCTATTTATTAATTAATAACTATTCATAATTAAAATTTCAAATATGTTAACTTTAAATTTTTAAATGTGTAATATATGGGTTTATTCAATCCGTATAATACACAATATTTAATACATAACTTTTTATATTATAAATCATGTAACAGTAAATTTATTTAGCTCGTGTATTACACGGGGTTGTAACCTCAGATTATATATGTATATATAAATATAAATTGAGCATATATTTTAATTTAATTTATATAATTACTTTGATTTTAAACTACAACTACTACTAAATTTTATTTATTAAATATTTTGAATCATGTATATATTTATGCAATAAGCATCCTTTATTATATATGCCACAATTCATATTTATATATACATTTCAAAAGTTTGTTTGAATGAAAATAAAGCTTTTAAAACAAACATAAATACTATTTCTCATTTAGGTTTAATCATGCTTAAAATGATACAGAAAAATGGTTTATACATGTGTGTATTGATTATTGCAGGATGATGAGATTCAACATTCTCTAACCAATGAAATTACAGGTTACATTATGTTTATTATAGCTTGCTTTATTTCATTATTAATCAGTGAATTTGCAACTTTGGTTTCTTCTTATCGTAGGCTAGAAGGTCATCTGCAAATCGCATGGGTCAAAATACAAGTTGCTTTTTGTGTATTATAGCTTACATTTACTAACGGGTCTAACTACATGTTATATTTGATGTAATGAAAAATGTTTTGACATTTTAATACATATAACATGTTTATAAGTGTATTAGTGTTCACACGAGTTATGTAAATACTTATGTTGGAGTTGTTAAAGAGGTTGCGAACAAATCAGATTTCACATGCACAAAGTGAAAATTTCCCGAAGCAGCGCGAGCGAAAAAACCTAGTTATAATATTAAAATAATAAGCTAGAAGAATTCAAGAATTGTACTCTGCATGCACAGTTGTTTATTCATAGTCTGTGTTTCGCATAGCATATAATATTTAAAATGTGATGATACGACAATGTTATAGCTAATTTTAAGGATAATGCATTAAGTATGATCTTATAACTTAACGATACATGATAGCTAGACACAACTACCGGCAATGGAACAAGCGGAAAAGGACACCAGGAAACACACTTAGGAAATTAACACATACAAATATTATAAAGATAGCCAGAACTTCATTGTCGCTTACACGAACTTGATAACGAAAGGGTTCTAACCAAATATTTACCCGAATGCCAGGCCATCGCGCCTTCACCATAAGGAACGTTAACCTCCTCGCTACTAGAACGTCTAAATGTTAGCTTATACGTTAACTTTTGGTTCACCCCGGTGAATTTAAGTGTAACATTATGAACCACAAGAACTATACCTTGTGGAACTACGACATCAGACTCTGATATCGTGTAAGTGGAGTTAGCCTCGCCAACATTTGTCACTGTCCTTGAGTATGTCTTGTTTTCGCCCCTTGCTAATGTCATCGCAAAGGATGGATAGTTAAGTTGTCCTTCAGGATTGGTTTTCGAGCATGAAACCGTTTTTGATGCAATGATTCCCACTTGTTGGCTCGTGTAACCGAGCCCGCACAAGTAAGGAATGTAGTCATCTGGTTCGATGTCAAAAACTAGCCCGGGATCATTAGCTTTTGACGGATTTACATGGCCTGAACCTATGGCGAACAAGTCCGCACGAAGATCTCTTTCTTACATATAATATAAAGAAATATTTGTTAATTTGTAGATTTTTTGTAACTTCTTTTTTTTATAAGCATTTTATTAACAATGTTTTCCTTATGTTAGTTTAATAACAATGATTTTCCTGAGGTTCTTATTACAGCTTCAAATTAACTTGTGTTTTTTAAATAAAATTACTAACTCTTGCTTCTTTTCATTTCCTACCCGTGTAACACACGGGTCGTTAGGCTAGTAAAATATATAGCGAACATAGATAAAATTAAGCCGAATAATGTCATATTCAAAATTTTATAAAACATTATAAATCAAAAGTTATAAAATGAAAACCACGTTGTATCTTAAACAAAACTAAAAATATATTATATTTGATACGAGCTTACTCAAAATAAAATTATCTTATATGTTAATAACAGTATTGAATGAGCGGTAGGTAAGGGTATCATAGGTATTACATTCATAGTAAAACGTAAGTAAAACAAGTCCTCCTCGTGTTCGAAATTTTCTAATATATTTATATATTAAAGTAATTATAATATTAAAATAATAAGCTAGAAGAATTCAAGAATTGTACTTTGCATGCACAGTTGTTTATTCATAGTTTGTGTTTCGCATAGCATATAATATTTAAAAATGTGATGATACGACAATGTTATAGCTAATTTTAAGGATAATGCATTAAGTATGATCTTATAACTTAACGATACATGATAGCTAGACATAACTACCGGCAATGGAAACAAGCGGAAAAGGACACTAGGAAACACACTTAGGAAATTAACACATACAAATATTATAAAGATAGCCAGAACTTCATTGTCGCTTACACGAACTTGATAACGAAAGGGGTTCTAACCAAATATTTACCCGAATGCCAGGCCATCGCGCCTTCACCATAAGGAACGTTAACCTCCTCGCTACTAGAACGTCTAAATGTTAGCTTATACGTTAACTTTTGGTTCACCCCGGTGAATTTAAGTGTAACATTATGAACCACAAGAACTATACCTTGTGGAACTACGACATCAGACTCTGATATCGTGTAAGTGGAGTTAGCCTCGCCAACGTTTGTCACTGTCCTTGAGTATGTCTTGTTTTCGCCCCTTGCTAATGTCATCGCAAAGGATGGATAGTTAAGTTGTCCTTCAGGAATGGTTTTCGAGCATGAAACCGTTTTTGATGCAATGATTCCCACTTGTTGGCTCGTGTAACCGAGCCCGCACAAGTAAGGAATGTAGTCATCTGGTTCGATGTCGAAAACTAGCCCGGGATCATTAGCTTTTGACGGATTTACATGGCCTGAACCTATGGCGAACAAGTCCGCACGAAGATCTCTTTCATCCTCGATTGGATTGCCATTTAGGCTAACTTGATCGGCAGTTGTCATGATCGCGGATTTGATAGCGGCAGGTGACCAATTAGGGTGAGCAGCTTTCAGTAATGCTGCTATGCCTGCTAGATGTGGGCAAGACATTGAAGTACCTGACATTATATTGAATGTAGAGCTTTTTTGTGTGTTGTTCTCAACGGAAACAGGCCACGCTGCTAGAACGCTAACACCAGGGCCGATTATATCCGGTTTCAAGATTCCGGGGCTTTGCGTGCTTGGCCCCCTTGACGAGAAAGAAGTAATGGCCGGAGCTGAATCCACTCCAACTACAGTCCCTTTGAATAACAAAGTGGCCGTAGGCGAGGTGGTTGAGCTCATATACTTCTTAATCGCAAGTCCTTCTTTGTACCCGACATGTGATGCTGGAAGAACATGAGCATCTGCATTAGTACTATCACCATCAGTGACTTGGTTCAGTAGAAGCATCGCAGCACCACCAGCATCTTTTACGACTTTCCCTTTATAAATTCTCCCTGCAATACCTCTGTCACACACCACTATCTTTCCTTTCACATCCACATTGTCTAGCGATCCTTCCATGCATAACGATGTGTTTTGTACCCCGTTTGCTCCGGGGTACACCAATGGTAGATATGTCTTCGAGAAATCTTTAGGTTGGAATAACGATTCCCCATCAAAGGATTCTTTGTTTCCTAGAGAAACAGATGCCACTATTTTCCTATCAATGGTACTAGCCCCTACTGTAAGAATCCATGGAGCCTCATTCACTAACGTAGAGTTAGAAGGCCCCGCATTACCCGCAGAACAAGCCACAAGTATACCTTTTTGTATCGCAGTGAATGCACCTACCGCAATACTATCCTGATAAAATGGAACAGGATCTAGACCAAGCGATATCGAAAGCACATCCACGCCATCTTCAACTGCTACATCTAATCCAGCTATAATCGCGCTCTCGGGACAATCCTCCAACGTGCACACTTTATACATAGCCACATGCGCAAGTGGCGCCATCCCAACCGCGGTCCCTTTCGCATTTCCAAGCACACTCGCGTCATTAACAAAGTTTCCACCCGCAGTACTAGAAGTGTGCGTACCATGACCATCTTCATCATACCGCGTGTCATTTCCACCGGTAGTAAGATCCCGTAACCCGATCAGTTTATTATTGCACCCTTCAACTTCACACTTCCCTTTCCATTTCGCGGGTGGCGGAGGCATTCCATTGTCATTGAACGACGGATGGCTCGGGGTCGTTCCTGTGTCTAGAACCCCAATTACCACCCCCTTTCCGTAGTTCGAATCTCTCCAAAAACCTGCATTCTGATGCAACCCTAGAAAGTTCGGAGTATGAGTAGTATGTTTTAAATACACTCTTTGTGGCCTTGCGGATAAGACCCCTTCCATATCTTCCATCGCCTTAACATGCTCCGTAGAGAGCTTCGCCGCGAACCCATTTAGCACGTTATGGTATGCGAAAACCATGGTCGGCTGGTCCTCGGTCGAACCGGCTGTGGTTCTGTTGGTACAGAGATCTCTCACAATCCTCACACTCTCTCGTTATAATGTGTGTATAACTTGAAACACTTGCTTGTTCATTGAACTTTTGGAAATACAAAATACATATAAAGACTGCAGACCTATTACTTCATAACTGACCACTAACCCACAACTACATGACTCTTATAACTACTAGAACGTGATACACCAGCATGCATGATACCATGCTTCACCCATGCAACATACACGTCAGTATATACGTACGTGGACACAACTAACATAACATAAACATAACATAATATAACATAGATAAAGACTATTTTAATTACTTCAACACCTTCCCTTAATTCAAATAGTCTGAAGTCCCAACTGAGCTCGTAAGTACATGAACTGTTCTGCACCCAAGGCTTTGGTTAGTATGTCTGCAACTTGATGACCCGAACTACATGGACTGAGTTCAATCTCCTTTCCTTCAACCAATGACCTGATGTAGTGGTATTTGATGCTGATATGCTTAGTTCTGCTGTGAAAACCTTGATTCTTTGTTAAGAAGACTGCAGATCTATTGTCACACATAATTGTTGTAGGCTGAACTTGATTCTCATGAAGTTCACGTAACATCTTCCGAAGCCAAACCCCCTGACAAGCACCAGCAGCTGCAGAGATATACTCCGCTTCAGTTGTTGAGAGAGCTACAACAGCTTGCTTCTTGGAGCTCCATGAAACAGCTGCTGATCCAAGAAAGAACACATTGGCGGACACACTTTTCATATCAGTTGAGGAACCAGCCCAGTCGCTATCTGTGAATCCTGAGAGCTTCACTTCTCGTCCTTTCTTGTACATTAACCCAAAGTCAGAAGTTCCAGCCAAGTATCTAAGAATCCTCTTTCCAGCACCAAAGTGAACTTGGGATGGATTCTGCATAAAACGTGAGAGAACTCCAACAGAAAACATTATATCAGGACGTGTATGTGTTAAATAGATCAGACCGCCTATAAGACTTCGGTATTGATAACCATCTGCAGCACTACTTCCATCATTGGCTTGAAAACGATCCCCAACATTCATTGGTGTGCTAGCTATTTTACAATTTAGCATTCCAAACTTCTTCAATAAATCCTTGGCATACTTTTGCTGAGAAAGAAAAATTCCATCTTCTCGTTGTTCAACTTCTAACCCAAGATAATAGCGTAGCATACCAATGTCAGACATTTCGAACTCTTTAACCATCCGTTCCTTGAATTCCATTAGCATATCCACTGATGAACTCGTGTAGATGATGTCATCTACATACAAACATATAACTATGAACTTTTGATCGACACTCTTCTTCATGTACATAGTAGGTTCATTTAAACTTCTTTCATACCCATTGCGTATTAAGAACTCATCGATCCTGCTGTACCAGGCTCTTGGAGCCTGCTTCAAACCATAGAGTGCCTTGTGAAGTCGATACACTTTGTTTTCACTTCCTTTAATCTCGAATCCGGGTGGCTGTGATACATACACTTCCTCCTGAATAGATCCGTTCAAAAAGGCTGTTTTCACATCAAGTTGATGTACACAACCATCCTTTCTGTGCTGCCAACTATAATATGAGACGAATAGTCTCAAATCTAGCCACCGGAGAGAAAGTTTCTTCGAAATCAATGCCATATTCTTGGACATACCCTTTGGCGACTAATCTAGCTTTGTGACGTGTGACATTGCCGGCTGCATCAGTCTTTAACTTAAACACCCACTTTAGCCCAATGGGATGTTTGTTAGCAGGAAGATCAGTTAGAGACCAAGTTCCATATTTTTCGAGTGATGCTATCTCATCTCCCATGGCTTTGATCCAGGCTGCACTTGTGCTTGCATCTTTAAAAGTGGTTGGTTCTACCAATGATAAAGCAAATTGGCATGTGTAATCAACCGGGTCCACTTCTTCGGTGTGCTCATATAAATCATCTAGAGTTCTCATTCGTACAGGAGAGATCTCTGTGGAAGAAGAAGAAGATCCACCAAAGGACCCACTAGAGGACCCACCGGATTCAGCATGAGTATTATCTACTGGATTATTCGAAAAAGTTTGATCATCTTGGTTTCCACTAGTCCTTTCACTACTTGTAGCTTCACCATTACTTGTACTATGACTTGTTGAGTTGTCACCATCAGATCTTGTAACATAAACAATATCTAGTGGTATACCATCACTTTGTTGACCACAACTTTTCCACTTTGACATCTCATCAAAGGTCACATCCCTGCTAATTACAATTTCCTTCTTTTCAAGATCAAATAACCGATATGCCTTTGAATTAGTACAATATCCCACGAACACACACCTATTGGACTTGGAGTCAAGCTTCTTTCTTAGTTGTTTTGGGTTCATGACATACCCAACGCTTCCAAATACTTTCAAATGTCGTACAGATGGTTTTCTCCCATACCAAACTTCATAAGGAGTTTGATGTTCAAGAGCTTTTGTTGGAGATCGGTTTAGCACATACACGGCTGTAGCAGCAGCTTCTCCCCAGAACACTTTACTTAGATTCTTTCCTTCCAACATACTTCGTATCATCTCAACAATTGTTCTGTTCTTGCGCTCTGCAACTCCGTTTTGTTCAGGAGTGTAGGGTGCAGTTAAGGCTCTATGAATTCCATGCTCAGCACAAAATGAATTGAATTCATTTGATAAGAACTCACCTCCTCTGTCTGTTCTTAAGGCTTTAATCTTTTCACCTGTTTCATTCTCCACTTTAGTCTTAAACAATTTGAATTTACTAAATGCTTCTGATTTAGAAGCAATACAGTAAATCCACGACATTCGACTAAAGTCATCGATAAGCAACAGAAAGTACAAACTGCCACCTAATGATTTTATGGACATAGGTCCACACAGATCAGCATGCACCAGTTGCAACACATTAGTTGCTCTCCATTCAGATGAAGTGAACGACTTTCTTGTTTGCTTGCCCATCATACACCCTTCACAGATTGGCCAGGGCTGAATTGGTGATAACCCATGAACCATATTCTTTTCATTCAGCATTCGTAAACCTTTCTCATGCAAGTGCCCGAATCTAAGATGCCACAAGTATGAATCATCTTTACTTGTGGTAGCTAGACTTACCAAGTTCAACTGCTGATGTGACACATCTAATGGAAATATATTATTTCCTGTCATCTTTACCACACAAGCAACTTCTCGTGTACGTTTATGAGTAATAGTACATGCATCATTATCAAACAATAGTGCATATCCTTTAGTCATTAACTGCCCTACACTTAGCAAGTTGTAATCTAACTCAGGCACATACTGAACATCTTCTAAAGTACGAGACTTACCTGCAACTGCCTCCATCTTGATCTTTCCTTTCCCTTCGACTGTTATATTTTTACCGTTACCCATTTTCACTTGAATCTTCTTAGTGGAGTCAAGTTCTTTGAAGAGTCCTTTCTGACTAGTCATATGATTTGAACACCCACTGTCTAAGAACCATATGTTCTTTCCACTTTCACTACTTCCAATTGCCATAAACAATCGATATTCTTCATCATCATCTTCGGTCTCCATTGCTGCTTGAGCCTGTGGTTCATTCCAACAATCTGCCTTGACGTGTCCAAATCTATTGCAGTTATAGCACTGCAATCGTCCCCTTCCAAAATTTCTTCCTCGACCACGACCTCTACCACGCATTGCACCTCTTCCTCGACCTCGAGATGTTTGAGACCTGTCTTCATCTCGAGTCGCAGCTTGAAGTGCTTGCTCTTCAGTGACAACTTCTGCACCCCGGTTTACCCGAGTTTCATGCGCTTGTAGAGATCCCATTAGTTGATCAAAGGATAACTGAGTGAGATCCTTGGACTCCTCAATAGCAGTTACCACATGATCCCACTTGACCGGTAAACTTCGCAGAACTTTTTCAACAATCGTCTGATCCGAAATCAACTCACCGTAAGATCGCTTCTGGTTGACAATCTTCATTACTTTTGATAGGAAGTCTCCAATGGCCTCGCCATCCTTCATTTGGAGTGTTTCAAACTCGCGTCTCAATCCCTGTAACTTCACTGTCTTCACCTTCGAGTCACCTTGAAACTCCGTTTCTAGGAGAGTCCAGGCTTCTCGTGATGATGTTGCTGCTGCAATTCTGGAGAAAACTTCATCATGAACCGCCTGTTGAATTAGTGACAAAGCTTTGGCATCATTTTTTCGATTCTCACGAAACCGCTGTCGATCTCCATCATTTCTGTTGTACCCGGCTGCTACAAGGTCCCACAGATCATGCGACAATAGTATAGTCTTCATCCTTATGCTCCAGAATTCATACCCTTCACCTTTGAACACCGGCAGTGGCACTGATGAGACGTTTGGCTGATTTACAGTAGCCATCAGGCTCTGATACCAGATGTTGGTACAGAGATCTCTCACAATCCTCACACTCTCTCGTTATAATGTGTGTATAACTTGAAACACTTGCTTGTTCATTGAACTTTTGGAAATACAAAATACATATAAAGACTGCAGACCTATTACTTCATAACTGACCACTAACCCACAACTACATGACTCTTATAACTACTAGAACGTGATACACCAGCATGCATGATACCATGCTTCACCCATGCAACATACACGTCAGTATATACGTACGTGGACACAACTAACATAACATAAACATAACATAATATAACATAGATAAAGACTATTTTAATTACTTCAACAGGTTCGTGGTAGAAACGAGCGGTACCAGTTTTCACGGTCTTGTTTTAGAATGAACTGTTGATCACCCTTGGGTGCTGCTAAATGGACAATATAGGTTTGATGTTCAGCAGCAGTGGTGGATGTGATGGTTAAAATGGTGGTTAGAATGAGAACCAATATTATTATAGAAGCCATTAATTGCAGCTACTAATGCTTGTTGCTCATTCGAAAGTACGTGTTTATATAGGTGAATTAGGTTCGACGGAATATTGCCGGCCGGCTAAATTCTGTGCACGAAAGACGAAATAATGGGCTGATGCTCCGATCAGTCGCCGGATTTTATTTCGTCGGACATATTTGTCGAAAATATTACCAAGGTATATCATTGGATTGGTGAGAAAGTGGTGTTATGTGTTATATTTTGTGTCATTTTCTTATCGTTTTCAAGCTTCAATTATTACTAAAAATGTCACATAATGTTTGTTTTTTTTACAAAAGCTCGCTTTCGAATTCTAAAACAAGTTCAATATAATATCTTAATTTGGGATTGACTAGGTCTATGAGAGTGAGATTTAATCCAACTTTAACATGTATTAAAAAAACTGCTAATATCTTAAACTATGTTACTAGAAGATAAGATAGTTATTTTACGGGAGACACAATCTTATACTCTAGTTATTCTATACGGGAGACCCAATCTTATACTCTAGTTATTCTATTTGGATCATCAAACATGTACTATATGTAAAGTTGTAAAAAATAAACTGCTTTAACAACATCAAAATTTTCTTTTTCTAATTGTAAAAAAAATACGTATTAATTAGAAAATTTCAAAGAAATTGAAGAAAAACGTGATAATAGATTACACGACTTGTGTTTTTCTCTAAAGTTAACAACCCATAGAAAAATAGGTGTATTTATCGCTTGACTAACTCCTGATTTACACCGGGGTTTGAGAGGGGCCAGATCGTGAGGATATGATATATGCATTTTTATCATAGTACATGCAAGATGTTTGTTACGGTTAATAACAAAAAACAAACAACCTTAACATCATATGATAAAGCAAATTATTGCCAAATTTTCACAACTCATAGATATTGGAAAATTGGGAATAATTATTTTCTTCTTTTTACACGAGTAAATGGGGTATCAACTATCAAGTAACCAATGTACCAATTTATAGGAAAGTCTAAACACGAGAAGTACGTGGTTAAGAATATGTGATGACTTTAAATGACTGTAACTTCTGTCATTTATCATTTTAGCTCTATTTCAAAACGATTGTAACACCACTACAATCATTGTGGCGGGAAAGTCTTTCGCAATAGCTTGTTACTAGTTTCTTGCAACAGTTTTTGCGAGAAGATGAGTCTTTGACGGAAATAACAGGCGGATAAGTTGTCACTAAAATTCGATAGATTTGTGAATGATCCTATGTGCAATGGATTTGTGATTGATTATTGTTTCAATGGACCAATTTAGCGGTAAATTTGCAGTTGTCTATACATTAATGACTGAATAATTTGTTGCTAAAACATGATGGATTAGGGTGATACTATGTGCGACAATTCGAGGCTAGTACGTGACTATTGTGAGGACCAATTAGCAACGTGTTTGCAACCAACTTTATTGACTAATAAAACAACTTACTGATTAGCGATGACTGATAACTACAATATTTATTAGACGGACGACCAAACAAGTTTGTCATTAAAACAAGACAATACAAGAAATAAGGGCTATGGCGACGACATTTGTCGTCACCACAGGGTCGGTTTGTCGTCGCCATAGGCTATGTCACAGCCTTATCGCACTACAACAAAGTAACCCTATCGTGACCAGACCTATTGCGACGACAGCATGTCCTCGCTATAGGTCACCCTATCGCGACGACATGTCGTCGCTATAGGGTTGACTAGGGTTTTAGCTACCAGAACTCTATCGCGATGACATGTTGTCGCGATAGGTGTTTTTTTTCTTTTCCTTGGTATGGAATCCAACTTGGTATCCATATGGATTGCCAGCGAGCATTTCGAGATAGAAAATATAATATGAAATAATAATTTTTAAATCATGGAGGCTATGATAATATTGAGCAAGTTTTAAATAATCCACCTGAAGGTCAAAGTCGGGAGTCATGGGAGTGGGTGGTTGAGTTTTTCTCAAGTGAAGAACATAAATGCCGTTCTGAAAAAGGCGTAGAGAATAGGGCAAAACAACTGTATCCAAGTCTGCATCGTAGTCGATCATATGCTCAAAGACGATATCTTCAGGTAAAAAAACATATATTATTTAATTATGTATTATTAATTCTTTTCTGTTATTATGAATATTGTTTTTAATAGGAGCAACAAACGGGACCCCAAGTTACATCGAGACGTGGAGGAGGTCGCATTACAGAGAAGGGTCAGGATGGGTCAACCAAAGGGCAGATGAAAATTGGGTAAGTTTAATATGTTATGAATGTTATTATCATAAGTTCATATGTATTTAATATATTTTGTTTGGTGATCTTGAAAGTTGGGAATTTTATGTTATATTTAGTTATGTTTATATCTTGAAAGTTGGGAATTTTATGTTGCGAATTTTATGTTATATTTAGTTATGATTTTGGATGGTTTTTTTTTCATTTGTTACAGTTATGCTGTCGAAATTTCATAAAAATCTTAATAACTTTTCATTTTGATTCTTTAAAATTGCAGGCAAAAATTGAAAATCAATACGCCCAAATACAAATGGAGGCGGGAGAGTCGCCCGTTAATGAGATGCAATGTTTAGAGCTTGCATTAGGAGAAAGGCGTGGTCATACGAGAGGTGTTGGACGAAAAGTAAAAAATCTCTCTCGTTATGAACAATCAAGTGGATCATCACATCCGAATGAAGAAATGGAAGCATTAAGGCAATAAATCGAGAAATGCAAGAAAAGATGGCTGAATTTGAAAAAGAAAATATAATCCCAACAACAACGAAGATGATGAAGATGACGACAATTAGGAAGTTAATTTGTTAGGTTTCTAAAAACTTAAGACATGTTTAGTTTGGTACTTTTGTCTTGTTTGGTATGTACTTAATTAGAATTGTTTGATCTACGTTTAAGTATTGATAATGTTTAGGTTTTATTTCTGCGTATCTGATTTGGGTAATTATTCAGGTAAAAAACTGGAAAAAATCAAAAATTAAATAATAATTTTTTTAAACAGACACCCTATGGCGACGACTTGTCGTCGCCATAGATAAAATTAAAAAATAATTATATTAATTTAATATTTTATTATTTAATAAATCAAAACACCTATAGCGACGACATGTCGTCGCCATAGGGTCAATTTATTTCTGCGTATCTGATAGGGTCTTTTTCTTGTAGCGAGACACAATTGAGACATATACTTATTTGTCCCGAATTTGCAAGTTTGCAACCAACCATTAATGTGAGGGGCCACATATTGATTAATTTGCCACCTGCAATGTTGCTACAAACTTACGGACCTTTTTGCGACAATTTTTAGTTTTTACACACTGTAAATGCAAGTCCTGAATAGATTCTGATTGCTTCGATGGAACTCAGATTTACCAAGTCAATTTCCTTTTACTCTAATCCTACATACAATCAAACACCAACAGTTAAGACGTCACAGAGATGGAAGTCTCTCTGTAACAACCCTTAGACGTGAGAATCAGTGATGATTATCGGATAAAGGCTTTCGAGAGAGAGAGAGAGAGAGAGAGAGTTTTAGCGAGTATGTGTGTATGAGGAAATCAATCCTGCTTGCCTTGTATTTATAGTGTTTTATGATGTATGCATGACTATCATGTATGATCATTGGAGTAGTCCCAAGGAGTTTGTTACGTAACCGGGCTCCTATACTTAATGCGATTAGGCATGTGTTCATCAACGGTCGGGATTGGTGATAATCTTAGTGCCTTCGATGTAGGACACGTGCATGTCAAATATTATTTGTGATTTTCCAGATCCGGGTTATTTTAAGATACGACCCTACGTCTACATACATGCACCTACAAAAAATACATCTTTATAAAGGACTAGTTTAAAAGTTAACAACGAAACAATGTTGGATTTTTGTGGTTACGTAAGATATGAGCCAAATAATCAATTAAGAAAGAATTCATATTAGGTATATCAACCATCTTCAAATGGATACAACATTTCAACAAACATACATACATCTCGATCACTAAATAAAGCGTTAATATTAATAAATATAAATCGATAAACATTTTCAACCAAAAGCAATAAAAGACTGCTGAATAAGGCAACTATGAATTCGTAAAAATTTTACAAGTAAATTTTGCTATCTTAGAAAATTCTGCAAGTTTAGCGACCAATTTGCGACTAAATTAAAAATGGTCGCAAAACTGGCTACCACATGCAAGTCGGTGGCGAATCAACGCGGTCGTAAAAGATAGCGATTACGTACAGGTCACAAGTATACACCAAATTTTCACTCGCTACAATAAGCTCTGGGAGCTTGATTATAATCGACTAACACCAGGAAGAGATTATGAGATCGACTGTGGCGTAGGAAAAAAGTCATACCAAAAAACAAGATATGGCAGAAGGAAGCCTGTTTACATGGCTAAGTGAAGATGTTCTTAGAAAGCCAACAATATCTCGATTTTGTTCGCTTTTAGATAACTATAATCCACACGAAGGGTATAAAGAGCAAGTCACATCTCAAGAGAAACAAGAACAAGCTGCTTTTAATGAAGAAATTTGCAGAACTGCGCCAATTAAGTACCTTTATAAGTATTTATGTGCAAAGGGTATTGTTTCTGAAGATTATCAAGAGTTCAAGAGACTGCTGACTAGTCTTGGTTTGATTTATATGGCCGAGGCGGTACATCTAGTTGTTCTTCGGCTTTTGAACATGTTTTTGTTGGTGAAATCAAGAACAGTGGCGAGCAGGCTGTTTCTGGCTTCCATAATTGGCTTCAGGTGTGTGTTCTTGATCTTTAGACATGAAACTAACAGACGAAACACTTACTCTTGTAATGAATTTGTTATTTTTTCTGTATGTAGTTCTACATGGAAGAAGCAAAGGGCAGGGTTGATTATCAAGGCTATATCTTTCCTCGAAGGCGTGGGGAGACAGTAAGTATACTTGGATTATTATCTCTAAATCTGATTCGAATCTAATGGTTGGTTTTGAAATGCAGCCTGATTCGGAGACGCAGTTGTTAACACTTCAGTTTGAATGGAATGGTGTGCTGAAATCTGTGTCGAGCACGATGATTGGGGTGAGCCCGGAATTTGAGATAGCTTTGTACACCCTTTGTTTCTATATGGGCGGTGAGGATAACTACGTTGAAATTGGTCCGTACTATGTTAACATCAAGTGTTATCGTCATGGCAACAAACTTGGGTCTGCTTTTCCAATTGCAGAATCTTGAATCATACGATCTTACATATGTGTAATCTGAGACACAATTGTTGTATGATAAACCATATATGTTTCTATGCATTCTGTTTAGAGGCTGGTCAAAATGGGTCGGGTTATCGTAGATAAACTTTTACAAATGTTGTAAGAGGTTTCTAGCTTGACCACATGTTAAACACTATCTAATGTGCATTCGTTCTTTTAATGCATCTGAGTTTTTGTTAATTATGTTTCTATTATAAAACTTGCTAAACGTATCACATAAAGGTCTGCACCATTTACATCCACTAATTGAAGAAGTGAATCATTTAGAAGCAAAAGTGGTTTCAAAAACTACCTACAAAAAATCATGTTTATAATTCTTAAACACTTAGAACAAGAAAATTTTTGAGCCAACCCTCTGATTATATTATATCATTTGATCACCTGTTTTACAAAAAAACCGTTATAATTTAGTCCAACCTAATGACAAAACTGAATACTATATAATACCTAAATATGCAATGTTTTCAGAACCGGATCGGACGTCGAACCGGACGCCTTACTGGTTTGGTGGTCGGACCGGTCGGACCGGTCGGACCGGATGGACCGGATTTAACTATATTTTAATTATATTTATATATGTAATTAAATATAAGTAATTTATATATGATTTATACATATATTTTATAGTTATATATAAAACTTAACTATATTTGTATATCCGAAGTACTAATTTATGGTTTAACACCCCGTTTTTACCCACTAAAATAAAAAAAAGAAAAATAAAATAAAAAAATTTGAAAACCGGTCGGAACGGCCCGGTTCGCCGGTCCAACCGCCGACTCGGTTTGAACCGGCCGGTTCAACTCAACCAAACGAACTACCCCTGACCGGACCGGACCAGTCCCCGATTCGCGGTCGAACCGGTCGGACCGGCCGGTCCGATCCGGTCCTAACAACACTGTAAATATGTATAAGATTAAACAGCTATGTTTTGTCTAAACACGGCCTTTGACGAGTTGACGACCATGTCAAACCTTAACCTTAACGAAACATATATGATTACTATATCTACTTTGACTAAATGCATTTTATGCTTGTTTTTTTTCCATAAAAAATTGCACTCACGACAAATGGATGCAAATCCAGGGCCTAAATCATCTCATACATCAAGCTCAATTAAATAAATGTCTTTGTTATTACATACAAGCATAAATAAAACATAATCATTTCAAAAAATAAAATTAATTTAGGATTGTTTTAAATTAAGGTTAACGGTAATGCAAAACCTACATTATGTTTGTTTTAGAATCCATGTTTTTTACATGGTGTTAACCGACACACCCATCTATAATTACTCATAAATTACATCAAATCCTAGATTTGAACTTAATTTATCTTCTCTGAATCTTTTTTTAATTCTTACCACTGTACTATTATTTTAGAAAAAATTAATAATTCTGAACTTTGTCGTAATTTTGTTAGACTTGTTATATGTAGTATACAACTATACTCATACTCAAGCAAAAGTATGAATCTTTGTTGTTCAATACAAGAAATGGTGTAGTAAAAACATAAAGGGTACTCTTGTTTTGTTGGTACTTCACTCTTTTATTAGTGTTTGTAAGTTTGCTAGCTACCTGCCAGATGCTAGCTTTCAATGAATACATCATTGTTACTCTTTAAAAAATAATAATAATCTTTGTTGTAGTTTCCGTTGTATGTTTCAAGGAAACATCGTGTTTTCTCACATAAAGATTAACAATAAAAAAGATTTAATTTTGCTTTAAAGGGTACACCTTTTCATGTATATATACACCGATCTCATGTTCAATATATTCCATCAACATACATGCAATTTGTGAGTTTACAAGCTTTCATCTTCTACTAGTCTTTATAGTGTAGACTCCTTCAAGTGTCTTATTAAACACATGATAAAGTTGGTTGATTTGTGTAGCTAGATCGGTCGAGATCTGAAATGAAGCACCAAGTGGTGGCAGAGTGTGCGGTTGTAGCGGCCCTCGGAATTATATCCGCGGTTGCTGGTTTTGCAGCTGAGGCTACTAAGGTTAAGGTAATGTACATAAAACACGTTAAAAAGTTCATATTTTCATCACTCCAGCCCATTTTATCTACGGTCATTACTTTTTTTAACACTAAACTCACATACACTTTAAACTTACTTTTTATATACAGCTTTTAGTTAACATGGGTTTTTTGCAACAAACGCAGGCATCTGAGGTTCGTATTGAGCATGGGTCATGTGCTTACCCAAGTAGCCCGACAGTTGGGCTTGCTATAATTGCAGGCTTATGCACGATGATAGCTCGACTTACAATATTTCTATTAGTTGGGTGTTGCTGTCATCGAAGTGGATCAACTGGTTCGACCAAGTTTTCTAGATTCTTAAATTTCTTGTCATGGATAGCTTCGATTGTAGCAGTGATTCTATTGTTAGGGGGTGCAATGCTAAACAATCACGATGGCGGGCAACATGAATATTATTATGAATGTTACGTGTTAAAGTCTGGAATATTTGTAGCGGGTGGGGTGTTTTCACTTTTAAGTGCGTTTTTTGGGATCGTCGCTTATGTTTCTGTATTGTCAGCTAAGCGAACAACAACAACATCACAGCTTCAGTTGTAAACACGATGTTAAGACCTCAAGAAGAAAGTAAAGGGTGTATAATGTGTTTCAGTTCTAGCTCATTGTTTATCTCCAATTACTCCAATATTATAAATCATATCAAGGGACTTTAATATATCAAAACAAGACAGCATATGATAGTCTCTTGACACGTAAAAACTAATATACTTTCTTGTTGGGCGAACCTGACACAAAATAAAAAACTTGTCACGAGCCTAAAGATCGAAACACATGATCTCAAACATTTCACGAGTTCATACAAGCAAGATTCATTTACCTTAAGATTTTATTTATTTTATTTACATATTAGTACAATAAAACTACAATTTGCTACAAAAGAGTACAAATATATATACGAACTTGTATTTAAAATCATAACAGGTTTAATCGTTTATAACATAGTTACGAGTTCAAACTTCAACGTACACGGCCATTTTGGACATGCATAACATTTTTAATAAACATGTTAAAACAATCAATAAGATATAACATGACCTACTTATATGAAATAGTTTTAAGCTTCCATAAATGTATCACATTTTGGCCTAGATCGAGCTAGCATTAGTTACGTACTTTTTCAATGATTTAATGAATTATATTGCTTCATAAGGATTTATTAATCATTTTATTTATTTATTTTAGGGTTGCTTGCTTTTAAAGATTCTATAGCTTCATTAACCTTGATATATGTCATTCTTCTCATTAAAATTGTTAAGATCTAACAACATTCACAACCCGTTATCTAAATTTATGTGAGTGTATTCCTGATTATATTATATGATATGGTTATAAGTGATTGTAAGTGAAGATTATGAGAAATTTACTGTTCAATCCGTGTGTGTATATATATATATATATATATATATATATATATATATATATATATATATATATATATATATATATATATATATATATATATATATAGGTTAAAAAGCTTCTTTTAAACATTAATTGTCTGAATCAATTGAAAAGGAGACAGGAAATTTAATGATTTTTAGTGTTCAAAGCAATGTTTTCAGAACCGGATCGGACGTCGAACCGGACGCCTTACTGGTTTGGTGGTCGGACCGGTCGGACCGGTCGGACCGGATGGACCGGATTTAACTATATTTTAATTATATTTATATATGTAATTAAATATAAGTAATTTATATGATTTATACATATATTTTATAGTTATATATAAAACTTAACTATATTTGTATATCCGAAGTACTCATTTATGGTTTAACACCCCGTTTTTACCCACTAAAATCAAAAAAAAAATGGAAAACCGGTCGAAACCAGCCCGGTTCGCCGGTCCAACCGCCGACTCGGTTTGAACCGGCCGGTTCAACTCAACCAAAACGAACCATACTGGATCGGATCGACCAGGCCACCGAATCGCGGTTCGACCGGTCGGACCGGCCGGTCCGATCCGAGCCTAAAAACACTGGTTCAAAGCCTGTTCAAAATCTTATAATGTCGAACAGAGAAAAAGTAATGATAAAGTTAGAGACAGAAAAATTAATAATTTTTAGTTTAATTACATGAATAAAGATAGGGATTGAATGGGTTGTGAATGCTCTAACCGCTTTAAACTATTGTCTAACCGTATAATTAACATGCCGTGTTAAAGTATTAATAAGTGATACATTGGTACGTGGATTTAGATTCACCCAATCCCTCTATTCGACAATTTAATACTTTTAACTCAATAGTAGAACCCAACTGTTAGTCACCAAAAGACTTGTAACATAAAATTATCCAGATGTATGTATATAAATAATACGTCCCTCTTATATAAGGTTGATGTTTTAGTAACGTAATTGATAGAACAATATTATAGATTTTTTTTGAACAGTCAATCATTTTATATAAAAAAACTAGCAAGAAGCTGGCAAAACAAAGTACATGAAAGTTTAGAAAGAAAAAGTACATCACGCATACCAGTCTAGAGTAGGCATCTTTCCACGATTTTTGATCCATAAGAAAGAAAGAAACTTGATCTCATCAAAAATAGCTTCTGGACGGTTGGAAGAATTATCAAAAACCAGCCGGTTTCTGGACTTCCAAATACACCATAGAGTGGAGAGAAAGATAGCATGCAACAAATTCTTTTCTTGTGTTGAATATGGTCATTTTTCCTGCATACAAAGAGCATCCGCAACAGAGAGAAATAAATCCCTCGGAGCTTTAACCCACCCTAGGATCAGGTCCAGGGCCGGCTCATAGGAGGAGTGAACCCAAGCTAGGGCTTGGGGCCTCACTTTTTTAGGGCCTCAAAATCTTGAACCCATTAAGCTTAACATCAAAAATTGGAGCGCCAACTGGAATAATGTAGCGAACGCCATACAACGATGAAGGTATCGATCAAAAAGCATCAATCGTCAATTGAAGGTGATGTTTTTGGCATCAAATATTGAAGCACTTTAATTTCTTTGTCACAAACTCATGGCGGTACATATCCCAAGCTGCTCACTTGCTCAGACCTCAGATTAGTGCTTTGACGAAAAGAGTCGTTAAACACGGAGTTGTTAAACGGATTTTCACGTTCTCATGTTTTGTGTTTAATGCCTTTAATCGAACATTTCATTAATCAGAAATTCTTCATTTTCAAGCCTCTAATCGGTATGATTATCTTCAAGCCTTCAATCTACCTGCACTTCTACCTTCAATCGACTTCAATCGATGATTTGCTCCGGTCTTCAGCCGTTCACACTTCATATAGGTTAGTTGCTTACCTTTTTTATTTGTCTTAATAAAAAAATCTAGCTGTGGTTTTTTGAAAGAAGAAGGTATATGTTGCGTATGGATATTTTCTTTTAAATTGATATATTTGATTTTCTTATGGTTGAATATTCATTTTAGTTCTAGAAATTCCTTTTTAGTTCTCCATTTGATTAATTGATTATGCATTGTTCTGGTTGATGCTTTGCTCACGTTTCCTGTTTGAGTATTTGGTTTATTTGTTGTGGTTGCTTATGGGAATTCTCTTTTGTTCTGTACTTCTGTTAATTAATTTATGTAAATCACTTGTTCTGCTCAACTATAATTTGTTACTTAGTTATCATGTTGTTTATTTGTACCCAGCATTATAATTTAGACTTTTAGTTTATTTGTTTTTGTTATTTGTGACTTATATATAATAATGTTAGAATTCGATTTGGACTTGTGAAATTGACAAACCGGTTTAACATTGTGTGATAGGGCTATATAAACATTAGACTTACATGTCAATTCGACTCTAGAAGTAGAAATTGGTGCCTCAAAAAGAGCAAAACATTAAAACGAGAAGTTTTAAATGAATCAACTAAAGGTTCACAACCAAAATTCATAACAACCACGAACACAAAAACTAAAGTCTTGATGAAAAGGGCCCCAAATTTTCAATTCGTTTGGGGCCTCTAAATCGGTTGAGCCGGCCCTGATCAGGTCCCAGACGCTGCTTGCTACCCTGCAATGAACCAACAAGTGATCCACAGATTCTGGATAACTCCTACAAACCGAACAAGTAGTATCACTTAATATATTTCGGTTAGCCAACTCCACTTTTAAAGGGATCTTGTTCATACGGGCTCTCCAAACAAATGAGTTGACTTTTAAAGGCACCCAATTTAGCCATGGAATTTTGAATTCAGGATGATGCACCAACAACTTAGATTCAATCTTTTTTCGGACCCGCTTTACTGTAAATTCCTAAAAGGATTCATCATGCCATCTACTGCAGAAGATAGAGAGATGGAACCAATGAGAGCTTCACAAGCATTCCTCTGAGAAAGAATATCGTGGGTAGAAGAGAGCACATTTGACCAACTAATTCTAGAAACCAACTGCTCCAACCAGATTCGGGAGGAGACAAGAGCAAGTTTGTCTCTATCAGCAAGAAATAGATCCGGGAAAACATCTTTAAGCGGCCAAGACTAGTCCAGTTGTCCAACCAGAATAACGACTTCATACCATTTCCCACCTTGCATTTTAGAGACATCAAGATATCAATTTCCAGATCATTTGTATCCTCAATTATCTAACTATGTTCTTCCAAGGTCCACGAATAAGTTTGTTACAAGGAAAAGTTTTATGTGATCGGTTTGATAGATGAATTGACCGCACAAACTTCACCCATAGAGCCTCATTATGATGTTTAAAACGTCATAACCATTTACATAATAACGCCATATTGGCGGCATGAAGAGACCCAATACCTAGACCACTATATATATTGGCGGCATGAACAATATTATAGATTGAAAATAGAACTTTATTCGTGTGTTTGTTTGTCATTCTCGAAAATAACATCCATTCTCACTTCCCCTCTCTCCGTTTCATTACATTCTCACCTATATATATCATACGTTTTTTTCTTTAAAAACATGAAGAAACATGGTATTAAAAATGCTCATGCTAAAATATGTAACAATATTGTACCTTGTCAAACCTTAACTTGAACGAAAATTATTTAAGTCGTATACATATTACTATTCTAATTAAAAGGTTTGGTCGGTGGTGATTTTTCTTTTTTTTTTTTCTTTTTTTTGTTTTTTTGTGTTTAAAATTTTCTTTTGTTTATTTTGTTTGTGTTTTATTTTTTTTTCTTTTTTTGTTTGTGTTTTAATATGGTTTGTTTTGTGTGTGGGTTCGAGATTTTGGGATGATGTTTTTTGTATCTGGACATGTGTTTTTGATTTGTAGGGTTCGTTGACGTTATCTTTCTCCGGGTTCCTGCTTTCTTTCTTTCGTTATCGCTACCCTGAAGATTCTCGCTATTAAGGTTTGGGTTTTTCTTTTGTTTAGTCTTTTTGGGGCTTTAATTTTCGTCGGTTTTCTATTTTGGACCGTGTCGCTTTCTTACGGCTTTGATTTTCGTTTGTTTTGTGTATGATGTTGGGCTTTGATTTAGTTTTTGGGTTCTGCATGTACTGGTTTGTTATGGATTTAGGATTTTAATGTGTTTTACTTTGTGTATTTTACTGATTTTGTGGTTTTGAACCTTCATTTTGATTTTGATTTAGGGTTACATTAAAACTCGCATACGCGCGGCAACGCGCGCGTCAAAACCTAGTTATATTTATTTTTTATTTAATAAAAAATACATCTTATGTTTGACAAATGGATGCAAATCGATCTGAGGGCTGGATTATAACACTAACTAGTTTTATACCCGTCCGGTGGCCGGGTATCGTATCGTGATAATATACTATCATGTTTGATAAAATGTATATGTGACACATGTGAAAAAATTAAGACTGGCATAACAAATCAAACACAACACGATAAGACACAAACATGATAAGTGCTGACACGGACACGATATGATAACTAATCTTGTCATTTTTTTCCATACACGAACACAAACCTATTTTGAAACAGGTTACACAATAAGACCTGTTAAGTGACACGATAAAAATTACATGTTTAGTGAAACAAAAATTGACTGAAGTCCATCGAAATCTTAAATATACCATGATCTTTAGCATGATAACCTTGACATATATGAAATAAAAGTCAATAAAAAGTCTATTTTAATCAATAACATAGCTTAAAAAGGTAATAGACAGATTACGAAGAGGGCTCAAGTGGAGGCTGGAGACTCGGTCGGTGGTACTGTGATAGTCCTATTTGATTAAAGCGGTTGGGAAAGGGATAAGGTTTTTAATTGAACTTGAAAAATAATAGCATATATCATAATTAAATAAATAATTAATATATATAAGCTAAAAATATAAACAGGTCTTACATGTGCGTTAACAGGTAACATGTGTTTGATATGTTAAGACATGATTTTTATCGTGTATTTAACGTGTCGACCTGTTAATGACACGAAACATGATAAGCTCAAACACGAAACATGTTAACTACATGTCGTGTCGTGTTAACAGTTTTGTGTCAGAAATTGCCAGCCCTTAAAAAATAATACCTTCTTTTAAAATTAATCATACTACAAAAAATAGTATTGTTGTATTATTATTACAATACTAACGACTACCGTATGAGTTTTGACAAATTAATAAACTTTAGGGTCTTGATTTTATTATGTCAGGAATCAAAATTAAAGAATAATGGTTATTTGGGCACAAGTTAAATGTTCAGGGGGTAGGTTAAATTTTCAAAAAAGAAATGTGCGGAACTCAAATTGTTTTATGTGCAATTTTTTTTCCCACACAGCTCCATCTTCTTTCTCGTTATACCCGTCCGGAGGCCGAGTACTGCAACATCATAATGTCATCACATATTGAAGTGCATTATAAACAAAGAGCTCTTTTTAACACCAAAATACAAATACCTAATATAATCAAAAAGTAAATAACCAACCATAATATGACAACCACAACTCAACGGTAAGAATTAACCACTAAACAACTTAAACATAAAACCACAAATAATCTAGTGTAATGAAAATGTAAGTTAAACAGTGTACGTTGTGTGAAAATTTCATGAACCGCATAAGTTATATAGTCATTGAATTTCTTTGGCTTACGATTTGATCTCATAGGTCTAAGTTTCCCATGATCTTGTTCAATGGCATGTCCGTTCTAAAGGGAATTGTGGTATCTTCACTACTTACCTCTCATGTAGACATGTAATAATTTGTCGTCTTGTCTCTTCATTATCAACGTGCAGACCTTTATTATCAACATCCGTGTGCAGTTATAACAAAAACATTACAATATAAGAAGACAATGAGTAAACAAATTTAAAAACATCTAACAAAAAAAATAGATGACATCATTGTCATAGTGAAATCTATAATATCCCAAACAAATTGACAAAAATAGCATCTGGTGCAAAAACATAGTTCTCTCTATATTCCAAGGAATATATATTACATATTCACTATCTGATGTTAAATTTTCACTATATATTTCAAATTTATTACATATATATTTACTATCTATGTCAAATTTTCAAGTACAAATTTTATATGGACATTGCTATAATTCAAGGAACTCTTTCTATCCCATTAACAACATACTTTTTTTATCAAATACGGTTGAATACCATGTTAGCTACCACCATCGTAGCACAACATAAGGTTTAGAAGTTGTAATGAAAAACCTAAATAAATATAGAAATTAGTACCGGCTCGAAGCACTCGAGTGAGACTGCAACTACAAGTAACAACAAATGAGTAACGTCATCACATTTTCAATATTAGCCTGCAAAACAATCGCCACATATCAATAACATATAAATATGTGTGCACTATATGCAACAATAATAAAATAATTGCGCGCATTGAATGGAATTATAAATTAAGCATACAAACAAAGAAGACGTAATCAGAAACAATAGTTGCATATGTTTCAGCATTGACTTGGCAAGAGACTGCTAAGAATGCTTGATTTTCAAAAATAATTCGGTAAATTCAGAAAGCAACTAATGTAAAATCAACACCCCAGACGGAGAAATAATATTATAACATAAATTTTATCTCGTTTAGAAGACAAACGCTTCTCTCGTCCTCTACCCATGACTAAAACCTGTCAAACATCTATTTGTTATAGTTGCACACAAGTTTACTCATATAAAATAACACAAGCAAAGTATATTTGAAAGACAGAACACCCCTCCATTTGGGGGTAGACTCTCTTGTGAGAATAGCTAAATATCCGATGGTTTGTCAAAGTGAGTGTAAATGTTGGCAATATATAATACAACTCGTATCCAATAGTAAATGATCAATTTAAAAGTTGAAATCCTATGTATATGTACAAAAAGAATCAGAATAACTAAACATCAATGAAGTATCAGCCAAATACAACACTTTTACATAAAACATAGTAAATGGTTTAAGAACCAAAGAGCACTTTTAATCACATTTAATATGATTTAAGAACCAAAAAAAACTTTAATAGGTCATTAGGCCAAAAACACTCCATCTTATATTTGGGTTTATAACCAAAAACACATCTTAATAGGTCATTAGACCAAAAACATACCTTAATGGGCCATCAGACCAAAAACATATCTTAATGGGCCATCAGACCAAAAACACACCAAAAGCACACCTTAATTTGGTTTAAAAATTCATTCTTTCGCAACATTTAAATTAATCAAACC
This sequence comes from Flaveria linearis, assembly GCA_024085815.1. NCBI lineage: Eukaryota > Viridiplantae > Streptophyta > Magnoliopsida > Asterales > Asteraceae > Flaveria > Flaveria linearis. The sequence goes on from CM044004.1 coordinate 97,367,236, forward strand.
AAATTAATGTGAAGGTTCCATCGGCACCTTAAATCTCATGTCTGCAAAGCAGCTTGTTTTAATCATCATAACTTCCTTTAAGACTTCAATCCTCCATATGAATGAACAAAAGCTTAGCGCTTACTGTTACACTCCTTTTCACAAATTTATGGTCATAATAGTATTTCCACTTCTAAGTTAAATGACCATTTCACACCTTAATCACACTTTACTATGATTTAAAAACCAAACACACACCTTGACAGGCCATTGACCAAATGAAACCATAACCATCTTTAATATGGTTTATGAACCAAAAACACGTATTACTGGGTCATTAGAACAACACACCACATTCACATTTTAATATGGTTCAAGAACCAAAAACAAACTTTAATGGATCATTAGGCCAAAACATACCATCTTATATTTGGATTAAAACTAAAAACACATCTTAATGGGCCATTAGACCAAAAACATACCTTAGTAGGCTATTAGACCCAAAACACACCAAAATTACACCTTGATTTGGATTAAAAATTAATGGGTCATCAAACCAAAAGCACATCATAATCATACTTTAATTTGGATTAAAACCAAAAGTACACTTTAGATGGGTAAAATAACCAATTTACAATGTAAACACACCCTTGTATGATCAAAAGACTAATGCAACATTAGTATAACATTGACTAACAATATATAGTGAAAAGACTACAAAATTAATATAACAATGACAAAACAATATACAGCCAAAAGACTAATGCGACACTAGTATAACAATGACTAACAAGTATACATATAAATGTTAAATAGAAGGTAAATTTGATGAATCTAACCTTGTTTGATGATGACAACAGTCATGATATCCTTCTGTCTTTACTTCTTGGTTTCCTGCAAGAGTCAAACTATTCCCCTTTAATCCAAGTTTATCCATGAACCTAACATTTCAATTCTCAACTGATATGACCACTAATTTAGTACCACCTGAACTTACATTTGCAACATCGATGACAAACGATAACATATAACATGCCATTTTCATGCTCCTACCTTTATTGGGCCCATTTCATCCATTTTAAGATTTTATGCTGTAAATCAACAACTAAAATTAAGGGGCAGACAAGAAACTAAAAAATACTCACACACAAACAAAATGTATGAAAAAAACCTTAAAATCAGAAAAGCAAATCCATTCAGCTCTTCTATGAGTCATGGATAGTACCTCCTTTTCTATGGTTCAACTCGTTGAGACTGGCCGTGGATTTATTTCCAAATTTTCTGATCTAAGTACTCTCTACAAGAGGTGATGATGATAGGGGTGATTCCTGCAATTCCAATTCATCAATATTACAATCAAATATCAGTTTGTCACAATTCTCAATTAAATTGTTATAAAAATAATATGTTTAGGGTTACCTATACTTCAATTTTTTGTCTTCTAATCATCCTGACCATCACTTTTACTTTAATCAGTGTACCTTTTGAAGTAGAGTTCTTCAGTTGGCATACTAACATCTTTCGAAATTTGTTAAACAACACCTAATAGTCACGAGTAAACGGGAAATTAACCGACATAATCAAAACAATTAACCACAAAATAGTTGAAATCGAATCATAGATCCAAACAATGATCATGATTAAACAAATTGCATGATTTAGAACAACTGTATGTTGAAAATGATTCATACTAATGAAACGATGATTATTTACAAATGATGATAACATCAAATCAAAAGATTAAATAATAAGAAACTTGATTTAGATTGATGAGTTGATCTTGATATCATCGATCAGATGAAAACCACTTGTGCTTCTACAAGTTGATCTTAAAAACCTGATTTAGGTTTTATGGAAAGAAAGATGAAGATGGAAAGTCTTTTCATTCTAAAGAAACTGAAAGGATGTTTACTAGCCACGGGATGAGTGACTCGGATGAGAGAACTTAGGGCACCATCGATCTTCAGAAAGCTTTCACCTCTACATATGATTTGTAGAAACAAAAAATAAAATGTTTGTCTATATATTAAGGTTCTTAGGTTGAAGGGGACGTTACCGGCGAATCGTGGGGACAAAAGAAAAGGAAAAATGAAGCGGGAAGAAGGAACCGTCATCATTATATGTAACCTCCTGTAACCTCTCCTAAATTGACGCATCGCTTAACTGTCCAAAAAAACTGTAAAAAACCACCTTGTAACTCCCATAACCGTCGAGTTTAAACGGCCAAGATTTCATCTCAGCAAGTTTCAACGGTCCAGATGAGTTTCACCAGCGGTTACACTCACCGCTGGTAATATAATATATAATGTCAGATACATATTTTTTGTTATTCATATAAACATAAGAAAAAATAAGCTTTTTAACCAATATATTAATGTTTTCTAATAATTATATTTTAAAATAAAGAAACGATACAAATTATCATTACCGTTATCAATATATATAAAGATTCAGACAATTGATTCTAGGCTTGTTTTATTTACATTTATGGTCATGCACAACCTATCACATGTTTGGTTAGAAATCAAACCTATCGCGACAACAAAAGTCTGTCCCTATAAAGCTCAAATGATGTCACTATAGGGTTTAGCAATGACGTATCGTGTCTGTAGCTTAGCATTTACCAACAAAAGGTGGCAAAAGTCGTGGCCATACATTGATTGGTCATAATTTTGAAACCTTATAGCAACGATAAGTCGTCCCAACGGGTCTTGATACGGTGACAGCCTGATTTCATCGCAAGCTAGCCCTTGTCACCACATTGTTGATTTCTTGTAGAGTTTAAAACATGTGTAACAATTTTCTTTTATCTCAAAAAACAATTAATAGTGATATTTTTAAAGCATTATAGACGAAATTTCGTGGAAAATCCTTTAGGTAGCTAATCGACATGTCAAATGGCATGAAAACTGAACATTTGTCGTAGTTCTGTTGGATTTTGCAAATGATATCACTATATAATCATATTAAAGCAATCATGATTACGATAACCAATAGTTATTTTGAAAATTTATAATGATACTTTAGTTGTCTTATTTACTTCGTCCCATTTATCTTATCTGCATTAAAGTAACATATATTAATATAAGTTTAGAATACAGCTCGCGCACTACAAGGAATAAGTCCATTAGCGGCAACAGTTGTCGCCGCTATTGATAGCCGCTGTCGCCGCTATTAGTATTAGCGGCGACATGTCGCCGCTAAATAGTCGCCGCTAATGATTCGTCGCTAATGTGGATTTCGTCGCCGCTAAAGAGTCGCCGCTAAAAGTGTCGCCGCTAATGGCACCTTTTGCAATAGTCAATTTTTCATTTTATTTTTTTTTATTTTTTTTTAATTTCCATTTTTAAACCTGTTTAAAAATAAACCCAGATTTCCATATTTCTCAACAAGACAAATAACATAAACATACGAATAGTATTAAGATATACAATATGATGTAATTTAGTTTATAAAAGAAACAAGATGAAATAACTTGAGACCGTCAAGTAATATATTATTTTAGTATAGCATAAGATATTGATTCAAATTCACCAAATTTTTTTAGGGTTATTTCTATTCTAATTAATCGCTTTTGTCGGTGGCTACAGTGCCACCGACCTCTAAATAAAACCCTAATCTCCATCACCAACTCCACCGAGAAGAAACAACACAGAAGAAAGAATTTGATTCATAACTGGGGTTGGAGCAATTCGATAGAGGAACACAGAAGAGAGGGGAGAATAGAGGCTAGAAGTAGGAGGAGAAAAGGGAAAGAACCTGTTGTTTGGAAGGAATCCGAAAAGGAGATCGAGATGCAAAATACCGATCTTCCACCGAAAGATGCACGGAGGGCGACGGTGATCTCATCGACGGGGAAACGATTGTAGAAGGAGGAAACCGACGAGTCACCGTGGAAATCGTGGTCGCAAGCGGTGCAGAGGCGGAGGTTCTCCGGTGTCGATTTTGACGCTATCACCACCACCAGTACAAGACGCACCACCCACCAACGGTTCCGATTGCGAGACGAGCTTCGCTTCATCGCTCAACTTCGACATCGTCGATCAGCTTATGGTTAGTGATTTTAGAGTTAATCTACTGTTAGGGAAAGGGAGCCACAAAATTATCATCCAACTGGTCTTTGATCGGTGGCTTACAGGTACTCGGTTTTGAATACTGTTGATTGTGTTGTTCTGTATTTGTCAAATTCTATTTAATGATTTTCTTTGGTTAGTAGTTGACTAGGCCAGTAATAATTGAAATTCGAAGTAGGTAATTGCACATGTTCGCTTATTTGGTTTAGATCAACACAAAATCATTTCTATTTACTCAATTTGATGAAAAGTTTGAGGATGCTAATGGGACTGGCTAACTTATGAGCATGGTACCAGTGGCATCCATTTCTGGTTTTTGTGAAAATCTAGATGCCAGCATTGAACCACAATCACTACATGCTTATTATATAAATTCTGGTTCTAATTTACCTTAAGAATCACCTGGGAGGATTATAAGAATAGTACCTTCAGATTATATAAGCACCTATGAATCACTAAAATATGTATTAGTTGTGCGAATGGTATATCTATCAAGGTCTTGAGGATAATATATGAAACACAAAGATTTTGTATGTATTTCATCCAATGTAATTTTGATAATGTTTGTTTGTACATGGAAAATGTTAGAGATGAGAGTGGAGAAGATGATTACATTGACTCTATTCTTTTAGTAGTTAATAAAGTTTTATTATATTGATTACACATGTTGGTTAGATTTCTCAACGCTAGAGAATTATATAATTCTCTTTGCCTATCGGTTAAAGTGAGAATTTAGAATATTTATGAGTAGGGTAGCATTCAGTTACTTTTGTTGTTGAAGCCAAACATGAAGCAAGGTTTAGTCTGCTTAAAGTAGTAGCAGACCTTGAATAGTTTACATGTATTTTGTTGTCAGAGTAGGTTCTTTTTGCTGCCTTCAAGCACTAGAATTACAACATGGAATAAAATGATCAGATATCCTAATTCCTATCAAACATGACCAAACAAACCCAATTTGACCCATTCTAATTTTGTAGGCAGCCATGATTTTGGTTCGGCTGTTATAAACAAATTAACATGTCACATTCATCACTTCCAAATCCTATACTAAGTCATTCAATGGGTTAGTAGTTGATTAGGCCTGTAATAATTGAAATTTGAAGTAGGTAATTGTTTTTATTGGCTTGATTTGGTTTAAATCAACATAAAGTCATTTCTATTTAGTCAATTTGAAGAAAAGTTTGAGGATGCTGATGGGGCTGGCCAACCTATGATCATGGTACCGGTGGCATCCAGTTCTGCTGGTTTTCGTGAAAATGCAGACGCCATCATTGAAGCACAATCCCAACATGTTAATTATATAAATTCTGATTCTAATTTACCTTAAGATTCACTTGGGAGGATATAAGAATAATACCTTTAGATTATGTAAGCACCTATGAATCACTAAAATGTGTATTAGTTATGCGAATAGTATACCTATTGAGCTCTTGAGGATAATATATGAAACATAGATTTTGTATGTCATCCAATGTCATTTTGATAATGATTGTTTGTATATGGAAAATGTTAGAGATGAGAGAGGGGAAGATGATTATATTGTCTCTACCCATTTAGTAGTTCATAAAGTTTACACATGTTGGTTAGATTTCCCAACGCTAGAGAATTATATAATTCTCTTTGGCTATCGATTAAAGTGAGGATTTAGAATATTCGTTAGCAGGGTAGCAATAGGTTACTTTTGTTGTTGGAGGCCAAACATGCTGCAAGGTTTAATCTGCTTAAAGTAGTAGTAGACCTTGATATCTAGATTGTTTTAAGTTGGTATTTCATACCACTTTAATGTATAAGTTTTAAATTATGTTTAATTTTGTTTCTTGATGTAATTGAAAATGTTTTTAGCTTTATGCTACTTTTAAGCATATCGAGTCGGGGGTCTCATTGGAAGCGGTCTCTCTACCTAACAAGATAGAGGAAAGACTCGCCTACACCTACCCTCCCCAGACCCTGCTCTTGAGTGGGATATACTGGGTTTGTTTGTTTGTTTGTTTGTTTGTTTGTCTACTGTTAGGGTTCTGGGATTTTGTTTTGTTACTGTGAATACTGTTGATCAAACTTTGTTTGCTCTTTTCTATCTTGCAATTGCAAAGAAACTGTTAAGGGGTGTTTGCAATACGATGATCAATTTGTAGTGTTAATCCAGTTTTGGGGTCAGATGATCATTTTTATACAAGCAATCTAGCAGCAACAAAATGGATTATATAAAAGAACATAATTACCTGTATTTCTTTCTTTCTTTCTTTTTTTTAATATCAACTTCATTAAATATAAGAATTTGAATAGCAGTTAAGATCAACAAAGTGCTGACAGAATTTTGTATCTGCAGGAATTGGCTGGTTTGAGTGTTGCTACAACCATTGCCGAGGTAAGTTGTGGTGTTGTCGCTTAAGAGCTTTTGGCTAATTTGTGTTGAATATCTAATGTTTTTATTTATTTATTTGCGAGTCTTTTTTTGGTGCGAGAAGGAATTTTCTGTATGGTTAATCCCATTTATTTAATTGGGTGGGAAAGGAAGAGAGAATGGTGGAACATGGTGACAAAACGGCTTTATAGTGAAAAAATCATATCAGGAAAATTCTTTACATGGATTACCAGTTATTTTAGCCATGAATTTTGTCATTTTATGTAATTCATGATAGGCTTGGTTTGAAAAGGTGCCCTGATGCGCGCCCAATGAACAAGGCGCTGACCAAAAACACATCAGGGTGATGAGGGCGTGCCTAATGTAGTTCTGGGTCATGTTTGATGAAAATTAGGGTCCGTAAGGAGGTTTTACATGTAACGAAGTGAGGATGATAATATTGCATAATCATGCCCCTAATTGTTCACCTAAACAAGATCTTAATTATTTTGGATTTTAAATTGGTGTTGTATTTGATATGTAAATGGTTTTCAAGGTTATGCAATTGCTGAAGGAAGACCCGTAAGAGAGAGGCGACTTCCATGCTGTGGTATTGGTGTAGGCTGGTTCTTGTAAGTTGTTATCTATTCAAATACAAACAATTTGAATGCTAATTGGAGTTGATTAAGCTACCATTGATCATGCTTTAGCAAGTAATTAGGACTATTGATGTGCTAATTTGATCTCATCTTGGCCAAAATGTTTATAAAGGTTCATACTTGGTTTCTTCCTGGCTGCTATACCTTGGTATGTTGGAGCATTCTTTCTAATATGTGCCAGATATGATCACCGCGAGAAACCTGCATATATCGCCTTCTTAATTCAGTTTATACAATTGTGTTTTAGTTATGTATTACATCTCGTGTGGCCGTGTTACAAAATGGCCATATTTATATGCAAGATTGAGCTCATGTATTTATAATACTTATAATGTAATGGTGCAGGCTATTGTTGGAACAATTGCTGTGATTTTTGGTGTTATTACAGTGAATGTTGTAGGTTTGAGGTAAGATCAAAGTGATGATTCTGTATGTTCTTGTATTTTGCTCTTTACATACCATTATAAGTTTGAACTAATACAAAGAACAAATTTTGTTATCCATTAATCCCTATTCCCGTGATTAGATACAAGGAGTATCAACTCCAAGATTATGGTTCTTGGTTTATAAAAAAAGTAAGTGTAATTCCTTTAAACATGAGTCCAAAAGTTATCCACTTTATATAATAACTGTCCGTATTTGTTTCCTGTTTCTCTTTTCAGTTGAACGACACCCATAACTGGAAACACCTTCGAAGTTGTTTTGTGAAAACCGAGGTTTGCAACAGCCTGCCTAGAAGATACAGAGTATGTGTTCCAGTTCTATCTATATTCCAATTCAAATTAATATGACATGTTTTGTGAAAGCAACCATTTAATCAAATTAAAAGTTTACTATGGTGTCCTTATTACAGACTCTCAAACAATACAAATTGTCACACTTAACTCCCATTGAAGCCGGTTGCTGCAGACCACCCTCTCAGTAAGGCTTCATAAACTCATTCATTCCCTTTGATCTCCCCGCGGCAACGCGCGGGAGAAATTCCTAGTTAGTTATTATTAACGTATATCAGATTTCGATTTCTAGTATTAAGCCGGCCTACTATACGAGCTTATTAAATTAATTAAAGCTTTCTTATAATATACGTCTATATATATATTATGACGTAACGTACTTGATAATAGTTAATTTAGTCTTCCATTATCTCACATTTATTTCTGTACATTATATTATATTATCTTAACGTACTTGAAATAAATCCCTCGGAGCCTTAACCCACCCTAGGATCCGTGGAAACGGCCTCCCCACAAAAATGTGGGGGAAAGACCGCGTATATCTTCCCTTAAATGTGACGGACCCCCTGGACCCTGTGAAAACGCGGGAGCTCTTTACAGCAATAGGTACGCCCTTTAATTACACTTGTTTCATATAGATTATGAAACAAGGGGCTCTACATTAACCCCATTTTCCGGTGCCTTCGATATCTTGTCATGGTACGTAAACAAACAATTTAATCATTAATAAACTTAAAACACGGTTGAGTTTCGAAACCAAAGCTTTTTACTAATTGGGGCCAACATAATTCATAAGATTATCTATTCTATTTACCACAACTAAAAGCTACAAGTCATGTTTTTTTTCTTTTTTTTTAAAATTAAGCTAAGCTTATAAATTAAAAACTTTCAATGAATATATTCTGTTGACCGAAGGATCAATGAACTCTTTTGATCCTTCTTTGGTTTGCCACTGAAAACAAGAGGTATGTTATATGATACACCCTATTTATTTTTATTCTCTCAATCTCTCTCTATACATGACATATAGATATATGGAAAGAGATAGAGATAATAGGGTGTCTAAATAACAAAAAACGGTGTTGTATAACATAACACGGAAACAAATAATAAGATTTATTTAAGAGGCTGCCAAATTTACAAATTAAATGATTGTTTTTTTCATAGGATAGCCTCCGTTGTAGCAGTGATTCTGCTATTTGGAGGTGCAACACTAAATAATCGACAGGGTGGCCAGATAGATTATGGCGAAATTACATGTTATATAGTAAAGCCTGGGATCTTGGCAGCAGGGGCCGTGTTTTCACTTTTAAGTGCAATATTCGGGATTGTCGTTTATGGTTTGCTATCTTCGGCGCCTAAGCAAATGGCACCGCGGCTCGAGTTTGCACTCCCGGTTGCCACCAATGTTGATATAGAGAAAAACGTTCCCTTGCCTCCGCAACAACAAGCAGTAATATAATATATACGATGAAAGGATGATCTCATAAACAAATGATATTCATCATAAGGTTATTCTGTATAAGTTACGTTCATGATTTATCTTATAGTATTCTGTAATGGTTGTTTGGTTAAAATATCACTTAAATGTTACATAGATAAAATCATTTCACTAAAGTCTACTTTAAGTGTTGTGGTAACTAGTGTTTAAAGCCATATTAAGCAATAATATATGAAATGTTGTGTTTAGTGCTCGTTAATGACTTGGAGCCCTAAAACTTAAATTGATGTTACAAGGGGTACTTAGACACGGATCAACGGGGTGATGGCTGGAGGCGAGAACGGCCAATGAATCAAATTCCTTCAATAACTAATTTAAACATGCAAAAATAGTAACTAAAAAGAGAGCATATTTTATGTTTGTTGCAATCAAATATACACTTTAGACCCACTCAACAATACCATTGCCGTCTACCGCCGGTACCCTACTAGCTTGAACTTTTATGTTAACTCAGAAAGTTGTATAAATAGTCAGCAATCGTGTAGCTATTATTTCATCTAGATTCTTATATAAAGATCTTTTTAATTTCCCTGAGTTAAAAAAAGATATTATTCAAAACCCAAATTATTTTAAAAAATGGCGACGTCCCGTTTGAATATCGTCTTCATGGCAACAATTTTTGTTCTTGCGACGTCAATCTGTGCGAAGGAATACATTGTTAGGGATGAATCCGGTTGGACGCTCGACTTTGATTATCAAACTTGGGCTAAGGATAAAGTTTTCTTTGTTGGAGACACACTTGGTATGATAATTTGAAAGGATCTCAGCATCTAGTTTGATCAATTAGATTGGATTTGCAGTGGAATTAGTACACGAATTAGAATAAATTATAGCAAGCACACACAAGATATATCAATGAAACAGTACGGTTATAGAGAGAGAGAGAATTTCTGCCAAAAGGTATATTTTCATTCAATCACACGCTTAAGCGAGTTTACAATTAGGTCATCTTTCCTTTTATAGGGAAAGATGACATCAGCTGATGTCACTTGACAGTGACATCTAACCGTTATTACAACAAACAACTGAAAGAAACACAACTACTGAAGATGTCTAACAACTGACATCTTCTTACAAAATACAAGTGTTAACTAACACTACAACTACTGAAAAGAAACTACTGAAACTACAACGTCTAAAGAACATGCTCTTCAGACGTTTTACAAGCACTGAAACATAAAAGAAAACTACTGAAAGGAAACAGCTGAAAAGAAATACTGAAAAGAAAACCATCACAACAACTAAAAAATACTTCTTCAGCTGTTGTGACAAACTCTGAAGGCTTCAGTACTTGACTTCAGACTTGAACTTCAGTTGTTATCATCAACTGATGTCTTCAGTTTTTGTCATCAGCTGATGTCTTCAGTTGTTGTCTTCAGTCTTTGTACTTCAGCTGATATCTTCAGTCTTTGTACTTCAGCTGATGTCTTCAGACTTTGTACTTCAGCTGATGTCTTCAGTCTTTGTACTTCAACTGATGTCTTCAGACTTTGTACTTCAGTTGATATCTTCAGTCTTTGTAGTTCAGCTGATGTCTTCAGTCTTTGTACTTCAGCTGATGTCTTCAGTTGTTGTCATCATCAGCTTATGAAGTCTTCAGCAGTTGTTGTGATGTCTGTGGGACTTAAAGGTTTTCTGATCTGGCTCATTGGTTCTTTTGGTCCAACAAACTCCCCCTGAACCAATGTAGCCAAAACCTTTAAGCTTATTTGATGTCCCACTTATTTGGCAGAAAGATTGGTATTTTTCTTCTGGATCAGCTCAGAAATGACCCATATCAGCACAGGCCGGGAAGAGGTTTCAAAAGGTATGATTATCAAAGGATAGATAGGAGCTCTGTCTTAGGGAACTGGACACAGAGCTGTTGCCCCATCCATGAAACCTACTTCTCTACTATGAGTCTATAAGACTCTCTTGTGCAGGCCTCTAGGAAGACTATTTGTTCCTCCATGGTGAGCTATTCTGCTTCTCCCTCAAAAAGTGACTCAGGCCCATAGTACTCAGAGAGGTATTTGACCTGTTTCCCATTTTTAAGCTCCCCAGTTGTTATTGCTCTGTAGGCAAATTCATCAGGGTGAATACCCTCTAGAAACAACTGGAGCTCATTCTTCCTAACTTTCTCAAGCCTCTTATACACTAACCCCTTTTGACCATTCTATTCTCCAGCATCTTTTATGGGGCCTGATTAGCTTTATAGGATTTCTTGAAGTCATCTAGGATCTCCCAGGGTGATACTATAATGGCCTGTGTGATCACTTCATCTACGATCTTCTTTACTTGGCCATTGTATCTTTGTGGAATGTATTTCTTATGAATCCTATGAGACACCCTGGGATTAGGCTAAATCCTCACTCTCTCTTTTTGATATTGAAATGTTTGTCTGAGAGTGTATAATCTCTAAGCATGTTTCTTCATATTTATGATTGATAAAGTGGCAGCATAGGCTTTGTCAACCCTTCTCAACAATTCCTCATCATGCAGTTTGTGAAGCTCTTCTTCTTCTAGCTTCACTTTAACAGTTTGCCTTTTGATCTCAGGAGTAATTATTGGAGGGTGACTTTTGGCCTTAGGAATGGAATAACAGCTGAGATAGGCAGCCTATCTTCATCCTCACCTTAGGCAATGGAATAACAACATAGGCTTTGTCAACCCTTTTTGACTTTGGCCTTAGGTAGTGGTTAGGTTGGTATGGGAGATTGGACAGGCTGTTCTAGCAATTTGGATGTAAGTGAGGCTTTGGTTTGTTTGGCTAGTTCAGTCCTGCTCCCAGCACCAGCTTCACTTAGGGCTTCTATGATAAGTCCCTTGGTGAATATCTCAGACGAACAGATCTTGGTGGTTATTTCCAAGATGCTGTCCCTGGACCTTGATTTGACTTTCAGGACTGATCTCCCAGATACTTCAAAATGAATCTGGCCATAGCTTCTAATCTCTCCTTCTCTTGTTCACTATGACCAGACCATCGTTTTCAATCTCTTGAACTTCTAACCTCTTATTTCAGTATCTAGCTTAGCAGTGTCAAAGCTTGCCTAAACAGCTGATCAATGATTTATCTATTGACCTGCTGTGTTGGGCATCAACTTCCTTGACAAGGACTGCTAGCTCCTTTTCCATCTCCTTTTCTCCACCCTTCTTCTTTTTATACGTGACATGAAAGTCTTTTTCACTTTCAGTCACCTTTCCATTTCTTTTCCCTTCTCACCCTCCTCCTCTTTCTCAGTCTCCTCTACCATCTCCCTCTCAAATTCCACCTCCTTCTCTACTTCTTTCTCTTTCTCTTTCTCCTCCTCCACTCTCTTCCTCTTGATTGCTTTCACTGACTGAGTCTCCCCCTTTTTGGTTGCATTGGTTGCAGGGGTTTGACTGTCAGAAAGCTTCTTTGCCACAACATCATCCACCAGGGTTTTAATATTTGAGGTAAGCCTCTCATCAAGGGTTTTATTCACTATGTCAGTGATGATGGGTGTGATGAGAGGCAGGGAATTTTGAAAGATAGCAACCATTTGCTCAGGGGGTTCTGTTCCTGAGAAATAGTGCCAGAAGCAGAGGCTGGTGGCTGAGTTTGTGGGAGTGGCTCTGTGTTTGGGAGACCTTCAGGTGAAGGTGCCATCTGTAGGTGAATGGTGGCAGATGGACTTGATTCTTGAGTCATTTTGGCAAGTACCTCTTTGAGTCTACTCACCTCATCCTCAAGAATAGTATTATGGGCTAATACATCGTAGAAGAAGCCCAAGTCATCATCAGTATTAGCTGAATCACCTGACCTCCTGATTGTATCAGGATGAACATGTGCTGAGTGTGGTTCAGTAATCACATGTGCCCCTTTGTCTTGGAACTGGGGACTTCCTGCCTCAGGATGAGATCCTTCATCGGCAGTTACCTCTGGTGAGGACTTAGAGATGTTACCAGCTTCATCCTGTTCATGCTTACCTCTGGTGAGGACTTAGAGATGTTACCAGCTTCATCCTGTTCATATGCTAAAGCAGGAGAAGTGACAGCCTCACCAGATGTTCCTATCTCCTCATCCACACTGGGAGATAGAACATTGTAATCCCTGTGCTATGGGTTCTCATCAACACTTGGATCCTCCCTCTTATTGGTTGGGGTTTTCTTAGTTATGATAGGTGCCTGGGGAGAGGGTGGAGTGTATTGAGATGAGTCAGCACTTCTGCTATTATAAATGTTGGGCTTTGAGGGGCGGTTGCAGTGGGAGATGGGGTTGAAGCAGTTTGCATCTGGGGAGATTGGTGCTCTTCAATGGCAACCTTCTCAAGTGAGAAAGGTTCCAGATATGTGGCTGCCCCGGAAGTGGTTGCATCAGGATCCTGTTGAGAGGATGCCTGAGCGGTTATGGCTGGTAGAGTCCTTGTAACTACTGGGGATTAATACCAGTAGCTACTTCCTGCCTTTGTGTTACAGGGGCATCCTCAGGGGACTCATCTCCCTGAGTAGCCTTTTTGGGCTTTTTGTGTTTGGGTTTGGTGGGGACTTTGGATTTGGAGGTGGAGGCTGTGGGTTCCCGCTGCTTGGGTTTTAGCAGCTTGGCAGCCTGTTTGAGTGTTTGGTCTGAGTTGTGCCTTGAGTATACTTCAGGCAATACAGCCATAGCAGGGATTCCAAGGCCAACAAGTCCCTCAGCTTTCAGCTGGTTTTGAATAATGGCCATAATGAACCATGGATATAATATCCATCGGTTAGCAAGAGGTTTCACAGCCATATCTTTAAGTTCTAAAAATATTATTTCAGAAAAATTTAAACTTTGTTGCTCAAGGATAGAAAATAATACCTGCTGTCACCTAGATGACATTTGATCCCATGAAGAAGTTTTAGGGGCTAGGCAGACATTTACCATATGAAATATTAGACGTTCAGCATCATGGAAGTGCTTCTTGAGGATTGTTGAAGCATGAAGGTCACCTTGATATCCATGGTGGGCAAAGGATAGGTCAGTTGTGCCCTTTGGATATTCAGTGGTGAAGGTGGCATCATTCAAATTTAGGTTTGGCGAATGATTGCAGAAGTGATAACCACCTTCTTCTTGTTGACGAACGACTGGAGAGAGACCTCAGTGTCATTCTCACCAGTTGTAAGGGTGACGTTCGTCCAAAACTGGTTTAGGGATTGGCATAGATTGTAGGATTGAGTAGAAAGGCCGTTTTGTATGGGGAATCCACCATCAGATCGATGGCATGATCAAATTTGGTCCAGAAGGTGGACTTAGTAAGGTAGGCAACACAGTTGTGACGAGGTTTGATCTGCATGGTCGCCATTAATGTGAGAGAGAAGGTTCAGAGTTTTTGAACGTTAGGTTATGTGAGAATAAAAAACTCTTAGGGTTAGGTATTTATAGGATATGGTTATGAAACAGCTGAAAGAAAACGACTGAAGGTTTTGGTGTTAGTCATCAGTTGTTTGAAACGACTGATGATATGGTTTTAACCTTCAGAGGTTGTAAACATCTGAGGACTTGGTGTTAGTCATCAGTAGTTGAAACTACTGAGACCATAGTTTTGTCCTTCAGAGGTTGCAAACGACTGAAGACTTGTTAATCATCAGTAGTTGAGAACTACTGAAGATATGGTTTTCATCTTCAGACGTTGTAAACAACTGAAGACTTGGTGTTAGTCATCAGTAGTTGTAAACTACTGAAGACATGGTTTTGGCTTCAGTTGTTGTAAACAACTGAGGACTTGGTGTTAGTCATCAGTAGTTATAAACTACTGAATACATGGTTTTGTCCTTCAGTTGTTTGGATATGAAACAGCAGAAGTTGGAATCAGCTGAAGAGTAAATTTACTCATCAGCTGTTATCGTCAATTCAGTTGTTTCATTCTGACCTCAACATTTACTCATCAGACTGTCTGAGTTTCAGATGTTTCATTGGTCATCAGCTCTTGTGAATATTTATTCTTCAGCTCTTGTGAACAGATGTTCATAAGATCTGATGAAATAAATTATTCTTCAGAACTTGTGAACAAATATTGTCTTCAGTACTTATGTGTAAGATTACACATCAGTACTTGTGGACAAAATTTGTTCTTCAGTACTTATTTGTGAAAACTAGGCATCAGTAGTTATAACTAATCAGTAGTTGTAACTACATCAGTTGTTTTCAGCAAATAATGTACTTCAGTACTTTGAAGTATTTTAGTCTTCAGTAGTTATGAAAAGTGCTGAAGACTAAATAACTCATCAGTACTTATTTTTGACTTTTGTATAATAATGCTCATTAGTACTTGGGATCTGAGAGCATCAGTATTAGTCAATTTATTCTAGCTGCAGCATACCAAGCCTTAGCAGCAGATTTTGAAAAGTTGCACTGTCTAAGGGCTTAGTAAAGATATCTGCAAGCTCATCAGCACTAGAACAAACTTTGGATCAATCAGACCTTTTTCATAACAATCCTAATAAAATGATGTCTGATCTCAATATGTTTGGTCCTAGAATGTTGGACTGGATTCTTAACAATACAAAGAGCTGAAGCACTATCCATTAGTAATGGAGTCTTAGTCTCTGTAATGCCATAATCCAATAATTGATTCTGAAGCCAGAGTACCCGGGATGTACAACTTGCAGCAGCAATGTACTCTGCTTCAGCAGTTGATGTAGCAATTGATGTTTATTTCTTACTCTGCCAAGAAACTAAATAATTGCCTAGAAATTAGCATCCACCAGAATTTGATTTTCTGGTTACTTTGCACCCTGCATAGTCACTATCAGAGAAAGCAACTAATTTGCAAGAGTGCCCTGTGGAATACCAAAGTCCTAGAGATTGAGTTCCTTGCAAGTATCTAAAGATCCTTTTGACTGCAATCAAATGGGATTCTTTAGGTGCAGCTTAAATCTAGCACAGACACAAGTTGCAAACATAATGTCTGGTCTAGAAGCTGTAAGGTACATCAAGGACCCAATCATACATCTGTAAAGGGTTTCATCAACTGCTTTACCTTTCTGATCAACATCCAGTTGTGTGGTGCTGCTCATGGGAGTAGAACAAGGCTTACAGTTTTGTAAATCAAACTTATTCAAAAGATCTTTTGTATATTTGGACTGATAATGAAAGTTCCATCAGCCCTTTGTTTGATTTGCAAACCCAGAAATAACTGTAATTCTCACATGGCACTCATTTCAAACTTTTGCTGCATTAGCGTTGTGAATTCATCACACAACTGTGGATCAGAGGATGAAAAAATAATACCATCAACATAAATTTGAACAAGTAACTTATGCTATCCCACTTTCTTTATGAATAAAGTTTTATCAATGGAGCCTCTAGTGAAATTATTTTGTAGAAGAAAATTTGATAAATTTCATACCAGGCTCTAGGAGCTTGTTTCAACCCATATAGAGCCTTATCAAGCTTATACACCCAATCAGGATGTTTATTGTCCTCAAAACCTGGTGGTTGACACACATAAACTTCATCTTTTATTTTACCATATAAAAAGGCACTTTTAACATCCATTTGAAAAACTTTAAGATTGTGAAAGGCAGCATAAGCTAAGAACAATCTGATTGCCTCCAGTCTGGCTACATGGGCAAAGGTTTCATCATAATCAATACCTTCTTCTTATGCAAATCCCTGTACAACCAGCCTGGCCTTGTTCTTAACAATTTGGCCCTTTTCATCTGTTTTATTCCTAAACACCCATTTAGTGCCTATTGCACACTTACCTTGGGGTAAAGGAACCAGCTCCCACACTTGCTGCTTTTTGAACTGAAGAAGCTCAAGCTGCACAGATTCAACCCATCCATTGTCTCTTAATGCAACATGGTAGTTCTTTGGCTCTTGCTGACTGATGAAGAGAGCATAGAAGCAGAAATTGGACAATTGACTTCTCGTTGAGACTCCAGCATTGATATCACCAATGATCTGAGACATTGGGTGATCCTTCAGCTCTTGATAAACAATAAGATCTGTGCAAGTGTTTGTAGGACCTTCAGTAGCAATAGATGGTGATGCAGATTCTTGAAACCATATTGGAGATGACAACTCAAATGAAGTAGATGATTCAGAAATCTCATAAGCATTTGTTATGGATGGAGCTGCTGAAGCTACAGGAGCATCAGGTTTAGATGACTCAGGCAGTTGGTCACTAAATCTGAATAGGTGAGTGCTGTCTACATCATCATCAGTACCACCAGGTGGAGAACTATTGACAGGAGCAACAGCTGGAGCCTGATAAGGAACATATTGCAGTATGTCCAAATCAAATAACTCCACAGGGTTTTGTGGAATCTTGTCATTTGGAGATTCATTAAACTTCACATGCAAAGTCTCTTCAACTATCTTTGTTCTGCAGTTGAAAACTCTGTATGCCTTGCAAGTAGATGAATAACCAACAAAATACCCTGCATCCACCTTTGATTCAAACTTCTGGAGTGGATTGCTTGTGTTGAGAATGTAAAAGGGACACCCAAATGCTTTAAAGAATGAAATCAAAGGGGCCAAATGATGTAGTACTTCATAAGGAGTCTTCACCAACCTTTGATTCACTAATAATTTATTATGCACATAGCAAGCTGTGTTGACAGCTTCAGCCCAAAAGGTCAGTGGCAAACCTGAATCAGCCAACATTAACCTTGCAGCTTCAATAAGGGTCCTGTTCTTTCTCTCCACCACTCCATTTTGTTTAGGAGTTCTTGGAATGCTGAACTGCCTCTTGATTCCCTTTGATAGGTAGAAGTCATCAAGTGTGTGATTTCTAAATTCTGTGCCATTATCACTCCTCACACACTTAACTAGAAGGGAATACTACTCCACATTCAACACAAAGTTCATAATAGCTTTTGCAGCTTCATCTTTGGAATGCAAGAAGAAAGTCCATACAAATCTGAAGTAATTATCCACAATTACCAGACATATTTCTTCTTTACCATACTCATCACTCTGACAGGACCAAAAAGATCCATATGCAATAATTGCAAGCAAGCATTGGACTTTGGCTCTTCTATTGGAGGGAATAAGACTTTGTGTTGCTTCCCCTTTAAGCAAGCAGTGTAGTTGTCTTCACATTTGAACTCCTTCATAGGCAATCCTCTTACTAAACCATGGTGAATCAGCTGGTTCATGTTTTTGAGATTCACATGACCAAGCCTTCTATGCCATAGAGTAGATTCCTGAGGAGAAGCCTTGGAGAATAGGCAAGGATGGCCTTTTAGATCAATTTTCTTTGACAGATCTAAGGCATATACTCTTCCTGTCCTGTTGGCCTTCAGGAGAGTCTGTTCATCCAACACCTTGTCAATCAAACTCAGAACTTTGAAAGACAGAATCCTGCAGTTCTGGCTGGTGAAAAGTGCAACATGGTCTTTATCACACATTTGACTGACACTCAAGAGGTTGTACTTGAGATTCTCCACATGGTTAACATCATCAAACCTTATTTCACCATTGGAAACAAAGCCTTTGCCTATGATGCAACCCTTAGCATCATTGCTAAAAGAGACAAACCCCTTCTTTCCTTGAGAGTAGTCATTAAGAAGAGAGTTGCTCCCTGTCATATGCATAGATCCTCCACTGTCCACATACCAGATGCTTCTTTGGCATGCTGAAGAACTCTGCATTCATCACAACAAATTAGTTAGTTTTTGAGACCCAAACCTTTTTGGTTTTGGGTCTGTTCTCATCAACAAATGTTACACTAACTTGTTTGTCATGATTAACAGCTTTTGGTGGTTAAGATGGTGCAAAAATAATTCCTTTGGCTTGGATTTCCTTTTCTGTGGTTTCAGGACAGACACATCTAATTGGTTAACTCTCCCCAATAGATGTTGAACCATCATAACAAGTTGTGTCTGATTGTTTGATAAAGCCTTTAGCTCATTAGACACATTAGTGCTTGATTTGATGGATTCCTGTGTTGCACCATCTTCCTTTGAGCAACCTCAGCTGTTGCCTTATTAACCCCTTCCTTCTTTTTAGATTTCTTTAAGGACTTTGGGGTTTCAGGTTTGGATGTTGCTGGTACAAACTTGGTTTCAAACTCATCTTTCATTTTATTAATCTTCTTTTTATTGTTCTTATTTTGATGGAGTTTGGAACCCTTTTTATACCAGCAATCATCAGTAAGATGATTGAATAAGCCACATATTTCACATGGCTTCTTCTTCATCTTTAGCTGATCATCTGCTGAAGAAGATAAAACTACTGAAGATTTGTTCTTCAGCAGTTTTCTATCAGTACTTGCAGTTTTCTTCCTTTCAGTATTTGCATTCCTGATATCTCCTTCAATAGTTTTCAAACCCTTTCTACTTTAGTTTTCTTCCTTTCAGTACTTGCAGTAGTTTGGGTTTGTTCTTCAGGTGTTGAGGCTTGCCCTTCAGTACTTTGAGTACTTTGAGAGGCAACACCTGAAGTGATTAACTCATTCTTGATCATGTGACTGTCAGCATTTAAACCATCAGCTGTTTCAGCATCAGCTGATTGGTTTTCTGGGTTACTAATGCTGAATTCATCCTCTGATGTTGGTACTTTATCAGAGAGTAAATCATATGATGAGAAGGATTGGTTATTGCTTTCTACTT
This sequence comes from Flaveria linearis, assembly GCA_024085815.1. Classification (NCBI taxonomy): domain Eukaryota; kingdom Viridiplantae; phylum Streptophyta; class Magnoliopsida; order Asterales; family Asteraceae; genus Flaveria; species Flaveria linearis. Next base: position 97,387,050 of record CM044004.1, read on the forward strand.
CAGATTCTACTTCTACTCTGGGGTTAAAATCTGTAGGAGGAGCAATGTGATTATAACCAATTCCAAACTTCACATTGGAAGTTGATTGCTTGCTGAGAAGCATTTCAAAACCCTTGCAGGATTGTACCCAGCGATCACACTCTACCTGGGTAGCTGCAAGTGTTTCTTTGAGGTCTTTGTACTTTTCTAGAAGTACCTCTTCCCTGGCCTTATCATCTGTGATTTGGCATTTTAGTTTATAAATCTCATCATTCTTTTCATTAAGCACAGACTCAAATTCAGCTTTTCTTTTGGAAATTACTTACTCTAGCTCAAGATTTTTGTTAATTAAAGCTACATTTGCTTCTCTAATAGATGCAAATGTTGCTATGCATAATACAGAACATAACTTGGCCTTGGCCTCTGAAGATACCTGTGATACCTATGATATGGAGGCATTTGAGGATAAGCTATCAGCAGACTCTAGGGCCATGAGAGCAAGGTTATTCATGTTGACCACCATGTTGACATGCACCAGGAAACAGTTATTCATGACCAGACATATCATCTGGTAAACTGCTACAGTCAACAACTCCTAGGGTGAAAAAGCTGTGTTGTTGAGGTTGAGATTGTTAATGAGATTGAGATGATTGAGGCTCAGGAAGGACATGTGGTTGTTGAGCAATGGGTGCTTGAACTTGGCTGGTTTGAGGCATGTATAAGCAGGGGTAAGGTATGGCATATGACCTTGAGGGACAAAATATGCAGGTGATGACTGAGCTTGTGATGGATGACAAGAACTGGTGGAGTGTTGCCCTTTGTTCTGTGAGCTATTGCTTGGGAAGGTCACAAAGGGTGCTGATGAGTTAGATCCAGATGATCTACACTCTCTAGCAAAGTGTCCAAGCCTATGGCACTTGTGACACCTCAACTTGCTCTTGTCAAAACCAACTTTGGTTTTGCCAGAGAGACCAGGGAATTTCCTACCAGTTCTTTTGTAGAACTTTTGAGATCTGATATTGATCGTTGCCATTTGGCTCAAAATATCCATCTCTTCCAGATCATCATCTGGAATGCCCTTCAGATCCTCCATCAAAAAGCACAAGTTATCACTGCTACCACCTGAACTACCATCCACACCAACAAAAGCATGTTCTATATTGGTAGAGAAATCAATATGCTCATCATAGGCACTCTCTGATGCAGCATATTCTGACTCTTGACCTATCAGTGCAGTATTGCCTGATACAAAGTCATCAGTGAGCTTACCAGATGAGGACAACTTCCTTTTCCAGTTCTATCTCTCTTTCAAATGTAAGCAGTTTCCCATGAAGTTGGGTGAGGGATAGAATGTCCAGATTTGCACTAGAGCGTAGGACAATAATATAAGTTTCCCATCTCTCAGGCAGGGACCTGAGGAATCGGTTGTTCATCTGGCTGTTTGAATACTCTGTTTAACCATTTTCAGCTCAGAAATCAAACATGAGAATCGCTCAAATTGTTGAGTCAGAGTCTCACCCTTCCTATGAGAGAATGTCTCATATTGTTGGGCGAGAATTTCCCTAGTGTTTGCTAAGACCTCATTAGTTCCTCCAAATTGTTCCTTCAGAGCAACCCAGAGATCATGAGCAGTTTCATGATGCATAAGCCCTGAATAGATTTCATTAGGCAGTGCCATGGCCAGAATTCATGGGCTTTAGCATCAATTTCGAACAGCTTTAGATCTTCGTCCGAATATTGATCAGGTTTCTTTGGAACCCTCTCATTTGATTCAGGAACACTCACCATAAGCTTGTATGGTCCATGCACCACTGATTTCCAATAAACCAGCGCTGTTGATAGACAGATGATGGAGCATACGTCGTTGCCATATGTTATACTCACTCCTAACAAGCATCGGAGGCTTTGTTGAGGAGCCAGTATTATGAGGATCGTTTGTTGGTTTCGCCATTTCAGAATTCAAGCAAATTCAAGGTAATCTCAACAAATCTAGCTCAAAACCACGTAGAACCTCAAATTAAATGGCCAGAAGCAACAGAAACTCAATCTCTATAACTGATTCTTGCAAATTTGCTAATTCGATCAAACGTAGATATCAAAAGAGCAGTTTCAATGATCAATTGTTAAATTGATCAATGATTAACCAGCTTTGATACCATTTGAAAGGATCTCAGCATCTAGTTTGATCAATTAGATTGGATTTGCAGCGGAATTAGTACACGAATTAGAACAAATTATAGCAAGAACACACAAGATATATCAATGAAACAGTACGGTTATAGAGAGAGAGAGAGAATTTCTGCCAAAAGGTATATTTTCATTCAATCACACACTTTGGCGAGTTTACAATTAGGTCATATTTCCTTTTATAGGGAAAGATGACATCAGCTGATGTCACTTAACAGTGACATCTAACCGTTACTACAACAAACTACTGAAAGAAACACAACTAGTGAAGATGTCTAACAGCTGACATCTTCTTACAAAAGACAAGTGTTAACTAACACTACAACTACTGAAAAGAAACTACTGAAACTACAACATCTGAAGAACATGCTTTCAGACGTTTTACAAGTACTGAAACATAAAAGAAAACTACTGAAAGGAAACAGCTGAAAAGAAACTACTGAAAAAAAAACCATCACAACAACTGAAGAATACTTCTTCAGCTGTTGTGACAAACTCTGAAGGCTTCAGTACTTGACTTCAGACTTGAACTTCAGTTGTTGTTATCAGCTGATGTATTCAGTTGTTGTCTTCAGTCTTTGTACTTCAGCTGATGTCTTCAGTCTTTGTACTTCAGCTAATGTCTTCAGACTTTGTACTTCAGCTGATGTCTTCAGTCTTTGTACTTCAGCTGATGTCTTCAGACTTTGTACTTCAGCTGATGTCTTCAGACTTTGTACTTCAGCTGATGTCTTCAGTCTTTGTACTTCAGCTGATGTCTTCAGTTGTTGTCATCATCAGCTGATGAAGTCTTCAGCAGTTGTTGTGATGTCTGTGTGACTTAAAGGTTTTTCTGATATGACTCCTTGGTTCTTTTGGTGCAACATAATTTATATATCTCAATCATTTTATTGGATTCACTATTATAAAACTAGGTATTTTACTGCTTAATTTGACTGTTAAAAACTTTTGCAACTGATTTGCGACCAAAAGTGACATTAATAAAAAATGTTGTAGCTAAATTGTTTTGGGAACAATGTTAATGATTGAAAAATTGGTCTTAGACCAATTAGTGACCTCCTTGATTTACCACCGACTTACATGTGGTTGCTAGTTTGCGACCATTTTAAAGTCTGTCGCTAATATCCAGTTTTGTAGAAGCAAATCCTTTAATATGATTCTTTACATTTCCCATTTCCAAGACGTTTAGTATATGTAATAAATATAGTGGCGGAGCTTGAACATTTTCTTAAGAGGGTGGGGGTGAAACTAATTTTTTTAAAGGGGGGCGAACTTGATATTTATATAAAAATTTAACTACGGTGCCAAAAATTTACACTACCGGACTAAAAATAACACCACCGAAGGGAAAAAAGAAGGGACGTCGTCCCCCGGTCTCCACTATCCTCCGCCAATGGTAATAATTACAATTCTTTTGATGCAGTGTTTAATTATGCTGTTGGTACCCACACCATGGTGAAAGTTAACGGCACAGGTTTCCAACAATGTATCACTTCACCATCCAATGGGATCTTGACAAGTGGACGTGACATCACCCCCTTGAAACCCCGGGAAGGAAATGGTACATTTGTGGTGTCGGAAAGCATTGTGAGTCGAGAAATATGAAGCTTGTCATCACGGTTCTACCTCAAATGTTGGCTCCGGCTCCAAGCCCTATCGCGACATCCTCATCGGTCAAATTGGTAGTTCCAACAATTTACGGATTCATAGTTGCATTATTCAGGAGAATTTTACTGCTCTTGGTTTGAAACATGTATTGTTTTATTATATTTTCCAGCTTTACTTTGGTATTTATTGAGATATACGTATGTTTCTTTAGAATGTTGTATGCGTTTGAAGATTACCTAATTAATATGAATTCTTTTTTAACTGATTGTTTGTTTTACAACTTTCTTTGAGAAGCGTATAGAGTCCTGGTAAGAACATATATTTGGTAAGTATAAAATAGATTACCATTAGCAAAACAATAGCAAATATTGCAACCGGTTTGTGACTTTCATGTTTTGCTACTGCATGCTTTACGAGTGATTTACGGACCCATTTCCGTGACGAGTTTTTACCCAGTACGAATGTAAGTTTTGCACCATTAATACGAGACTAATTTCTAGATATCATTTTGTTTCAGTGACGGAACAATACGTGCTCTGGTATAAGGTTATTGTGTGTTTGTTTAAAAGTATTTTTAACAGGTTTTGAATATGTATTTCTTGAGCCTAATGTGAGTCGACAAGACTCAATTAAATAAATATATAACGAAGATAGATAAAATTAAGCCGAATAATATTATATTCAGAATTTTATAAAACATTATAAATCAAAAGTCATAAAATGAAAACCATGTTGTATCTTAAACAAAAACTAAAAATATATTATATTTGATAGGAGCTTACTCAAAATAAATTATCTTATATGTTAATAACAGTATGGAATGAGTGGTTGGTAAGGGTATCATAGCTACTACATTCATAGTAAAACGTAAGTAAAACAAGTCGTCCATGTGTTCAAAATTTTCTAATATATTATATATTAAAGTAACAAACAAACAAACAAACATACCCAGTGTCTCCCGCTGAAGAGCAGGGTCTGGGAGGGGTATATGGTGGCAAGTCTTTCCTCTATCTAGAAAGATAGAGCGACCGCTTCCGAAGAGACCCCTGACTCGTTAACAATAACAATCATAGTACAACGCATATACAAAGCATATAACAGGCAATAACAATAACAATCATAATACAACGCATATACAAAGCATATAACAAAGCGTAACAAAGGCAATAACCATCATAATACGAAGCATATAACACAATGAATATATATCACAAGAGAATTAGATAATGCGCATGAAACACCCAAAAAGGATAGATGAGGAAAACTACACCTAACGTGTGGGGTACGGCCATATGTCACCGTATACCCTTCCCACCCACAAAACCCACTAAAAGTCCTTAATTTTAATTCTACGCCTCCACTCACTTCTATCCTCGATCATGTTCTCAGAGAGATGCAAGTCCGTCATATCTCTCCTAATAACCTCGTCCCAAGTCAACCTAGGTCTACCTCTGCTCCTCCTACCCTCTAGGCTGATGTTCTCTACTGCTCGGACTGGTGCTGCCATCGTTCTCCTCTTCATGTGCCCAAACCATCTTAATCTTCCCTCTCTTATTTTTTCTGTGATACACGCCACCTCTAGCCTCTGACGAAAGACGTCGTTTCTTATCCGATCCAATCTTGTGTGTCCACACATCCACCTCAGCATTCGCATTTCTGCGACCTCTATTTGTCTCTCTTGCGATTTCTTTATGGCCCAACAGTCTGTGCCGTATAACATAGCTGGACGTACTGCCACTCTGTAGAATTTTCCCTTTAGTTTTGCCGGGAACCTCTTATCACACAAAATCCCTGATGCTGCTCTCCACTTGCACCATCCTGATTGTATACGGTGTGCTACATCGTTGTGTATCTCTCCATCTTCCTGTACGTACGAGCCAAGGTATTTGAACCTAGACGTCCGGGGGACCGCCATGCCTTGGATACTGATTTGGGTGTCCTCTTCGGCCTCACCACCAAAGTTACAATGCATGTATTCTGTCTTAGAGCGACTTATCCTTAAGCCCCTGCGTTCTATTGCTGCTCTCCACTGTTCTAATCTCTCGTTAAGCACCGACCTAGATTCTGATATTAGGACAATATCATCCGCAAACAGCATACACCATGGGACTGGCTGTTGTATAGACTTGGTTATCTCGTCCAGCATCACTGTGAAGAGGAATGGGCTCAATGCCGATCCTTGGTGGAGTCCTACTTCCACCGGGAAGTAGTCTGTGTCTCCGACAGGTGCTCGTACACATGTTTTTGCCCCGTCATACATATCCTGTATTATTTTGATATACCTTTCTGGTACCTTTCTAAGTTGTAGACTTTCCCAGATGAGTTTCCGCGGCACACTGTCATATGCTTTTTCTAGGTCAATGAATACCATATGCAGGTCTCTTTTCTTTTCTCTATATTTCTCCATTATCCTCCTTATGACGTGTATAGCTTCTGTTGTAGAGCGGCCTGGCATAAATCCAAATTGGTTTACCGCTATCTGAGTTTCTCGTCTAATTCTCGTGTCAACAATTCTTTCCCATAGCTTCATCGTGTGACTCAATAGCTTTATTCCCCTGTAATTTGCGCAACATTGGACATCTCCTTTTTTCTTATATATGGGGACTATGACACTGCTTCTCCACTGCTCTGGCATCTTTCCTGTCTTAAGATAGTGTTGAATAAGTCCGTTAGCCATTGTAGGCCCTCATCCCAGGCACTTCCACACTTCAATCGGATGTTGTCTGGCCCCACCGCCTTAGCCCTTCCCATTTTCTTCAAAGCTCTCTTAACTTCATCGACTGTGATGCTTCTACAATAACACTTGTTTTGTTGCGTCGTTTGCGTTGTTTCATCGTTCTCCGTTTGTTGATTACGGTTCGTTATGTTGAAAAGGTTATCGAAGTAAGTGTTCCATTTCCCCTTGATGTCTTTCTCCCTCACCAAGACCTTTCCATCCGCGTCCTTTATAAACTTCACCGATCTCAAGTCCTGTCTACTACGTTCCCTTGCCTTGGCAATCTTAAACATGTCATGTTCACCCTCTTTCGTCTCTAATCGCTTATACATCCTCTCGTATGCTGTGTTCTTTGCCTCTGACACAGACTTTTTCGCCTCTCGTTTTGCCTCTTTGTATTTATCTTTTAGCTCTGTTCGTTCTTCCTCATTATTACAGCGTAAAAGCTCTCTAAAACTTTGTTGTTTAATTCTTATCTTCTCCTGTACATCTTCGTTCCACCACCAGGATTCCTTGTGACCGACTTTCCTATTTGTTGTAGTCCCAAGCGTTCTTTAGCTGCTTGAATGACTCTAGTTGCCATAGCCTCCCACTTTTGGTTTGCATCTTCCTGTGGCTCACTCGGGTTCATTGGTATGATTTATCTCTAAAGACGGTAATCTTTTCGTCTTTGAGTTGTCCCCATCTGATCGTAGGTCTACTCCTCTTAGTTCGTTGGACACTTGCTCTCTTCAGTCGTATATCTGCCACCAACATGTGATGTTGAGTGGCTACTGTCTGTCCCGGTATTGTCTTGCAGTCCTTCCACGAGCTACGATCTTCTCTCCTCATCAGCAAATAATCTATCTGTGTGTGTCTCCCGCCGCTGCTAAACGTAATTAGATGCGATTCTCTTTTCTTGAAAAATGAATTTATGATGCTTAGTTCATGCGCTAATGCAAAGTCAAGCAGCTCCCTACCGACGTCATTCCTCAGACCATACCCAAAGCCTCCATGCACTAACGGGAAATGATCGTTGTCCTTACCGATATGCCCATTAAAATCTCCTCCTATGAATATTTTTTCTTCTCGGGTATGTCTCCCATAACGTGATCTAAACTCTCCCAGAACTTCTTTCTTTCCGTATCCCCTAGTCCAACTTGCGGTGCATACGCACTAACTACAGCCACTACCTCGTCTCCTATTACAATCCTTAACAACATCAGTCTATCATCGATTCTTCTAACCTACACTACATTATCCTGAAGTTCTTTAGCTACTAAAAAACCTACTCCATTTTTTGTTCCATCTGACCCTGAGTACCATAGTTTATACCCATTACACTCCTTTGCCCTCCCACCTCGCCATCTAGTCTCCTGGAGGCACGCTATCTGAACCTTACGACTCCTTAACACATCTATTATCTCTAATAACTTACCAGTAAGTGTTCCTACATTCCACGATGCCACTCGTAATTTATAACCCTTATTCCCTGTAGTTGCATCTATATTATATATTAAAGTAATTATATTATATTATACTATAGTATATATTAAACTTTTGGTCGGTGGCTACAGTAACCGCCGACCATTGGTCCACGTGTCAACTATTGATTGGTCCACGTCACATTTCATTTCTCAAGCATCTTCTCTCTCCACGTGACTCCATCTCTCCGCCGACTAACACTCGGAGTTCTCTCTCCACATAGCTCCATCTGCTTCGGTAACCATACCTGCGGGATAACAACGTTCTTGGAAACCGAATGTCCTCCGGTGGGATCATAGTGGCGATGAACGACGGTGGTAGTGAGTAGGAACACGAGGATGATGATCTAAAAGCTTGCATACTAGATCTGAAAACCCATAAGTGAGGTGTTGGCGTGGCCGAAGACAAAGGAGGTAAGTGATGGCAGATGCAATTGTAGCTGTTTCATGGTGCTTGCCGGTTTTTATCGCTGGAGATAATGTAGTAGACAATGGTGGCATATCAGAGGATGGTCGGCGCCACCATCATTACCTTAGGGTTGAAGGTCGTAGACTATCGTTGCACTTCCAAGCACCACCGCCGACTGTCGTTGCGCTACCCAGCACAACCGTCGACTGTCGTTGTGTTAGCAGCATAACCGTCGTCCTCTTTATTTTTTGATCGGAGATAAAAAGAGAGATTAAGAGAGAGAGAGAGAGATGATAGGGAAAATGAATTTTCTATAGGCATTTGAGTGGAGAGAGAAATGTGCATTGAGTGTTATGTCAACTTTTGTTATATTCTTTTAAAGTTTGCTTCAATTTCCAATATCAGATTATATATCTCTATACTAATAAATAAAAAAATCCGGACACTTGTCTCCAATATAGGCCATGTAATAATTGGTTTTCCCGCTTCTCTCTCCTCTTAATTATAAGGCATTTGCTAATTGAACACCCTGTCAGGTGTTATCTGGACGCCCTTTGACTTTTTTCACGGCCCGTGAAGGGCCTTACGGGCCGTAAGGTGTTCGAAATTTAAATTTCGCAGCTTTATCCGCTCACGGTCTGTGAAACACATCACGGCCCGTAAGCGTCTAACATCACGGCCAGTGAACAAGTGCCGTAATGGCCCATGAGTTCTCTCACGGGCCGTAGTAGTCCTTCTGAGAATTTATTTTCCTTGATTTGGGTGCATTTTTAAATTTTATAATTATGTGACGTGACGTATTATTACTTGATTTGATTTAAGATTCTGTATACAACGTTATATATATTACTTGTTATATACGGTTAGTGAGAAACGAAACAGTTAAAATGTCTTCTCGTAGAGGTAATAGAAGACGTCAAAATGAGTCCTCTTCAAACTCACGAGATATTGTGGAAAGTATTCCTGATCCAATAGATAACCATAATTGGCAGAATGGGAGGAACTGGTCTGAAAATGTTATTCAGTTTATACGTAACGGTGATTCCCAAACATGTAGGGTGTATTACATGGGTAATTCCGATATTCAGTTAGAATATTGGCGTGAATTACTCGGAAACGTGTCTTTAGGTACAGAGGTATGATTTAAAGTTTTTTTTTGTAAATTTTATTTTATTTTAAAATTCTAACAATAAAAAAGTTGTTATTTTATAGCATGTTCGGGAGTGGACAAATAGACTCATAATATGGAGATACGAAGAAATACGTAGAACAGAAGAGTTGCCGGGTAGTGATCGTTGGACGATTCTCCCATTTGAGTGGTTTAACTAAATCTATACGTTCAACCAGGTCTACGGCCTTAGTTCGAGATATTTTTGAAATCGACTTCCGTATATAACCTCCTAATAATTAGCGTTTTCTGTTTTGTACAAGTACCAATATTTGCTCGGAACATGCATTGGATAGTCACCCACTAATCGAATTCTAATGAAATGGTTATCTTGAACATAAGCAATTGAAATCATATGATATTCACTGATATCACGATGAGATAACCAAAACGGGAAAAAAGTAGCGGAGTTGCTGATAAATATAAAAATTATAACCACTCGAAACCTGTTAGCAATAAGGATTGTAGCAGGTGGCACTGTCATCTAATTTTTTTTAGGAGTTGCACCTAAGCCGTTCCAGTTTAATGATTCCTTTATTCATTTATATCAGGAAACATCGCAGCGTACCTATGTTTGTTTTCATCCAACTCAGCTATAAGTTCCGTACGAATAAAACGCCAGTGATTTTCACCATATCCCAGTGCGAGTGCTATAGTACGAAAACCACAATTGCCGTCGGCTAAAACATCATCCGCACCTGAAATATACGGGAAAAAGAATGATGGAATCCAACGATTAAACCGGAAAAAAATGTTTTTATCTTCGTCGTCCGGGATATATGAAAACTTGGAACTCTGTTGAGATAATCCATCTTTGGCTCTTGATTTGGAAGACATGGATTGACTGCGCTGCAAAGACCCTTGTTTTGACTTCACCACCGAACTTGAATATGTTGGCGGAACTTCAAAATATTCTCTAGGTTGAACATATGAACTATGTCTGGGGGGGTCTAATATTGTTTCTTTTTGCTTATCTTTTTTAGGATGACCCCGTGTATGTGTTTGGACTTTAGGAGGTTTTTTATCAGTTTTTGAAGGATGAATGAAAGATTTGAAAATATTAATCAAAGATTTTTTCACATTTTCGGGTTGGACAAGTAAATGTTTTGTCACCATCTCCATCTCATTATGTACATCTATTTGAACCTCCCTTACAATATACGCGGGTGAAAAATCTAGCTTCCTCCAAAAAACATCAATGGCATCGGGCGGGATACATTGACCTATAAATAATAGATTAAATTAAATATAATAAAAGTTTTCATGAAAAAATAAAAAATGTAAAAAAACATTCACCTGTTTGAAGTAATTGTTCAATTTACAAGCACACGGAAGAACACAACTGGTAAAAAAATGGCAGCCACATGATTCTTTGAATATAATTAGATGATTTATCCTGTTAATCTCACCAACTAAGAGATCTGAAGCTGCAAAAGAAACGTTACCTCGCAAAATTTAAGCACTTATGCTGCACCATAAGCATGATTTTGCTTTTGGTAAAACTTTCTTTATAGCAATTTCCTGGGTAACTAAGATATTATTGATAAAAGTAATAAATCTATCCAGAGTGCTATTGGTTGATTTCAGGTAACTTTTTAACAACGAATGTTGGCTCTCAACTCGGTTCGTTGTGTGCTGACCGAAGTTATAACTTTATTTATTCACGCCGACACACATCTCTCTTTGTAGGGGTTCAACCAGTTATTTTTTAGGTACATCAGCACTCCTACTTAAAAAATATAGTTATTTTTATGTAAATATACATATATTTTTAAGAATAACACTAGAAAACTTACTTGAATGTTTGGACACCAATCTGCGATAAAGGCGGTCGTAATTATAAGCGTATATGTCCGTCGTTGCAGAGTTAATAAGTACCGACCACACATGCTCAAAAGCACCCCACTCTTCATTTGAAAAACTCGCCTTGCAATGTTTAGCAATATTTTCTGAAATATGCCATCTGCAAAGTAATCGAACAACACTCGGAAAAACTTCTTCTGACGCTTTCATCAGAGCGAGGTCTCGGTCGCTTAGTATAATACGGGGCTCCATACACTTTTCTTCCAGCTTTGCTTTTAGTTGCTCTAACACCCATCTGAAGTTGGCTTCACGCTCATAATCAATGAATGCGTGAGCAACAGAAAAAGATTTCAGGGTGGATGTCACACCAACCATTTGAACAAATGGCATTTTATACAAGTTAGTTTGTAAGTTGTATCAATCATCAACACGTGTGGATACGCACGCCATAATGTAGGGGTGTCATTCGGGTTTTTAATCGGGTTTTGGGTTTTCAGTCGGGTTCCTCGGTTTTTAGGTGTAGGAAATCAACCCGAAGACCAAACCAAATAAGCAACATTAATCGGTTTTCGGGTTTGATATTCGGGTGTATTCGGGTCGGGTAATTGGTAATCGGGTTAGACTAAACTATTAAGCTTTAAATTATTTCTATCTCAAATGTTTTTGTAAACAATATATATAAGATCAAATACATGTATGAGATTAACATTTATTATCAATATAGAATTTTGTTTATTATCTTAAACGGAAAGTTTTTGCGTATTTACATTCACTTTATTATGCATATTTAAATTTTAAATGACATTATATATTAATTATCCTCAAAGTTATATAATAAAATTAAACTACAACAATATAATATAAAGTTTAGAAAATCATGTTCTCAGATCGTGTAATGGTAACATAACACACACATATAAACATATACAAACATATATATAAATCTTGAAATTTTTTAAAATGTAATATTCGGGTTGACGGTATTTGTCGGTCATCTATGTGAGGGGTGTAAATATATTGATGTTGTTGTAGTATAGAAAAAAACCTGCATTGGGATTTCACCAATTCTGGTGGACTTTTTAATTTTTGCCCGAGCGTTATATATGGTTCGTAACACAGACACGTTTTGGGATTTTGTTCCCTCAACGTGCCTAGAATGTTTCGAGGGTCAATATTTTGCTCGGTTAGATTCTTTACAGTAGAAAGCTCATTTTCGGTGAGCCTCATTGCGTATGCATGTCCTTCCAGGTGTCAGCAGGTTCATGGTTATGAGTATCGTCCATAACAACTATAATCCACCCATCTCTCTTCATCTCGTACTTACTCTGCAATTCAAATTGACAGTTTGTTTTTTTGGTGCCACTTTTACTTAGAGTGGATGCTCCCTTATATACACCACCCCGATCATATTTCAACCAAATTTTAACCACCACACCATTCGAATTTTTTTTGAACGTTTGGTGATAATAACAACCCATTTTCTCGCCCTACGTTTGTCACACCCCCGCTGGTAGCGGAAACACGAGGATGCAATGGACGGAATCATCATAACACATTGGGGGTCTAAGAGAATCACTATAAGGCGTTCTCCGTAAATGGGTCATGACGACGCCCGACACATATGAACAAGTGTCAAGATCAATCACTCCATTACGAATAACCAATGAAATATGTTCACCAAAAGTTTCATCAAAACCAATAGTCCAAAACACAATAAATAATCCCAGATCCAACAAGCACATCATCAAAACATCCATACATAATTGACCCAAAAGTGCCATAAACAAATAAAACCAAATAAAGATCCATAATAGTCTAATGCTCCCGAGAGAGCGGTCCCATCTAGGTCCACATCCATTCCACTTATGCATTGTTACTTGAAAAGACATGCTCATAAAGGTCAACATACGTTGGTGAGTTCACAGGTTTTATGTACAAAACATGCCGTGTATCCATGTAAAACTGAAAAGAGAGTGTGTGAGTAAGAGAACATAGTAGCCATAGAATCCATACAAATCAATAGTCATGCCCTGTCCACAACCGGATTATATTCACCCAAGGGCTCGCACAATGCCAAGTTAGTCTTAGCTAGCATACCAACAACAAGGGTGGGGTGTCAGCCCGTTAGTACTAACAATACCTCTCCATGACAGTCCAGTCCACATACAGTCCAAGTACAGATAGCACATTTGTAAGAACTCTAGACTCAATCCTATGGTCCAAACCACACACAAGTTCTTTATAACACGGCGTAGAATAAAACATTTGAGCAAGCTTTTTCCTCAAGAAAATATATTGAAAGGGGCTGTGAAACTCACCTTGAATGTGAAGAAATAACTTGAACAAAACTTCAAAGAGTGCGGGTAACGAATGATTAACGCCTATAATTAATTACATTAAAAAAATCTTAAGACGAGCAAAAGGGAATTGATACGTTCGGTCGGTTTCAGTTCGGTTCGGGTCTGACATTCGACTCACACTTAAAATGTATGTCTTTATATACATATATAAATACATACATACACACACACACACACATATATATATATATATGTTTACATAATATATATAATAATTTGATTACTAGTTTAATTACACCCAACGCGTACTACTCATAGCTACAACCTAATAATACGCACATAACCGACCCATAAGATAAATTATAAATTATATGAATGTTACACACACTATGTCGTCCTTAGCATGCTATACACGTACCAATTATAATACACATATAAATCATTCATAACACCCAAACACCACAAAATATATATTACACATAATGCGTATCTACACACTATATGTATATAAATCCAACTCATGCATTCATCCACAAACACACCACATTCAACAGAAACATATATATATATATATATATATATATATATATATATATATATATATATATATATATAACATGACTACAATTGCAAGCACACACACATTCAACATTTGCCTCCTTCGTTTCATACGCATAGAAACATTGCATAGAATGTACAACCATATATAAACAATAAATATACACACCCATATGCAATTTGTTTCTTATTCTAACTCAAACAAAGAGAAACATGCACGTGTATACATACATACGACAGAAAGGTTATCACACAAAAACAACACACCCTATATATATATACGGCACCACACTCCTACATATATATACACGACATCACACACGTACATATATATATATATATATAATATATATATATATATATATATATATATTATATATATATATATGGATGAGGTTATAATGAGAACCCCTTGTTTTTGTAAAAGCTCTTTAACCCCATGTGAACCATTGATCTACAAAGCACTTTTTGATCTAAGGGTCAAAAATAATTCTTATTAAAATATTATGAGGTGCAGGTTTGACTTCTCCTGTCAGGGTATGCATGTAATTTGACATTGTTCTCTGACGCAGTAACAGTACAAACACATGGATTCAAAAAGTAACCGTCAAATCAATTGAGGTCACAACCACTTTTTTTTAAAATTTTCATATCAAAACAAACATCTTCCTCAACTCAAAACCTCCACCCCCTCTTTCAGTTTCCCCAATTTCCTCCTTGTTCGAAGAAATCAGGTTCGACCAACAGTAAACCTTCAGAGAAAAAGTTTGGTTAATCGTTTCGGGTTTGTGTGAGATCGTTGGAACAACGGTTTTTTTTAAGCATTATCATAAACAATCAGTTCGGTGGAGAAGAAATGGAGGAAACGAGTACTGGGTAAGTCGTTTAAGCATCTTCGCAGGTTTGAAAAATACGTTAAAAATTTTATTTTCATCATTGAGTTTTTGAAATTAAGTATCAAATCTGGGTGCACGCAACCAATTGTAAACATTGTTGGGGTTTTTTTTACATTGGTCGTTCCTTGAATGCTGGTAAACCCTAGATTGTGAAATTGTATTTGTTATGTAAACAATTGGATGTTAGCTGAAAATCATTTTTCTTTATGTAAAACAAATTCGAAATTTGGGTGTTTGCAAAGCAACTGAATCGGTTTGTTATGTTAATGAGTCTTTAGTGTTCAATGAAACGGCCGAACAGAGTAACTTATTAAAAACGATAATTGGAAACCCCCTTTTTGAATTAGATTAAATATAACTGTTTTTTAGTTATACACTTGGGGGGTTTCTTTCCTGATTTAAAAGAAGAGCAACAGGGGACATAACAATGATATAACATATTGTTGGTGCTGTTTTTTATACATACTTATAGCTTTGTAGTTGTTTAGACAGTTAAAATTTTGTTCCGTTAGACAGTAGATAAATCGTTATGTTACTACAAATGTCTTATTAAGGAGTGGGTCGTTTGTAAGTATGTGTAAGTAAGATGTAATAGAAAATCTGTAGTTATTTCAGTTATTCAATGATCACTTGCGTAATCATTCATCAGTTTTAAAGTAAATTGTGTTTGAGTGAAATATAATTATAAATACCCAAAAAACAAAATGTGTTAATAAATACTAACCCCTAAATACCACAGCTTTGCTTTTACCAGATATTACATGTTATTACATGCTACTACATGTTGTTGCAAGGTGTGTCAAAAGTCACACTGTGTAAATTATTCCTTTTTTTGTTACTCACAGTAATTTTGTGTAAGTTTTTATAACCATGTGTAAGAATGTGTAACACATGTATTTTGTTTAAGTTTTTATAACCATGTGTAAGAATGTGTAACACCACACAACAACCTGTAATAACATGTAGTCAAAAAACAGTGTTTGGATGAAAAAACATGTTTTATAAACATGTTACGATTCAAATCATATTCAATGTGCAATGTGTTATAAACATGGTTATAAAAAAATAAATGAAATACATCATATGCAGGGGTCGAATTAAAAACATTGAACTTAAATATGACCCCAAAAAAGATTTAACGTTACAAAATTCACATCGGTTTATACTTATGATATACTTTTTACACCACATTACATCATATTCAATGTGCAACTTTTAATTACTATAAACATGTTATGATTCAAATCGGTTTACACTTATTACCTATGTTTTATATCACATTACATCATATTACAATGTGCTACACTTATTACTACAAATCTATTACGCTTAGTTAGTAAATCAGATTACAATGAAATGTGTGATGAGTAATGATACCACTCGTATCTCTTAAACCCTCCCACACGTACAACAAACCCATATGACTTTGCATAGCGTTGCTACATGTTCAACATCTGCTCCCAAGAAGTAAAAATAGCACCAATGTACGGCTTCTGATCAATGGAACCCAATACTTACTGCCATTTAGGGTCTGAATATCTTACTACAGTGACTTCCTGTGACGGAACCTCATTTGTTACATAACAGTGTTCGATGAGTAATGGTGCCATTCCATATCTTAAACCCTCCAACACGTACAACAAAACCTGATAACTCGGCGTAACGTTGGTACATGTTGATGACCTGTTCCCATGAACTAAAAATAACACCAACGTAGGGCTTCTCATCAACAAAAACCTCAGGGACCCAAAACTTAGTACCATTTGGAGTCTGGAATATCTTACTACAATGATTTCCTGAACAAAAAAATTTGGACAAAATATGTAAATTCATCTTATATTTTACAAAAGATCACATTAACACGTGTTAACTTAGATTTGGTTATTTCATCTTATTATGTGATGGTTATAAAAGCTTACACAGAGTTAGTTTGACTTTTGACACAATATGCAGCCACGTGTAATAACATGTAAATTCATGTAATTACATGTAAAAAAATCACATATAAAGAAGAAAAGCTTAACTGATTCCAGAAAATACTTTTACTGCATTCACATTGTCTCAGGAGACAAAAAAAACAAACATAAACACATAACATAAAAATGAAAGATGGTTCTTACAAAGTCTGGATAATCAATGATGTTTCATAATACCATGTGTATGCGTTACCCCACACAGGATTAAAGGGTAACCAAAAAACATATGGAGAAGAACACATAATGATCTAACATAACAAACAACCGTACTAAAACGTTTACCCAAAATATTATAGTGTAATGAAATACGAGAACACCTTCCGTTACCCACAAAACATAGTGGTAACCAAAAAATACAGTAGATGTGTCTCCCAACCTAGAGGGTTGGGTCGGCAGCTCCAGGCTTAACTCGGCGTAGCGTTGGTACATATTCATGACCTGTTGCCATGAACTAAAAATAGCACCAAACGTAAGGCTTGTCATCAACAAAAACCTCAGGGACCCAAAACTTAGTTCTATTTGGAGTCTGGAATATTTTACTACAATGATTTCCTGCAAATAAAAAAAATTTGGATCACAAATATGTTACAAAAAAATACTACACTCAATAACACAGCTTGGTTCTTACCCTTTATTACATGTTCTTACATGTTATTACATGTTAGTATAATGGGTGTTGCATATCGGTTTATAAAGACTAACCCATAAGTACAGCAGGTTTGTTCTAACTTGAAATTACATGTAATTACATGAAATTACATGTTATTACATCCAATGTTCTTAGTTAGAAATGTTTTAAATCCATTATTACAGAAAAAACTTATCATAAAAAAACAAACTGATTCACGATTGAGTGCCAAAAAAGGAAACGTACTAATATTATTAAAAAATAATACACATTTAATTACATGAAATTTAGTACAGCATGTTTTTTCTTACATGAAATTACATGTAGTTACATGAAATTACATGTTATTACATGTTGTTGCATATTGTGTCAAAAGTCATTTACACGTTATTAGTCTCAATAACACATATATGTTACAAAAAAATTCCAACAACCATCAGCCCAAAGATCATCCTAATTGAGGCCCAGCAGCCTTCATATAAACAACATTTACAAGAAAATCCAATGGGCTGCTGACAAAACTGAGAATCTTTATAAGTAGATTTAAACAGCTGTTATACCAAAGAACAACTCATCAGCAGTTCTACATCAGTAGATGAATACAGCAGGTGTGCATCAGCAGTTTGAAACAGCTGATGTGATCAGTAGTTGAATACAGCAGTTGTGCATCAGCAGTTTAAAACAGCTGAAAGCAGCTGTTCATCAGTTGTTTTGAAACAGCTGATATGATCAGTAGTTGAACATAGCTGTTGTGTATCAGTAGTTTTAAACAGCTGAAAGCAGCTGTTCATTAGTTGTTTTGATGTCAGCTGTTGTGATTCAACCATTTTAAAGAGCTGCTACATAGAATACAACCATATCAACTAACAATTAAGATCTCCCTCTTCTTTTTCCCTGTAACCACAAATCCATCATATCCAAATACCCTACCACCCCTCTTACCCAATTGAGCACCAATCAGTAATAGCCAAGCAATAATAAGACCTTTGCACCACCAATAATTAGTGTTAACGACATGCAAAATGTAGTTTAAAAATGTATTGTAAATGACAGTATATGTATGGTACAGTTAAAGGGACATCCTTTAATCCAAAAAAAAATTTGTTACATACACTTAGTTGTATAAAAAAATAGAAAAAATATTAATGGAACACGTGAAAGTTTTACAAAAAATCACTTTAATAGGTGTTAAGTTAGATTTGGTTATTTCATCTGATTATGTGATGTGTAGTGGGGGAAAATGTTAGTGGTAAGCTAAAATTTTCAACCTGTTTTTTATTATTATATGTTATTACATGTTGACGCATTTCGTTGCACTTTATTAAACATGCTTATATAAGCTTACACAGATTTAGTTTTTATTTTTTACAAAATGTGCAACCAATTGTAATTACATGATTCCTGCAAATAAATTAAATTTGGACCAAATATATGTTAATCAAAAATACTACACTCACGATTACATGTTATTACATGTTGTTACATGTTATTACATAAAACACAACTTGTTTCTTAGCCCTCCAATTACATGTTATTACATGTTGTTACATGCTATTACATGTTCTTAGTAGTTAAAAGACTAATCCCCCAATTACATGTTATTACATCCACTGCTGATACTTTTATAATTTTTCAGTACATTATTAAATAAAAAAGTTCATAAAAAAACAAACTCACCCACGACTGAGTGTCAAAAAAAGGGTATGTACGTATATTATTAAAAAATTATAATAAACATTTAATTACGTGTGCATTTAATCCAGCATGTTTTTCCTTACATGTAGTTACATGTAATTAAGTGAAATTACATGTTGTTACATATAGTGTGACAAAAGTCAAAACAAAAGTAAATATACTTAGTGTGTATAACTAAAAAAATGAAACATTTAGACGTTCATTTTAGTACAGGAGGTTTTCTTACATGACCTTAGATATATTTACCTAAAAATTAAAAAGTATTACATGTTGTTTGTTACATATAGTGTTAGTAGTCATTACTACCCACAAACAACACCATAATCCATGTTACAGCCGTTTCTTTAAACAATGTTAAATACAGTTAGCGATATTCAAAGTAGGGAATAAGTGAAAAAAAATGTGAAAAGTGTAGAATAACACATACTCACAGTTACACATACTCACACTTATTACACATTTAGTACAAATGATTAATGTGGTTCAAACTTCTTTAACAACAAAAGGATTAACAAAAAAACCACATTTACGTGGAAAAAAAAAAGAAAAAATATGTTAGAATAAGAAAAAAATAAACCACAAAAAAAAACAACAAGAAAATAAAAGCAAACACACGACGATCATAACCGACGTATCGGAGAGGAGAAATTGAATAAACAGGGTCAGGTGGAGGAGTTTCGGTAGCGGGAGATTCTTCATCATGAACAGCAGCCGCTACATCCGAAAATTTGACTGCCGGCAGGTGGTTGAATCCGGGTGGATGCACACAAACTTCGACTTCATGCAACGGTTGTGAAGTGGGTGGAGGGGTAACTTCACCGCCACCCATTAAAGAAAATTAACGGGTGATATCGAAGGAAATTGATGAACAATTTTTGAAGGAGGCTGAAGTGTGTAAAGTGGTGAATCCAAAAAAATGCTTATGAAGAAGATGAACATTGTATAGGAAGTATACAAGAGACATTGTACAAGATTGATGTGATTGATTGGTGAAAAAGTGGTTGACATTGTACAAAGTACTGACACAAAAAGCACTCTTGGGAAATGGTAGGAGGGTGAAAATGTCAAAAATACCCCTCAATGGCTCTTCCAATATTGCTGATGTGTCAAGTTTGATTGGGTGTTATGGGTTAAAGAGTTCTCACATTAATTGAGGGTTAACTCTTGAACCCAATTCTATATATATATATATATATATATATATATATATATATATATATATATATATATATATATATATATACATACATACAGCATATATACATACACAGCACATACATACAACATACATTCACAGCCATACATACATACATACACAGCACATACACGTACACACACGCACATAGCATATACATATATACATGCATGCAGCATATACATTCACGTACACAGCAGCCTTCGGCTGCTGTGTTTTGTTTCTCGACACACACACACACGCATATACAACCATATACATACACGGTTACATACACACACGCACATGTACAATCGTATACACTCATAGATACATACATATACATACGAACGGCACCATATACACGTACGAATCAACCCGAAACGAAA
Organism: Flaveria linearis; assembly: GCA_024085815.1. Classification (NCBI taxonomy): domain Eukaryota; kingdom Viridiplantae; phylum Streptophyta; class Magnoliopsida; order Asterales; family Asteraceae; genus Flaveria; species Flaveria linearis. The sequence goes on from CM044004.1 coordinate 97,407,999, forward strand.
CCGATTCAAACCGCGACGTAAACCGAAACGAAATGTAACGAAACGAAACAAAACGAGTTCCACAATGACCGGTTACCTGCGAAACAAGTGAACGGCGAGACGACGGCGACCGGCGGTGGCTAACGGTGACGAATTGAGCTTGAAAGGGTGGTAAACGGCGGTGAACGGGTGACGGCAGTAGGGTTTTGCGGAGAAGAGGTCGCTCCCGACATATTTATATGCTTTTGACTTAATTACACATTGGCCCCTCAACTTTCATTTAATTAATTCCTCAAGTTTCATCAAATTACAATTTAAACCCTGGACTTAATTATAATAATTATATTAATATTAATAATAATATTAATATTAATAATAATTATAATAACAATCATAATAATAATAGTGTTAATTACAGTAATAATAAGAAAAATAAATTTTTATTAATTATCATTTATATAATATTAGTCAAATTTAGGTTATTAATAATATTAGGGTTGACACGAAACGTGTATACGAGCAGTTTCGAAAAAAATGAATAAATTACGCACAATAATAAATGCACGGAAAGAATTAACGAGTTCCGAGTGAATTGACGGACCCCATCAACTAATTCTTCACGAGATGAGAAAACCTAATAAATTTTATATTTTAGTTAGTTATTACTAAATGAAAGTAAAATTAAATATGATATATCTTATAACCATTTTCGTGTCGTATAAACCTCTTTTACCGGAACCAGAACCGTCATTATCACCGCTGCTATCGCCACCGTTATCACCCCCGTCATCGCCGCCGTCATTCCCGCCGTAATTAGACGCGAACTGTCCTAAATAGTTTGAAGCACCCTCATCGTAATAACCGTAACCCTCCTCAGGGTAATAGTTAGATTCCGAACCGAATAAATAGTTGCTATCCCAGACAGACATCGTAACATTAAATATTATTTCAAACTTATCGTAGAAATTTGAATTATGAAATGAATTTATAAACTAACGTTTATATAGTAGTTCACATGGAATATTCATCCCGACACATAATTAACACGAATATCGAGGAATATTACGTCATATCAAATAACGTAATAAATACAAAATTACACGACTATCGAGGAATATTACGTCATATCAAATAACGTAATAAATACAAAATTACACGAAAAACGAGGAATGATATATCTTGTCAAATTATTAAAGGTGAAAATAGGACCCGTAAAGCGGTTCACGGGCCGTAAGTGAAAGGGCCAACGGGCCGTGAAACGCTTAACGGGCCGTGAAACGCTTAACGGGCCGTGAAAATTTAACACCGTGAACACCTTCACGGGCCGTTACGTTTTTGAATGACTGATTTGATTGCCCGACAGTCATTACGGCCCGTGAAGGGCCTTACGGCCCGTAAAGAGGGCGTCCAGATATCCATCTGGGCGTCTCTTTAGTAGGCCTCATTATAAATGATATAATATCTATTTATTAATTAATAACTATTCATAATTAAAATTTCATATATGTTAACTTTAAATTTTCAAATGTGTAATACATGGGTTTATTCAATCCGTATAATACACAATTTTTAATACATAACTTTTTATATTATAAATCATGTAACAGTAAATTTATTTGCTCGTGTCTTACACGGGGTTGTAACCTCAGATTATATATGTATATATAAATATAAATTGAGCATATATTTTAATTTAATTTATATAATTACTTTGATTTTAAACTACAACTACTACTAAATTTTATTTATTAAATATTTTGAATCATGTATATATTTATGCAATAAGCATCCATATTATATATGCCACAATTCATATTTATATATACATTTCAAAAGTTTGTTTGAATGAAAATAAAGCTTTTAAAACAAACATAAATACTATTTCTCATTTAGGTTTAATCATGCTTAAAATGATACAGAAAAATGGTTTATATATATGTGTATTGATTATTGCAGGATGATGAGATTCAACATTCTCTAACCAATGAAATTACAGGTTACATTATGTTTATTATAGCTTACTTTATTTCATTATTAATCAGTGAATTTGCAACTTTGGTTTCTTCTTATCGTAGGCTAGAAGGTCATCTGCAAATCGCATGAGTCAAAATACAAGTTGCTTTTTGTGTATTATAGCTTACATTTACTAACGGGTCTAACTACATGTTATATTTGATGTAATGAAGAATGTTTTGACATTTTCATACATATAACATGTTTATAAGTGTATTAGTGTTCACACGAGTTATGTAAATACTTATGTTGGAGTTGTTAAAGAGGTTGCGAACAAATCAGATTTCACGTGCACAAAGTGAAAAATTCCCGAAGCAGCGCGAGGGAAAAAACCTAGTTATAATACTAAAATAATAAGCTAGAAGAATTCAAGAATTGTACTTTGCATGCGCAGTTGTTTATTCATAGTTTGTGTTTCGCATAGCATATAATATTTAAAAATGTGATGATACGACAATGTTATAGCTAATTTTAAGGATAATGCATTAAGTATGATCTTATAACTTAACGATACATGATAGCTAGACATAACTACCGGCAATGGAAACAAGCGGAAAAGGACACTAGGAAACACACTTAGGAAATTAACACATACAAATATTATAAAGATAGCCAGAACTTCATTGTTGCTTACACGAACTTGATAACGAAAGGGGTTCTAACCAAATATTTACCCGAATGCCAGGCCATCGCGCCTTCACCATAAGGAACGTTAACCTCCTCGCTACTAGAACGTCTAAATGTTAGCTTATACGTTAACTTTTGGTTCACCTCGGTGAATTTAAGTGGAACATTATGAACCACAAGAACTATACCTTGTGGAACTACGACATCAGACTCTGATATCGTGTAAGTGGAGTTAGCCTCGCCAACGTTTGTCACTGTCCTTGAGTATGTCTTGTTTTCGCCCCTTGCTAATGTCATCGCAAAGGATGGATAGTTAAGTTGTCCTTCGGGAATGGTTTTCAAGCATGAAACCGTTTTCGATGCAATGATTCCCACTTGTTGGCTCGTGTAACCGAGCCCGCACAAGTAAGGAATGTAGTCATCTGGTTCGATGTCAAAAACTAGCCCGGGATCATTAGCTTTTGACGGATTTACATGGCCCGAACCTATGGCGAACAAGTCCGCACGAAGATTTCTTTCATCCTCGATTGGATTGCCATTTAGGCTAACTTGATCGGCAGTTGTCATGATCGCGGATTTGATAGCGGCAGGTGACCAATTAGGGTGAGCAGCTTTCAGTAATGCTGCTATGCCTGCTAGATGTGGGCAAGACATTGAAGTACCTGAAATTATATTGAATGTAGAGCTTGTTTGTGTGTTGTTCTCAACGGAAACAGGCCACGCCGCAAGAACGCTAACACCAGGGCCGATAATATCCGGTTTCAAGATTCGGGGCTTTGCGTGCTTGGCCCCCTTGATGAGAAAGAAGTAATGGCCGGAGCTGAATCCACTCCAACTACAGTCCCTTTGAATAACAAAGTGGCCGTAGGCGAAGTGGTTGAGCTCATATACTTCTTAATCGCAAGTCCCTCTTTGTACCCGACATGTGATGCAGGAAGAACGTGAGCATCCGCAAAAGTACTATCCCCATTGGTGACTTGGTTCAGTAGAAGCATCGCAACACCGCCAGCATCCTTTACGACTTTCCCTTTATAAATTCTCCCTGCAATACCTCTGTCACACACCACTATCTTTCCTTTCACATCCACATTGTCTAGCGATCCTTCCATGCACAACGATGTGTTTTGTACCCCGTTTGCTCCGGGGTACACCAATGGTAGATATGTCTTCGAGAAATCTTTAGGTTGGAATAACGATTCCCCATCAAACGATTCTTTGTTTCCTAGAGAAACAGATGCCACTATTTTCCTATCAATGGTACTAGCCCCTACTGTAAGAATCCATGGAGCCTCATTCACTAACGTAGAGTTAGAAGGCCCCGCATTACCCGCAGAACAAGCCACAAGTATACCTTTTTGTATCGCAGTGAATGCACCTACCGCAATACTATCCTGATAAAATGGAACAGGATCTAGACCAAGCGATATCGAAAGCACATCCACGCCATCTTCAACTGCTACATCTAATCCAGCTATAATCGCGCTCTCTGGACAATCCTCCAACGTGCACACTTTATACATAGCTACATGCGCAAGTGGCGCCATCCCAACCGCGGTCCCTTTCGCATTTCCAAACACACTCGCGTCATTAACAAAGTTTCCACCCGCTGTACTAGAAGTGTGCGTACCATGTCCAAATTCATCATACCGCGTGTCATTTCCACCAGTAGTAAGATCCCGTAACCCGATCAGTTTATTATTGCACCCATCAACTTCACACTTCCCTTTCCATTTTGCGGGTGGCGGAGGCATTCCATTGTCGTTGAATGACGGATGGCTCGGGGTCGTTCCTGTGTCTAGAACCCCAATTACCACCCCCTTTCCGTAGTTCGAACCACTCCAAAAACCTGCATTCTGGTGCAACCCCACGAAGTTGGAGTATGAGTAGTATGTTTTAAATACATTCTTTGTGGCCTTGCGGATAAGACCCCTTCCATATCTTCCATCGCCTTAACATGCTCCGTAGAGAGCTTCGCCGCGAACCCATTTAGCACGTTATGGTACGCGTAAACCATGGTCGGCTGGTCCTCGGTCGAACCGGCTGTGGTTCGTGGTAGAAACGAGCGGTACCAGTTTTCACGGTCTTGTTTTAGAATGAACTGTTGATCACCCTTGGGTGCTGCTAAATGGACAATATAGGTTTGATGTTTAGCAGCAGTGGTGGATGTGATGGTTAAAATGGTGGTTAGAATGAGAACCAATATTATTATAGAAGCCATTGCAGCTACTAATGTTTGTTGCTAATTCGAAAGTACGTACGTGTTTATATAGGTGAATTAGGTTCGACGGAATATTGCCGGCCGGCTAAATTCTGTGCACGAAAGACGAAATGATGGCCTGATGCTCCGATCAGTCGCCGGATTTTAGTTCGTCGGACATATTTGTCGAAAACATTATCAAGGTATCATTGGATCGGTGAGAAAGTGGTGTTTATGTGTTATATTTTGTGTCATTTTCTTTTCGTTTTCAAGCTTCAATTATTACTAAAAAATAAAAATGTCACATAACGTTTGTTTTTTGTACAAAAGCTCGCTTTCGAATTCTAAAACAAGTTCAATGGGAATATCTTAATTTGGGTTTGACTAGGTCTACGAGAGTGAGATCTAATCCAACTTTAACATGTATTAAGAAAACTGCTAATATCTTAAACTATGTTACTAGAAGATAAGATATATAGTTATTTTACGGGAGACGCAATCTTTTACTCTAGAGTTATTCTATTATGGATCATCAAACATGTACTATGTAAAGTTGTAAAAAATAAACTGCTTTAACATCAAAATTTTCCTTTTCTAATTGTAAAAAAAATACGTATTAATTAGAAAATTTCAAAGAAATTGAAGAAAAACGTGATAATAGATTACACGACTTGTGTTTTTGTCTAAAGTTAACAACCCATAAGAAAATAGGTGTATTTATCGCTTGACGAACTCCTGCTTTACACCGGGGTTTGAGAGGGGCCAGATCGTGAAGATATGATATATGCATTTTTATCATAGTACATGCAAGATGTTTGTTACGGTTAATAACAGAAAACAAACAACCTTAACATCATAAGATAAAGCAAATTATTGCCAAATTTTCACAACTCATAGATATTGGAAAATTGGGAATAATTATTTTCTTCTTTTTACACGAGTAAATGGGGTATCAACTATCAAGTAACCAATGTACCAATTTATAGGAAAGTCTAAACACGAGAAGTGGTTAAGAATATGTGATGACTTTAAACGACTGTAACTTCAGTCATTTATCATTTTAGCTCTATTTCAAAACGATTGTAACACCACTACAATCATTGTGGCGGGAAAGTCTTTCACAATAGCTTGTTACTAGTTTCTTCCAACAGTAATTACATCTGCCCTTTATAGATGAAACCTGCCGCTTCTCTGATGTATGTAATATCATTTTCTAAATCTTTAGATGATATATAGCTGTATGTTGTGTGCCGTGTGTTGTATGATATATAATATGTTGTTTTGCTATAGTTATTGCTTTTGTTATCGAGTCGGGGGTCTATTTGAAAGCGGTCTCTCTACCTACCAAGATAGAGGAAAGACTCGCCACCACCTACCCCCAGACCCTGCTTTTGAGTGGGATATACTGGGTTGTTTGTTTAGTTTCTTGAAACAATTTTTTTGCGAGAAGATGAGGCGTTGACGGAAATAACAGGCGGATAAGTTGTCACTAAAATTCGACAGATTGTGAATGATCCTATGTGCAATGGATTTGTGACTGATTATTGTTACAATGGACCAATTTAGCGGTAAACTTGCAGTTGCCTATACATTAATGACTAAATAATTTGTTGCTAAAACATGATGGATTAGGGTGATACTATATTCGAGGCCAGTGACTATTGTGAGGACCAATTAGCGACGTGTTTGTAACCAACTTTATCGACTAATAAAACAACTTATTGATTAGCTACGACTGATAACTACAATATTTATTAGACAGACGACCAAGCCAGTTTGTCACTAAAACAAGACAATACAAGAAATAAGGGCTATGACGACGACATTTGTCGTCACGACAGGGTCGGTTTGTCGTCGCCATAGGCTATGGCGACGACAAAACCTTATCGCTATAGCATTTGTCGTCACAGCCTTATCGCTATAGCATATTTTTGAGTCGTCGCCAAAACCCTTGTCACCATAGAGGTTTATCCCGACGACAGGTTGTCGTCACAGAGTTGTCGGCAAAAAAATTTCATATTGTATTTTAATTTAAAAATAATTTTATTTTTCAGTCTAAATCTAGTCGTGATAGGGTCTTTTTCTTGTAGCGAGACACATTTGAGACATATACTTATTTGTCCTGAATTTGCAACCAACCATTAATGTGAGGGGCCACATATTGATTGATTTGCCACCTGCAATGTTGCTACAAACTTACGGACCTTTTGCGACAGTTTTTACACACTGTAAATGCAAGTCCTGAATAGATTCTGATTGCTTCGATGGAACTCAGATTTACCAAGTCAATTTCCTTTTACTCCAATCCTGCATGCAATCAAACACCAACAATTAAGACGTCACAGAGATAGAAGTCTCTCTGTAACAACCCTTAGACGTGAGAATCAGTGATGGTTATCGGATAAAGGGTTTCGAGAGAGAGAGAGAGAGTTTTAGGGAGTATGTGTGTATGAGGAAATCAATCCTGCTTACCTTGTATTTATAGTGTTTTATGATGTATGCATGACTATCATGTATGATCATTGGAGTAGTCCCAAGGAGTTTGTTACGTAACTGGACGGGGTCCTATACTTAATGCGATTAGGCATGTGTTCATCAACGGTCAAGATTGGTGATAATCGTAGTGCCTTCGATGTAGGACACGTGCAGGTCAAATATTATTTGTGATTTTCCGGGTCCGGGTTATTGTCATAAAATGATATTCAACTGCTCAAGAAGACAGATCTACCAACAATGATGACAGATCACACAATAGATCATCCCAAAACTCTCTTACAATGAGAACAAGAAACAAGAAGCTAGAGAAACAATACAATCTCGACAGTACTCATACGGGTCATCAACTTGATGAACCCTAATAACACGAGAGGAATACTCAGAGACGAAGAGAGATGCTTCGAGAACCAAGAGAGGATCGAGTGTCAAAAAAATATCTTTCCCTCGAATAATGAGCGGTACCACTTATAAGCAGCAAAACTTATTCAGCCGAGATACAAGCCCAGTAAGTTAGCCCAGCAGCAGCGCATCAGCCCAGCAATACTCTCATTAGCCCAGCATCAGCCCAGCAATACTCACATTAGCCCAGCAGCATTGAATAACAAAACAAATATATAAAAAACTAACAAAATAACAAAAGTATAGAACTGAAAATAACTAAAAAGGAAAGAGTACACCTTTTAACACCCCCCCCCAGTTCTAACACCAAACTCATCAAACAAGCCAAGCTTAGCACACATATCAGCATGTTGCTTAACCAGCAATCCTTTCGTGAAAACGTCTGCCAACTGATCCAAAGACTTCACCCCAAAGGTGCAAAGAACACCGGAGGAAATCTTTTCACGCAGAAAGAACAAATCAATTTCAAAATGTTTGGTACGCTCATGAAACACTGGATTTGCTACAATGGATATTGCAGCTGTGTTATCACAAGCCAAAGAAACAGGCAGTTGAACATCAACCACCCACAATATTTCACACGCAGCAGCACATAGGTCGATATTCAGCCTCGGCTGAAGAACGAGATATAGTAGACTGCTGCTTGCTTTTCCAAGATATGAGTGCAGAAAGCATAAACAAGCAAAAGCCTGTGACAGATCTTCTCGTATCAACACACCTTAACACTGTTAGTGTCACACCCTCAAATTCCGGGTCTGGAATTTATCACAGAGGGGTGAGCAAACAGGATCGAACACAGTAGTTACACATGAGATGCAAATATCTATATGATAGTTTTTAGATAATCATTACAATAATGTTCAGAGTAATATTATGCGTAGCGGAAGTAAATATAGATTGTTTCATGACAACATGTCTTAATCATATTTCAGATAATAATCAATAGGTATCTTGAGCTCTTATATGATCCTACGTACATGTCCATAAGCTCCTAGTAGATACCTGAGAATACATGTAAATCAAGTGTCAACACAGGGTTGGTGAGTTCATAGGTAAGTAAAACATACTGATAAATCATCAGTTAACATCAATTAGGATTTACTGTAAAAGTGTGAGTTTAATTTACTCACCGGTATATGAATAGTCTGTCGGAACCCTTTTTATTAAGGTGAACCCGCTATCCCACATACCCACTATGTACAAGCCCAACAAATCCTACACATTGGATTTGTCCATGTACCATAGTTTAATATCCTTTTCATGTGTATATATATTTTCATAATAATTTCAAATCAGAGGGAGCAAATCCTCCTTTACATTTATCCTCATATGGGTTGTAAATGGAACTATAATGCAAACTATATAAAGTGCACATCTGCCTTCTCACTACAGAAACAGTCATCCCAAATGACAACAAGATCTTTGTGCATCTGATATGGATCACATGTCCATACCTTTGTGGGGGTAAGTCACTCCCCGATAGTACTATCCAAAAGATCCCTGCTTATTTATAGTCCAGTTTACAGAGAAGGATTTTCATAATAACCATATGTAATCATAAATGTGATCAAATTATTATTTAACATAATACACAAAAATAATTTGTAATTTCAATTACAACATGTATTCCAGCCCCAAAATATTTAAATGATTAAAAGGGGAATAGTTATGAACTCACCTCAGTTCCTGTGTGGTGTTGACAACCTAGTAAATTCCTGTTAAGGAATTATAATTTCACGTAAGCAAACAGATACAAATCCAAAAACCTAAATAAGTTAGATCTTGAACCTGGTGTTCAATTGATCTAGGGTTTGGTTTTCTAGGATTTGTTATAAACATATAATTAAATCATTTAGTTATTTTGTTAATTCTTTAATAACTAAAGATTTACATTTCATAATATTTAATTTATAAAATCTAATTGTAAGATTTATAAATTGACACAATTTGTCCAAACATTAGATTTATATGATAATATTATTTTTAATTGGACATATAAATAATAACATGTTTACATGACAAACATAATATAATTTATCGAATTATTAATTATGTTTAATAATTAGTAATTATAACATAATAGATTATGTTCAACAAATAATATAAATTATCTAATTATTAATTATGTTATTAATATTTTAAATTATTATTTAGGATCTTATTTTTATAAAAATGACTATGTATAAGATTTATATTTAACTTTGTAAGATTTTATAAACATTTAAATTTATAAAATCTAATTTATATTTATATTATCAGGACTAATCCATAAATAATATAATGTCCATTAACAATTTGATGATTTAAATTATTATTAAAAATCCACTTTTATATGGATAATAATTTATAACATATGTAATAATTATTTACATAAATAATTAAGGTTTTTTAAATAATTAAATTTCTACAATTATTATGATTTATCATTAATTAAAAATAATATGGTGTCCAATCAATGGATTAATACTTTAAATCATCATTTAAAGTCTATTTTATAAAAATGGTTATTTATAATATTTTTAAACATTATTTTATAAATTTATTTTAAGGTGTTTTTAAATAAATAAATTACAGAAAATCATTTAAAGGTATTTAAAATAAAAGAAGTTCTTAAAATTATTTTTATAATTTTGGTAATTTTTATGTATTTTTAAAATGCTTGAAAGGCATTTAAAAAAAATAATGGGAGGTTGCCGGGTTCGAACCCGTGACCTCCTGCCCAAAATCCAACACACAAACCGCTGAACCAATGGCCTAAGCCGCACCAGAACCCGGTTTGAAATTCTTTTAAACACAATAATAGATTATCCCCAATCCATAAGAACCCTAATCGGTTTGGATCAAATTGATCCACCAATCGATTATGATAATGAAATTAACCATAATGCTTTTAGTCCTTGTATAAAAACGAGTTTGTTGATATATTCAATTACCTGTTTCGTTGTTCAAATCGTCCAGATGACTCGAAGAACAGGTCGCGGCTTGGGAGGATTCAAACGATGATTAAACGTGGATGGAAATGCAATTAACTTCACAGGAAGTCTCTAATGGCTCCAATGATCGAAAGCAATTTATCAATTTTGTGAATTAAAACTCGTAAGATAGAATTTGATTGTGTTGCAGGTCGCGAAGGAGAAAGAGATCGAATTGAGGTTTCTGTGTGTTTACTTGTGAAATGGAATGCTTAGTCCGATTAGGAACATTTATAGCATTGTTTGGATGTGGTTAATTCGATTATTGTTAAGTGTTAGTGCGATTTCGAGGCTGTAAAGGAGCCGACAGTGATCACGAGGGTGTAGATCGATCGCACTTAGCTTGATTCCTGATTAATGTGAGTCATTGTGTTCGAAACACTCACGGGGTTGTGTCGGTACCATTTAATTGAATTAAAACCGCGTATTTTTGGTGGTTTGTGGTTGCCGGAGTACGGCCGGAGAAAGTGGCCGGAACAGGGGTCGACGGCGAGGGGGGTTTGGGTTTAATTTAATTACAGAATGGTCCCTGGGGTTTCACAGCTTTATTATTTCATGTTTTAAGGTTTTAAAACATGTTTCAAAATTTGTAAAATCAGTCCCTGGACTTAATTAATTAATTAAATTAAATTTGTAAATTATTAATATTTTCATTATTATTATTATTTTCATTATTAACATTATTATTTTAATAATAATAATATTATTATTATTATTGTCATTATTTTTATTATTATTAATATTATCATTAAATAATAAAAAAAATATAAAAATAAACTATAAATTCACATAAAAATTATATTAAATCATGAAAAATTTTCGGGTTGTCACATCATCCCCTGTTAGAGGAATTTTCGTCCCGAAAATTAAGAAGTACTAGCAACATTCTCTAACAGGTTAGGATACTTGTACATCATTTCGTCCTCTCGTTCCCAAGTGAACTCAGGACCACGCCGGGAGTTCCACCGAACTCTATCAATCGGAATCTTGCTATGCTTAAGTTGTTTGACTTCTTTATCCATGATTTCAACTGGTTCCTTGATAAACCTGAGTTTCTCATCTACTTGCAGTTCCTCTAGAGGCACAACAAGTGATTCATCGGACAAACATTTCCTTAGATTGGATACGTGGAAAACATTGTGCACACCACCAAGTTCAGCAGGTAGATTTAATTCATAGGCTACTGGGCTGATCCTTCTGACAATTTCAAAAGGTCCCACGTAGCGAGGGTTTAATTTCCCTCGTTTCCCAAAGCGTATAACTCCCCTCCAGGGAGATACCTTTAGCGAAACTTTATCTACTTCCTGAAATTCAAGTGGCTTGCAGTGTTTATCAGCGTAACCTTGCTGGAGATCCCTGGCAGCAACCATGCGTTCTCTTATCTGGACAATTTTCTCATGAATTTCAAAGATCAATTCTGGGCCAATAAGTTGACTATCTCCAACTTCTGCCCAGCAAAGCGATGATCTACATTTACGTCCATATAAGGCCTCGAATGGTGCCGCCTTGATGCTCGAATGATAGCTATTGTTATATGAGAACTCTACCAAAGGTAGATGACCTTCCCAGTTCTTTCCAAACACAAGCCCTAAGCATATCCTCAAGAGTCTGTATGGTTCTTTCACTTTGACCATCACTCTTAGGGTGATAGGATAGGCTGTGCTCATATCTAGGCAAGTACCTAGAGCTTTCTAAAGTTTATCCCAAAAGATAGATGTAAATCGTGCATCACGATCAGAGATGATAGACACTGATACTCCGTGTCTAGAGATAATTTCTAAGCAACTAGGGTTAATACTAAGTTAAAGAATAATTCTAGAAGAATCAAAACTATTATCAGTCCTGATATCAAATAGATGTGTGGCTACCAATGATAAGGTACGTGCATGTAACAACATTTGGTCTTGTGACTTGCTTTAGTCGTAAATGTATGACCGCATAATGTATTACCTTGATTTATATGTCCTTTATTTAACTATTCTTACTCTCTAGTTATAGCCACTTCCTAATTCTACCATTGCATGATTTTAGAATTTCAATTCCAACTTTTGCATTTCATTCCTCAAGTAATAGTAACCCCATTTATAAGTATCACCGGTATACTAAAAATGTGCTTAAGCCGGTTACACGACATTCTAATTCTTCCTTAGCATTATCCCAAAGAATATGTATAGTGAGTATCATCACTCTTCTATGTTTCCTGTAGTCTACTTTCATTCTAAGCATTTAATCAGTTCCTCAGTTACTGAAATGCTAAGTGGAGGAATGTCTCTTAAAAGATAAAATTAATGTCATGATTGGAGATACTATAAAGGCTCTAAGTAGGACAGGACTTAAGTAATAGCAAGTAAACTACAAGCACATAAGCACAATATGTCTAATGATAGCTGCCTATCCTTCATACCTTCAGGATTTATGATGCGATCAAGGATTTACCATTTGCTAATTCTACTACATATGGCTCATCTAGGGGTACAGGTTCTACATTCAAGTGCTTATAGAAAGTATTGGATACGAAGCTTCTATCAGCTCCCGTGTCAAATAAAACTATAGCATAAACATTATTCACCAAAAATTTTCCTTAAAAATGTTAGGGTCTTTTAGAGCCTCACCTTTGCCAATAACGAAAGCTCTGCCCTTGGCTGTATCTTTCTTTTCCCCAGTGCAGTCTTTAGCAATATGGCCCTTTTCTCCACATTTGAAACAAATAACTTCCTTCTTTCCACCATTCTGCTGATTACCATCCTTCTTTCCTTGGTCTTGAGTCTTGGTCCTACATTCAGGAGCAGTGTGCCCCCTCCTGTTGCATTTGTAGCAGATGATTGCGGTACACTTGCCATGATGACGCTTGCCACACCTCTGACATCTAGGCGGAATGCCCTGATTGTCATGGTGCTTTTTCTGATCTTGCTTCTTGCTTGTACCTTGACTCTTACTATCTTTAGCATCTTCAAACTTTCTCTTTCCCGAGCTTTCAGCAGCAATACCCTTACCCTTGTTTCTTGGTGGTAATTTCCCTTGAGCCACAGCCTCATTAGTCAGCTTGTGAGCTATCCTAATGGCCTGTTGGATTGAAGTTGGGTTGGAGGAAGTGACCATAGATTGAATGACCGAAGACAGTCCACGGATGTAGCCTTCAATTCTTCTGTGAGCAGGCTCCATCATATGAGGACACAAGGTTGCGTACTCATGATTTTCGGTGGTATACTTTTCAATTTCAGATCCCACCATTTTATGGTTCCAGCACTCGGTTTCAAACCTTTGTACTTCTTCCCTCGGACAGAATTCTTCCATCATCAGCTGTTTGAATTCCTCCCAATCCATAGCATTGGCTAGGGAGAGAGTAAGTCTTGAAACTTCAATTTTCCAGAACGAGAGTGCAGCTCCACTCAAGGCTCCGGAGGCATACTTGGTCCTACTCTCATCGGGACATTCAGATATAGCGAAGATGGATTCACATTTCTCAAACCACCTTATGAGCCCAATGGCCCCTTCTGCCCCAGTGAAGATATCAGGTTTGCAGTCTAGGAACTTTTTATATGAATAGTGATGACCATTCTGAGCAGCCTGAGTGGCTAGGGCTGCAGCAACACCTTGATTGACCAAGGCTTGTATTTCTTCAGGAGTCATCCCTATTGGGACAGTTCCTCTGGCACGTCCTCTACCTCTGCCTCTGCCCGCTGGTGCGTCCATCTATCACGAAATTGTTTGGTGAGAATTCACACTCTGACATATTCAATAGATGCATTTTATATCAAATATTCAAAGTATGGACAATTACTGTAGGACAGATGGGAATTTAAGAAAACTGGGTTTTTCGATTAAATTCGGCAAGGCACGAGTACTAAGGAAACAAGTATCGCTTTAGGTTAGGACAAGCATAGCTTAGATTACCAAATGGAACATATCAAGGTAATTTGACCTATTTGCCTTAAAGACTTGTATATGACTGTAGTAACTTCACGTGCTACAATAGCAGAAATCTTACGGCCAGAGTTTCTAGACCGTGAACGGATTTGACAAGAAGCCATTCTGAAAGATCATTAAGAATTTTCATGGAGATTGGGTAATATGAGCTATTCAACATGAAAACGACAGTCAAGAATTTGGCATAATAGCAATGAGATGTTCCAGGTGTAATCGTTTGATTCGTAAATCAAAACGAGTACGTTGACTAATCAAAGTATTGAGTCAATCACAACTTTGTTGAAGACATACGTACCTATAAGCAGATACTCATCCCAAGGGTTCCCAGGTAAGGTAAACAGGTCCATCGGTTGATTTGGATATATGCGAATACCTTGCCTAGATAGAACACCTCGAGATACAGGCATCACGCTCTTCCAGCATTACATGTTTCAAGTTGTAAGACACAGACTTTGACGAATTTGAAAACCATGAATAACAATCGAGTTTTGGAGTTTGAAATCACTTGAATTAGGCACCCAATGCCTTAGAATATGATTTAAGATTCGTGTGTGTATTGATAGGAATCAAGGTATAAGAGGAATCACATAAGGCATATAACTTCTTAATCTTAGTCAATCTCTAACTAAGGCAATTTACCTTGTGCAACTATTGTGTGTGGCTATAGGCTAGATGCAATTCCTAACTCACTATAACCAATGGCTCTGATACCAATCTATCACACCCTCAAATTCCGGGTCTGGAATTTATCACAGAGGGGTGAGCAAACAGGATCGAACACAGTAGTTACACATGAGATGCAAATATCTATATGATAGTTTTTAGATAATCATTACAATAATGTTCAGAGTAATATTATGCGTAGCGGAAGTAAATATAGATTGTTTCATGACAACATGTCTTAATCATATTTCAGATAATAATCAATAGGTATCTTGAGCTCTTATATGATCCTACGTGCATGTCCATAAGCTCCTAGTAGATACCTGAGAATACATGTAAATCAAGTGTCAACACAGGGTTGGTGAGTTCATAGGTAAGTAAAACATACTGATAAATCATCAGTTAACATCAATTAGGATTTACTGTAAAAGTGTGAGTTTAATTTACTCACCGGTATATGAATAGCCTGTCGGAACCCTTTTTATTAAGGTGAACCCGCTATCCCACATACCCACTATGTACAAGCCCAACAAATCCTACATATTGGATTTGTCCATGTACCATAGTTTAATATCCTTTTCATGTGTATATTATATTTTCATAATAATTTCAAATCAGAGGGAGCAAATCCTCCTTTACATTTATCCTCATATGGGTTGTAAATGGAACTATAATGCAAACTATATAAAGTGCACATCTACCTTCTCACTACAGAAACAGTCATCCCAAATGACAACAAGATCTTTGTGCATCTGATATGGATCACATGTCCATACCTTTGTGGGGGTAAGTCACTCCCCAATAGTACTATCCAAAAGATCCCTGCTTATTTATAGTCCAGTTTACAGAGAAGGATTTTCATAATAACCATATGTAATCATAAATGTGATCAAATTATTATTTAACATAATACACAAAAATAATTTGTAATTTCAATTACAACATGTATTCCAGCCCCAAAATATTTAAATGATTAAAAGGGGAATAGTTATGAACTCACCTCAGTTCCTGTGTGGTGTTGACAACCTAGTAAATTCCTGTTAAGGAATTATAATTTCACGTAAGCAAACAGATACAAATCCAAAAACCTAAATAAGTTAGATCTTGAACCTGGTGTTCAATTGATCTAGGGTTTGGTTTTCTAGGATTTGTTATAAACATATAATTAAATCATTTAGTTATTTTGTTAATTCTTTAATAACTAAAGATTTACATTTCATTATATTTATTTTATAAAATCTAATTGTAAGATTTATAAATTGACACAATTTGTCCAAACATTAGATTTATATGATAATATTATTTTTAATTGGACATATAAATAATAACATGTTTACATGACAAACATAATATAATTTATCGAATTATTAATTATGTTTAATAATTAGTAATTATAACATAATAGATTATGTTCAACAAATAATATAAATTATCTAATTATTAATTATGTTATTAATATTTTAAATTATTATTTAGGATCTTATTTTTATAAAAATGACTATGTATAAGATTTATATTTAACTTTGTAAGATTTTATAAACATTTAAATTTATAAAATCTAATTTATATTTATATTATCAGGACTAATCCATAAATAATATAATGTCCATTAACAATTTGATGATTTAAATTATTATTAAAAATCCACTTTTATATGGATAATAATTTATAACATATGTAATAATTATTTACATAAATAATTAAGGTTTTTTAAATAATTAAATTTCTACAATTATTATGATTTATCATTAATTAAAAATAATATGGTGTCCAATCAATGGATTTTAGATTATCCCCAATCCATAAGAACCCTAATCGGTTTTGGATCAAATTGATCCACCAATCGATTATGATAATGAAATTAACCATAATGCTTTTAATCCTTGTATAAAAACGAGTTTGTTGATATATTCAATTACCTGTTTCGTTGTTCAAATCGTCCAGATGACTCGAAGAACAGGTCGCGGCTTAGGAGGATTCAAACGATGATTAAACGTGGATGGAAATGCAATTAACTTCACAGGAAGTCTCTAATGGCTCCAATGATCGAAAGCAATTTATCAATTTTGTGAATTAAAACTCGTAAGATAGAATTTGATTGTGTTGCAGGTCGCGAAGGAGAAAGAGATCGAATTGAGGTTTCTGTGTGTTTACTTGTGAAATGGAATGCTTAGTCCGATTAGGAACATTTATAGCATTGTTTGGATGTGGTTAATTCGATTATTGTTAAGTGTTAGTGCGATTTCGAGGCTGTAAAGGAGCCGACAGTGATCACGAGGGTGTAGATCGATCGCACTTAGCTTGATTCCTGATTAATGTGGGTCATTGTGTTCGAAACACTCACGGGGTTGTGTCGGTACCATTTAATTGAATTAAAACCGCGTATTTTTGGTGGTTTGTGGTTGCCGGAGTACGGCCGGAGAAAGTGGCCGGAACAGGGGTCGACGGCGAGGGGGGGTTTGGGTTTAATTTAATTACAGAATGGTCCCTGGGGTTTCACAGCTTTATTATTTCATGTTTTAAGGTTTTAAAACATGTTTCAAAATTTGTAAAATCAGTCCCTGGACTTAATTAATTAATTAAATTAAATTTGTAAATTATTAATATTTTCATTATTATTATTATTTTCATTATTAACATTATTATTTTTAATAATAATAATATTATTATTATTATTGTCATTATTTTTATTATTATTAATATTATCATTAAATAATAAAAAAAATATAAAAATAAACTATAAATTCACATAAAAATTATATTAAATCATGAAAAATTTTCGGGTTGTCACAGTTAGACTTATCATCAAAGAGGTAGAGACCATCAAACTGGCTACCAGTCACAAGAGTTTTCTTTGTGAGAGAATCCTGTATATGACTGGAGTTTTCATCAAAGAATACATTCAGTTTGTTATCTCTAGCCAATTTATGAACAGAAATGAGATTAACATGATATTCGGGTATAACAAGGGCATCCCTAAGGATGACTTGATCATTAATCTTTACATCTCCAATTTTTGAAACATGAGCACTAGATCCATTAGGGTGTTTAACTTTCATATTAAATTCAGAAACATTGACAGAATTGAACAGATTTTTATCAGTTTTAAACATGTGTTGACTTGCCCCAGAGTCAATTATCCAGCCTGCCTGAATAGAGTCAGGGACCCCCCCATTGAGGCAATACCCATGGCAGGTATTAGTATATGAAGAGTTTAAAGCATTACCAGCAAAGTTGGAAGCATGAGTGCCTTCACAACTTCTTTCATTTAACAAACCTAACAGCTTAGACACTTGATCAAGTGTAAGTGCATTAGCAATTAAAGATGCAGGGGATGAGGAGGACTGGTCAACCTGACTCGTAGTTGAGTTGTTGGACTGGGCTGTCTGTTGACTCTGACCTCCTCTTGGTTTGTAACCAGGAGGATAGCCCACAATTTCATAACATTTTTCAATAGTGTGACCAATTTTATTGCAGTGAGAACATTTCAGATTTGGATTAGGGCCTCTAAAGTTTTTCCGTTTATTTTCAGAATTTTGACTTAGTTTTTCTAGAAACTGAGGTGGTTTTGAAGTGAACGTGGCAGGTTGAGGTTTACCAGACGTAGAGGTGGAATTCCTATGGGATTCCTCTCTAGAGATTATTGAAAAAGCCTCTTTTATTGAGGGCAAAGGGTCTCTAAGTAACAGATTAGTTCTCACTGGTTGGTACACATTATCGAGTCCCATGAAGAATTGCATCAATTTTATTAAATGATTAAAATCATTAAAGGACTTAGCAGCACTTCATGTACATGATGGAAGCTGTAGCATTTGGTCTAGTTGTTTTCACATAATATTTAGTTTATGATAATACTCAGATACAGCACACCCATTCTGAGTTGTACTATTAATTTTCTGGTAAAGACCAAATACTACAGACCCATCTACTTTGTCATATGTTTCTTTTAGGTCAGCCCAGATTTCAGAGGCAAGTTTAGAGTAAACTTGCCCCATGTATAGTTCTTCTGAAATGGAGTTTAACACCCAACTAATGATAACCGAATTGCACCTATCCTACTATTTGGACAGAGTTGGATTACTACTATCTTTAGTACATGACCCATCGATGAACCCATATTTATTTTTTACTTCTAAGGCCAGTTTCATGGCATTTGCCCATATTGTGTAGTTTTCTGATCCTTTAAGTTTTATGGTGATAATAGTTAGGTTACTGGTGTCACTAGGATGTAAGAATAGAGGATTACTGGAATCAAGTTTACTTATTAGGGTTTCGATGTTAACAGTGTTTACAGGGTTAACATTTTCAAGTTCAGTTTCAACCATGGTAAAACACAGCAGATAAAGAATGTGAGTCACACAAGCACACGCACTGACTTCACAACAAGGTTAGAGCCAGGTTGTCACACCACTATAGTGGCAGATCAAGGATTAACCAAGTGTGTAATGCAACACACAACAATTCACACAAGTGATGCACACAGAATCATATAAAGAATAAACCAACAACACACAACCAGGGAGATAAGCCCCCTGAAACAATCAGGTGCTGGTACTCCTAACCCAGCCAAACCAGCTTAAACTATTAAGCAATAAGAAATAAGAGAAGATAAGGGAAGAGATATCCTCATAGTGCAAGCTACCCAAGATTGGGTAATCCAAAGCAGGTCAAGTAACTAACAACCTTCAAGGGTTGAAGTTACTGACAGAAAACCACACGAGAGTAGTCCAGCGAGAGGGTGAACACCCCACACAACCTTCTAGGGTTGCAAGATTCAACTGCGATTATTAAGACGACAATCTTGCCTCCAACTAGGGTTGCGTTGCAGCAATGTATAGACGAACTCAGCCTTCCAATGACCAGAGTAAGATGCGGAAGCAGAATAAGACCAAGGGTTTCAAGAGATGAAAGAAACCCTAACCACAGATGACGATTTGCGCATCTACGAACCCAGAATCAAGAGCTCAACCTCAGAGCTCTGATACCATGTCATAAAATGATATTCAACTGCTCAAGAAGACAGATCTACCAACAATGATGACAAATCACACAATAGATCATCCCAAAACTCTCTTACAATGAGAACAAGAAACAAGAAGCTAGAGAAACAATATAATCTCGACAGTACTCATACGGGTCATCAACTTGATGAACCCTAATAACACGAGAGGAATACTCAGAGACGAAGAGAGATGCTTCGAGAACCAAGAGAGGATCGAGTGTCAAAAAAATATCTTCCCCTCGAATAATGAGCGGTACCACTTATAAGCAGCAAAACTTATTCAGCCGAGATACAAGCCCAGTAAGTTAGCCCAGCAGCAGCGCGCGCATCAGCCCAGCAATACTCTCATTAGCCCAGCATCAGCCCAGCAATACTCACATTAGCCCAGCAGCACTGAATAACAAAACAAATATATAAAAAACTAACAAAATAACAAAAGTGTAGAACTGAAAATAACTAAAAAGGAAAGAGTACACCTTTTAACAGTTATTTTAAGATACGACCCTACGTCTACATACACCTACAAAAAATACATCTTTATAAAGTACTAGTTTAAAAGTTAACAACTAAACAATGTTGCATTTTTGTGGTTACGTAAGATATGAGCCAAATAATCAATAAGAAAGAATTCATATTAGGTATATCAACCATCTTCAAATGGATACAACGTTTCAACAAACATACATACATCTCACTAAATAAAGCGTTAACAAAAAAAAATATAAATGGATAAACATTTTCAACCAAAAGCAATAAAAGACTGCTGAATAAGGCAACTATGAATTCGTAAAAATTTTACAACTAAAATTTGCTATCTTAGAAAATTCTGCAAGTTTAGCGACCAATTTGCGACAAAATTAAAAATGGTCGCAAAACTGGCTACCACATGCAAGTCGGTGGCGAATCAACGCGGTCGTAAAAGATAGCGATTACGTACAGGTCACAAGTATACACCAAATTTTCACTCGCTACAACCGATCACAAAACAAATAAGGGACGTGAGTTTTACCTCCCGTTTTGTTAGCAATTTGATCCCGTAAGTCTTTTAATTAACGACCAAAGTGACTAATGTAAATACTTGAGATATATATATATATACTTGGCTTACCAAGGCTGTATATCTCTAACGAAGAAAACTGAAAACTTTATCCTAGGCACAAGTTTGATAATCAAAGTCAAGCGTCCAACTATTTCGTCCCCAACCAAATGTACGTATTCCTTCGCGGTGATTAATTGACGTGACAAGAAAAAAAATTGTTGTCATGAAGACAATATTCAAATGATGTGTCCATTTTGAAATAAATTTGGGTTTTTTGTTTATGTCATCAAGTTAAGAAAACTAGTTACATATTTTCCTTTTCAAAATATATAAAGTGCATATTTATTCAATTTAATAAAATAAACCTATTGAGTAACTATTTTACTCTTATTTCTTACCAAAGGATTTCATTTTTATTATATTTGTATGTTTCTTCTTCAGTTATGGTTTCATTTTTTCGATCCTCCTGCTCGCGCGGTCCAAACAATTTTGATTTTGTCAATGAAAACATCTATATCATAAATGATCTTCTATAAATATTCTTCTGCTCGAGTTACGTGGTATTTTTGACGTTAATGATTTTGTTTGTGTGACAACCCGGAATTTTTTTTTATTTAATATAAAAATTAGGTGATTGGTATTTTTTTTATTATTATTAAATAATATTAATAATAATAAAAACAATGATAATAATAATAATATTATTATTATTAAAAATAATATTAATAATGATAATAATAATAATTATGAAAATATTATTATTATTAATAATTTATAAGAATTTATTAAAAATTGATTTAATAAAGTCCAGAGTTAGTTTTGTAATTTCTAAAACTTGTTTTATAAACTTAAAACATGAAATAATAAAACATCTAAAGTACAGGGGGCCATTGTGTAAATTATTAAAAATCCCAAACCACCCGCCCACCCCCTCATTTCCGGCGAAGCTCCGGCCGACCGTCGGCGGCCCTCTGGCGACCCCAAAACCCATTCGAAACTCGATGATAAAATATGAGACCGGTCCCAAAAGATTCGTAGGCAAAAATCGAACTCATAGACCACTACAATTTGAATAATCGAGTCGATTAGGTGTGTTTCCCACTGAACCTAATTTTCGGCCGACCACCACTAAGAAAAAGCACTAAAACCGCAATAACAACTAAATTAATCAAACGAGATCGACTATATAATCAATTCCTAATCTACCTATATACTCAAATTCATCTGAAAAACAACAAAACACCACATACGATCACCACATTAGTTCGGACCTGCAACCTTGTCGAAATCCGATCTCCAACCCATATAAATTAAAATTGATAAGGGGCTTTTGGTCGTGATCATTCTCAGAATCTTCACACAAGTTTAATTAGAATATCATCCTCTCTAGCACCTCGAACCAACTCCCCCTGTCGCGGCTTGTTCATCGTGTAATCTGAGCATCATCGTGAATCGATTGAGGTAATTAAACATACCAATAAACTCGTTATTACATGGGGAACAAAAGCCTCATGAATGATTTCATTAACAATGGCGTTTGGTGCTTCAATTTGATTCAAAATCAAATTAGGGCTCGATTGAAATTGGGGAAATTGGGGATTGATTTAAGGGGTTGTTTTTAAGATTTGGAAATGGACTAATATCGCGGCCACGACCTGTGGTTTACTGGTATGTGTGCTTCAGTGTGGGTTAGAGGTCGCGGGTTCGAACCCGGCCTCCAACACTTAATTTTTAAAAAGCCTTTTTGACCTCTTAAAAATTACAGAAAATTCTAAAAAAATTCAGAAATCATTTTTATAAATTTTGCCTATTTTTAAATCATCAAAAATTATTTTCTGTAATTTTTCTTTAAATTTAAATATATATAAAATAATATAACAAGGATTATTCTTAGTTATTTATTATAAAATGGATTTTTAAATTATGATTTAAACTAGTAGGCTATTGTTAATCTATACGTTACCTTTAATTAATGTTTAAATCATGATTATTCAAAATACTTATAAGGTTTATTTATACTTTATACGTTTTAAATTTATTTCTTTATATTAAAGTATTTAAGTGGTACAATCTTTTCATCGAATTAAAAATTATTCCATCATTTGATTATAATTATCAAAACCCAAAATTCCAACTGAAATCCTAGTTCACATTTAATCGTATTATTAAACTTAAATATTGTAACATATATATATATAATCGACATCGAACCGATTTGTGAGACTCGTAACCGTACAGTTATTATATTTATAATTAATAATTGATATTAACTATATGTATATATATATACTGAATGAAACACAGGTTAATTGAAACCCGATCTTTTGTGCTTACAATTACTTGTTGCTCTACACTCGAGGTGAGTTCCACGGCCCTTTTTTACTTTCTTTTCTTTTTGGGGGAGGAAACATGCAAATACTATTTTTGTCATGGTTGCCAGTATTATTGATATCGCTTGTTATGTTAGTGCGAAACGCATTTGAAAGTCCTTACAGTATCAAACCGTTAGTAACGCGATTAGCGAGGTAATTTTGAGTAGTACTACTGGGTCTGACAAACCCCGCCCGGGCTAGTCGCGCTAGCTTGATTGGAGGTCGAACGGGTGCTAAATTGACCTGTAACGATTGCCACGGTCGGTTAAGACGTGGTGGAAAGGCACTAAACACACACAGTCAGCTTCGGTTTGAAACACTAACTAACTTGTTTATAGGCTCGCGACCTATCGATATGCTTTATATACTAAACCATGTGAAACGCTTTTCGGACACAGTTCTGGTTGATGAAACATATGAAACGCTTTCTGGTACATTTCTTGTTGATTAAAACCTGTGGACTCATCAACTTTATGTTGACACATTTTAGCATGTTTTCTCAGGTCACAGAAACGCACAAGATTAAGAACTCAGCTAGGATGCATGCATGGCATACATCACAACACAACTGGTTTAATTTGTGAAACGCTATTAATTCTTATGGTTGAAACGCATGTTGAAACGATTCACTGTTGATTTCTATATTTGAAACGCTTCCGCAAGTCTGAAACACTCATGTTTGATTTAAACAACTAATTACTTAATGTTATGTTTTGTAATTACTGTGTTTGGTGTAACTGATGCTTATCTGAGATCCTGGTGTGTCACACGCCTGACGGTAAAATCCCGTTAGCGGATTTTAAGGGTGTGACAGATTGGTATCAGAGCATTAGTTATAGCGAACTAAAATGGACTTTGCATCTCATTTGCATTGCATTTTAGACTATAGCTGGATTTGCATTAGTTACACATACATAGATTACTAAGCTGTACTTATTAATTTTAGATGCCTGAGAACTGTTACTTTAACATATTTCTGTGACACATAGATACCTGAGGAAAAGAAACTGATAACTCGTGCCTTTAATTTATCTCTAAAGTTTTATTCCATGAACCAAAGAAATTTGTGTGACACATAGACACCTGTATTCTGGATTTCCTGGCAAAAGGCCCTCTGGCTAAGGCAAGCATATCGCATATATCTCATTGCGAGACCTGGTATGCTTACCTGGGGATTTCTGGGATGAGTGTAATACCCGTAAAAGTAATAGATAATAATAATAATAATAATAATAGTTAAGGGGGTATTGTGCCATTTTTTTTAAACTTAAATTAATAAGTTTAAGACTCAAATGAAAGAAATAGTAAACCACAGGGACTATTCTGTAAATTTTTTAAAAACCAGCTCTCTCTCTCTCCACCCCTCCCGCATTTCCGGTGGCTTCGGCCGGAATCCGGTCGCCTCCGGCGAACCCCCGAAACCACTCAAAAACTCGGTTTTTAATTGCCAAAATATACCAAATCGTTCGTATGCAAGAATCGAACCAACAAACACTTTAATCAAGCGGGTTACAGCTCACAAATCCACTCACCGACCCACGATTTCATCCGCGTGTTTTTCGGCCGACCACCCACTCATACTCGCACAATAAACATTAATAAAATCAAATTAATGGTGCACACATAACCATTTAATCGTTTTAAACATTCCATTGCGTTCCATTTCGTCTGAGAATCACACAAGCACACCTCCGATTCACTCCTTTAGCCGCGACCTTCAACCGATAGTATACCACGTTTCGAGCTTCAAAACAGGTGATTAAACACATCCTTACACTCGATTTCATGTGGGTATTGAAAGCCCTATACTTAATTCCATGAACAATCGCGAATCAAGGTTTAATTTGGTGGATTTCGATTCTAGGGTTCATAGGTAATTGGGGATTTTGGTTCGGAGTGGTTAAAAGATTTAAAAACCAATACAGACTAGGCGCAGGCGCCCCTAGCCTGCTGGTTAAAGCGTAAGAGGGATGGGCAGGAGGTCACGGGTTCGAACCCGAGCCCCTGCCATATTTTTTTTAAAGCCTTTATAAGCCTTTAAAAATTACAGAAAAATTACCAAAAATTATAAAAATATTTTATAAGCTCTGTTTATTTTTACATCAACAACCTTAATTTCTGTAATTTTCTTTAAGTCTAAGACCTTTATAAGATTATATAACAAGGACATTTATTTAACTATTTTCATGGATTTCTTTTAAATAAATGGTAAAATATGATGAAACATAAAACTTCTTATATGAAAGTACCCAATTAATCTCCTGTAAATTAGTTTGTTAAAAACCTTAACAATTTATATTTATAATATTAACAAACATTATAAATAGTTCATTTTGTTTAAAAATAAGTTTTTAAATAGTTGATTTAGTTCCGTATTTTACAGCCAACTTACGGAAGCCATAACTTTATCATAACAGATCCAAATCAGTTAAACTTTATGTCCATGACGAAGTTCGTCGAAAGACGAATCTGTTGGTATATAAAACATTGAAAAACTCATTCGTTTGGACCTCTAAATAGTCGTTTTCGTAACAGCTAGCAGTTCTGCGCAGCTGTAAAGATCCACGTTTTTCTCATATTTCGGTAATTCAAATCAGAAACTTTTATAAATGAAAGTTGTTCAGAACTCACTAATCTAGTAAACTGGAGATTTTCAGAATTTTTAGACGTCGTTTAGTATTTTTAACGAGTGCGAAAAGACAGAGGCAGAACTGGAATTTTTCAAACTATAATTTGCGTTACGTTATCGTAGGTTCTCACGGCGTTAACCGAGCCTAGACTTTGTTTCTGATTATTGTCATTCGTGTATAAGGTACGGATTCCGACCTTTCCTCTCGTAGCATGAATACCTCTCGTTCTTGATCGGTATTTTGAGTTCTTAACTTGACTTGTTGGTGATTAAATCCATAAGATTATTGTTATAAGTGTTTATTGTATAATTGATATTGTTTGCATGTGATAGCCTTTATTTGCTTTGTACTCATTGTCACATGCTTCCTAAATGATTGATTATAGCTAGTGGCCTTGATTAAGTGTTATGAGCACTAGTGTAACTTATTGTGTTATATTGGCTTGATTGATTGTATCATTGACCTCCATACCCGAGCACATCCACCTATGGGGACATAGGGCGTCATTGTGGCACAAGTGACGTGCTCTATCTGTGGCAGAGCGATTAGACCACAGCGTCTCTACATTATTATTATGTGCTAAGTTGTGACACATATTGATTATTGTTAAAGGAGGCGTATGGATCGATCCTAGGATATCATTGTTATTGTTATTGGTGAGATGGTTAGGTGTGTGTGCCCACATTCCTATCTCACATATTGGTGCATTAGAACTGCAGCTAATGTACACATTGTTAATTGTTATTGTTATTGGCTCATATGGGTATTCCTTTTAGATGATCATTATCATTTGATTTTCAACTTGATCATCTCATTGTTATCGTTATTGATCATTGTATTGCTATTGTTTATTTCCGTTACTGAGCATTCTTTGGCTCAGCCGTATTTTCTTTTGTTGTTTTCTCTTATTTTTATAACAGGTACTCAAGGGGCTCAGGGGAACAAGTGAAGAGTGTTAACTCAAGAAGTTAGGATGAGAACATTTGGATTAATAAGATTTAATAGTATTTGATGTTAAGACTTTATTTAAATTATTTGGGCCTATGTAAGGATTTGTGTGTTTCTTAGCACTTTAATCTTATCATTATGAAACTCTGATTTACTGTTTGTGTGACACGTCAGCCCTAACCGGGTTGGGGTGTTACAGTTATGGTATCAGAGCTTAGGCTCCTTCCTGTAGAAAACTTAAACTAAATAATTAAGACATGTGAGGATTGGGTAGACATTGGGTTAGGTTCTCTATATATTATAGGGCTACTTTCTAATTCACGTTGTTCTGATTGATGTGAAATGTTTTCATTTTAGATGCCTCCCAGCCGTAATTCACGAAATTCTAGCGGGTCGAATGGACCTGATCCAAACCTTGTTGGTGCTATGACCCAAGCACTTACTGCTATACTACCGACTTTGATTGATGCGGTACGTAATCCGAACCCAAATCCAAACCCAAACCCAAATCCTAATCCAAATCCAAACCCAAATCCAAATCCGAATCCAAACCCAAATCCAAACCCGAACCCAAACCCAACTGGTGCAGATGTTTGGCTAGCACGATTTCAAAAGCAAAAACCACGAGCATTCACTAAGGCGGCTACACCTGCAGTGGCCAAAGACTGGATCGCTCATATTGAGAAAATTTTTACCGTGCTTAGAGTTGATCAGCAGTACAGGGCTGGTTTAGCTGCTTATAAGCTGGAGGAAGATGCTCAAGTATGGTGGGAGAATGTGGTAGCTGAAAGAGGAGGTGAACAGTTCATGGAGACTCTATCTTGGAATGATTTTCGTTCCATATTCTTCGACAAGTATTTTACGAATGTGGATAAAGCAGCATACAGGCGGGAGTATGATAACATCCGTCAACGAAACGATGAATCACTCACTGATTTCACAGACCGGTTTTATCGACTGTTGGGATTTCTAGGTTCTTCTGCTGGACCACCTGAGGAACGGGCTGAAAAGTATCAATGGGCAGTATGTGATCGGATTCGTAAGGCTATTATTCACTCCACTTTCAACAATGTTGAGGAAGCAGTTAGGGCTGCAAAAAGGGTGGACCTGGAGAGAAAAGAATTTTTGTTAAAATTTGAGGATAATAAGAAGCGCAGTAGAGATGGGACTCGTATTCAGGCTGGCGGTGAGTCATCTCAAGGATCTGACCGAAATGGAAATGATCGTCAGAAAAATCAAGGATCGGGGAAGAACACTAAGCCATGGCATGGTAAGACTCGAAGTCAAGGTCAAATGATATCCTATCAACAACCAATTGCAGCTCAACCGGTGAATCAAAAAGGCAATCCTTCCAGACATCCGATGTGTACTCATTGTGGAAAGCATCATCCCGGAACTTGTCGTCGACTTACAGGAGCTTGTCTTGGTTGTGGAGATATGGGGCATAGGGTTAGTCAATGCCCAAAGGCGAGGAACCGACCAGAGAATGATGCTAAGGGAGCCAATGCGCCACCCACTACTGGAGGTCGAGTATTCGCACTAACTGCAGGGGAAGCTGCTAATGCTCCAGGTACATTTTCCCGTACAAATTCATTCTAATAATCATAATCTACTTCCATTGATTCTAGTTTTACCGTCGTTAGTATCTCATTAGTTATCAATATATAGGTACGATTTGTGGTATACTTCGTTATGGTGACTATGATATTTCTGTATTGTTTGATACTGGCTCCACCCACTCGATAGTATCTCATTTATTCACAAAGCACCATACGATCATGCCTACCGCTCTAGAGCCTGCATTAGTGATTTCTACTCCTGTTGGAGAATCGATTGTTATTTCACAAGTATACCAAAACTGTCCTATTCAGATCGAATCAATCATTAGAGAGGCTGACCTATTTCCTATGCACATGGGTGATTTCGATATTATTCTTGGCATGGATTGGTTAACACGACACCATGTTACCATAGAATGTCAAACTCGTCGTGTGCTATTTGGTGATCCTATGAATCCTGATTTAGTTTACCAAGGGAACCTACCTCGGAAACCTCTCAAAATTATCTCTGCTCTGAAAGCCCAAAAGCTTATATCTCGTGGATGTGAGGGATTCTTAGCTTCTATAAAAGATACATCAGTGGATACTCCTCGTATTGAAGACTTTCCTATTGTTCAGGAATTCCCTGATGTCTTTCCTGAAGAACTTCCAGGGTTACCACCTGAGCGTGAAGTCGAGTTTACTATTGATTTAATCCCCGGGGCGGAACCTATTTCTAAGGCACCTTATCGGATGGCTCCAGTAGAGTTAAAGGAATTGAAAGAACAACTGCAGGAGCTATTACAACTTGGATTCATTAGACCAAGTGTTTCACCATGGGGAGCACCGGTATTATTTGTGAAGAAGAAAGATGGTAGTATGCGTCTATGCATCGACTACCGAGAGCTTAATAAGATTACTATCCGGAACCGCTATCCGTTACCGCGTATTGATGATCTCTTCGATCAACTACAAGGAGCAAAGTTCTTTTCTAAGATCGACCTCAGATCAGGATACCATCAATTGAGGATCCGAGATCAAGATGTTCCTAAGACAGCATTCCGCACCCGTTATGGTCACTATGAGTTCCTAGTTATGCCTTTTGGTTTGACCAATGCTCCAGCTGTCTTTATGGACCTCATGAACAGAGTATTTCATGAGTATTTGGACCGCTTTGTAATTGTTTTTATCGATGACATCTTGGTATTCTCTAAAAGTAGAGAGGAACATGAAGACCACCTTCGCATGATTTTGGAGACCTTACGCCAAAAGAAGTTATATGCTAAATTTTCTAAGTGTGACTTTTGGCTTGAACAAGTGGCATTTTTAGGCCATGTTGTATCAGCTAAAGGTATCACTATGGATCCGGCAAAGGTGGAAGCTATTACTAAATGGCCTCGACCGACATCCGTCACTGAAGTTCGTAGTTTTCTTGGTTTAGCGGGCTATTACCGACGTTTTGTGGAAGGTTTCTCTCGTGTAGCATTGCCTCTAACTCAACTTATGAGAAAGGGTGTAAAGTTTACTTGGAACGAGGATAGAGAAAAGAGTTTTGAGGAACTGAAGAAAAGACTAGTATCTGCCCCTATTCTTACGTTACCTTCGGGTTCTGGCGGATACCAAATTTATAGTGATGCATCAAAGAAGGGACTCGGTTGTGTTCTTATGCAGCATGGTAAAGTTATTGCTTATGCTTCCCGACAACTTAAACCGTACGAAGTAAACTACCCAACACATGATTTAGAACTTGCAGCTGTAGTGTTTGCATTAAAGATTTGGAGACATTATTTGTATGGAGAGACATGTGACATCTTTACTGATCATAAGAGCCTTAAGTATATTTTCACTCAAAAAGAACTCAATATGAGGCAGAGGAGATGGTTAGAACTACTCAAGGATTACGATGCCAACATCCAGTATCATCCGGGCAAGGCGAATGTCGTGGCAGATGCTCTCAGTCGAAAGAGTGCAGGTGGAGTAGCATGTCTTCAAATCCAACCACAGATTATCTCAGATCTGGATAGAATGGAAGTTGGGTTACAGCTTGGTGAGTCTAACGGTTATCTAGCCAAGATGAGGATAGAATCTGATCTTATTACACGGATCAAGGAAGCTCAGAATCAAGATGGAGAACTTTGGGCGATATTACAAAATTTGAAGATAGGGAAACAATCTGAGTTTCGAGCTGATGAACAAGGAGTTATCTGGTGTGGAAATAGATTATGTGTGCCAAATGATTCAACCCTTCGTGACTTCTTATTAGCAGAGGCGCACAGTTCACCTTTCTCTATTCACCCGGGAGCCACTAAGATGTATAGAGATCTAAGGCAGAACTTTTGGTGGAGTGGTATGAAAGAAGATGTAGCTAAATATGTGAGTCATTGTTTAACTTGTCAGCAAGTAAAGATTGAGCATCAAAGAGCTAGTGGATTACTGCAACCATTAGATATTCCTGTGTGGAAATGGGATGATATTTCCATGGACTTTGTTACAGGCCTACCAAAAACATTCAAGAAGAACGACGCCATTTGGGTCGTAGTTGATAGACTCACAAAGTCGGCTCATTTCTTGCCCATCCAACAGGGTTACTCAGTTAGCAAATTATCAGAGGTATTTCTGCAAGATATTATTCGACTTCATGGCACGCCATCATCGATTGTATGTGATAGAGATCCGCGTTTCACGTCACGCTTTTGGAAGGGTTTCCAAAATGCTTGGGGAACCAAGTTAAGATTTAGTACCGCTTTCCATCCGCAGACTGACGGACAATCTGAACGCACTATTCAGACTTTGGAGGATATGCTTAGAGCATGCGCACTCGAATGGACAGGCAATTGGGATGAGTATTTATGCTTAGTTGAGTTCGCGTATAATAATAGTTGGCAGGCTAGTATAAATATGGCCCCGTTTGAACTTCTATATGGTCGAAAATGTAGAGCACCGATATGTTGGAATGAGGTTGGAGAAAAGATAATCGAAGGACCAGAATTGGTTAGAATTACTAATGACAAAGTTGCCATTGCCAGAGAAAAGTTGAAAGAAGCCCAAACTAGACAAAAGAGTTACGCCGATCAACACCGACGAGCGTTGAAATTAGAGTCGGAGATCATGTGTTTCTCAAAGTGTCACCTTGTCGTGGCATACGTCGATTTGGAATTAAAGGAAAGTTAAGTCCACGTTTTATCGGTCCGTTTGAGATTCTTGAAAGGGTTGGAGAAGTCTCGTATCGTTTAGCATTGCCACCGCAACTCTCTCATGTTCATAACGTTTTTCATGTCTCTTTGTTGAGGGGATACAACTATCATCCGTTGCACGTTATTAGTTACCCTCTTCACGCGATTCAAGAAGATCTTTCTTATGAAGAAGAACCTGAAGCTATTATTGATCGTCAAGAACGAGTTATGAGACGCAAGTCTATACCGTTCGTTAAAGTTTTATGGAAAAATCATTCTAAACGCGAGGCGACATGGGAGACAGAAGAAATGATTCGTTCACAGTATCCATACTTATTCGACAACTAAGTGTATGTTTTCTAAGCCTAACTGTTAGTGATTACTCTATTCGCAAGTGGTGTGTGCTTAAAGAAGTATTATTTTCACCGTATTGTATTTTCAGAAGGATTCATGCTACATTATTTAGAATTTCGAGGACGAAATTGTTTTAAGGGGGGTAGAATTATAATACCCGTAAAAGTAATAGATAATAATAATAATAATAATAATAGTTAAGGGGGTATTGTGCCATTTTTTTTAAACTTAAATTAATAAGTTTAAGACTCAAATGAAAGAAATAGTAAACCACAGGGACTATTCTGTAAATTTTTTAAAAACCAGCTCTCTCTCTCTCCACCCCTCCCGCATTTCCGGCGGCTTCCGGCCGGAATCCGGTCGCCTCCGGCGAACCCCCGAAACCACTCAAAAACTCGGTTTTTAATTGCCAAAATATACCAAATCGTTCGTATGCAAGAATCGAACCAACAAACACTTTAATCAAGCGGGTTACAGCTCACAAATCCACTCACCGACCCACGATTTCATCCGCGTGTTTTTCGGCCGACCACCCACTCATACTCGCACAATAAACATTAATAAAATCAAATTAATGGTGCACACATAACCATTTAATCGTTTTAAACATTCCATTGCGTTCCATTTCGTCTGAGAATCACACAAGCACACCTCCGATTCACTCCTTTAGCCGCGACCTTCAACCGATAGTATACCACGTTTCGAGCTTCAAAACAGGTGATTAAACACATCCTTACACTCGATTTCATGTGGGTATTGAAAGCCCTATACTTAATTCCATGAACAATCGCGAATCAAGGTTTAATTTGGTGGATTTCGATTCTAGGGTTCATAGGTAATTGGGGATTTTGGTTCGGAGTGGTTAAAAGATTTAAAAACCAATACAGACTAGGCGCAGGCGCCCTAGCCTGCTGGTTAAAGCGTAAGAGGGATGGGCAGGAGGTCACGGGTTCGAACCCGAGCCCCTGCCATATTTTTTTTAAAGCCTTTATAAGCCTTTAAAAATTACAGAAAAATTACCAAAAATTATAAAAATATTTTTATAAGCTCTGTTTATTTTTACATCAACAACCTTAATTTCTGTAATTTTCTTTAAGTCTAAGACCTTTATAAGATTATATAACAAGGACATTTATTTAACTATTTTCATGGATTTCTTTTAAATAAATGGTAAAATATGATGAAACATAAAACTTCTTATATGAAAGTACCCAATTAATCTCCTGTAAATTAGTTTGTTAAAAACCTTAACAATTTATATTTATAATATTAACAAACATTATAAATAGTTCATTTTGTTTAAAAATAAGTTTTTAAATAGTTGATTTAGTTCCGTATTTTACAGCCAACTTACGGAAGCCATAACTTTATCATAACAGATCCAAATCAGTTAAACTTTATGTCCATGACGAAGTTCGTCGAAAGGCGAATCTGTTGGTATATAAACATCGAAAAACTCATTCGTTTGGACCTCTAAATAGTCGTTTTCGTAACAGCTAGCAGTTCTGCGCAGCTGTAAAGATCCACGTTTTTCTCATATTTCAGTAATTCAAATAAGAAACTTTTATAAATGAAAGTTGTTCAGAACTCACTAATCTAGTAAACTGGAGATTTTCAGAATTTTTAGACGTCGTTTAGTATTTTTAACGAGTGCGAAAAGACAGAGGCAGAACTGGAATTTTTCAAACTATAATTTGCGTTACGTTATCGTAGGTTCTCACGGCGTTAACCGAGCCTAGACTTTGTTTCTGATTATTGTCATTCGTGTATAAGGTACGGATTCCGACCTTTCCTCTCGTAGCATGAATACCTCTCGTTCTTGATCGGTATTTTGAGTTCTTAACTTGACTTGTTGGTGATTAAATCCATAAGATTATTGTTATAAGTGTTTATTGTATAATTGATATTGTTTGCATGTGATAGCCTTTATTTGCTTTGTACTCATTGTCACATGCTTCCTAAATGATTGATTATAGCTAGTGGCCTTGATTAAGTGTTATGAGCACTAGTGTAACTTATTGTGTTATATTGGCTTGATTGATTGTATCATTGACCTCCATACCCGAGCACATCCACCTATGGGGACATAGGGCGTCATTGTGGCACAAGTGACGTGCTCTATCTGTGGCAGAGCGATTAGACCACAGCGTCTCTACATTATTATTATGTGCTAAGTTGTGACACATATTGATTATTGTTAAAGGAGGCGTATGGATCGATCCTAGGATATCATTGTTATTGTTATTGGTGAGATGGTTAGGTGTGTGTGCCCACATTCCTATCTCACATATTGGTGCATTAGAACTGCAGCTAATGTACACATTGTTAATTGTTATTGTTATTGGCTCATATGGGTATTCCTTTTAGATGATCATTATCATTTGATTTTCAACTTGATCATCTCATTGTTATCGTTATTGATCATTGTATTGCTATTGTTTATTTCCGTTACTGAGCATTCTTTGGCTCAGCCGTATTTTCTTTTGTTGTTTTCTCTTATTTTTATAACAGGTACTCAAGGGGCTCAGGGGAACGAGTGAAGAGTGTTAACTCAAGAAGTTAGGATGAGAACATTTGGATTAATAAGATTTAATAGTATTTGATGTTAAGACTTTATTTAAATTATTTGGGCCTATGTAAGGATTTGTGTGTTTCTTAGCACTTTAATCTTATCATTATGAAACTCTGATTTACTGTTTGTGTGACACGTCAGCCCTAACCGGGTTGGGGTGTTACAAACTATGGTCAATATACACAAATATCTAGGTCACGTGTATCATCCTCGACTAATAGAGGGGTGGGGAGTTCCGCTCGCTCACTTCCAACATCTGCACAAGATTCTTCACTCTCGAAGTTGAAGCAACGACAACTCGAACCTACCCTTACCACTTGGAAACGCGAAACTCTTTTCAAACACACACGATGACAAACAAGGAGAACAACACACATTACTTCCTTAACTCTATCGTACTTGTCTCGGTTCTCATGAAACCTCACTATCGATATGCAAACAGATCCTCCATTCCTACTAGTATGAACAAATTAATGTTATTAATAGTTATAAATCGATAGTGACTGTCGTACATTGTGAATTGAAGAATCATGTCTGGAAGGAGACCTGGACGCCCGAGGGGACACGGAAACATCAACCTGACTCAAGCTGAGTTGGATGCCATCATTAATGAGCGTGTTACTAATGCGCTCACAGCCTATGAACAGATCCGCAACCAGAACCAGAACAACCAGAATCTGAATCAAGGAGGCCCAACAGCCTGTACCTACAAGATGTTTATGGACTGTAAGCCTCACTCTTTCAGCGGTTCTGAAGGTGCTGTCACACTACTTCGCTGGCTAGAGAAGCTCGAATCAGTGTTCGTCATGTGCAACTGTCCTGCTGGAAGTCGTGTCAAGTACGCCTCCGGCACACTGGAAGGACCAGCTTTGACATGGTGGAACTCACAGGTCCAGACTTTAGGACTTGATGCTGCTAACGGTATGCCTTGGGATGATTTCAAAACACTGATGAAAGAAGAATATTGCCCCAGAAACGAGGTCCAAAAGCTAGAAGCAGAGTTTTGGAATCTCAAAATGACTGGCTCTGAAATTGAGGAGTACACGACTCGTTCACACGATTTGGCTACTCTATGTCCCCAAATGGTGACCCCGGCCTACAAACGGATTGAAAAGTACATTGATGGCCTAGCTCCTCAAATCCAAGCTAGTGTTATAGCTGCTGATCCTGCCACTATTCAGCAGGCTATTCGACTGGCTCACAAGCTCACTGATCAGGCAGTGGCACATGGTATCCTACCTAAACGTGGCGCCACCTCTGGACCATTCGAACACAAAAGGAAATGGGATGGTAACAACAGTAAGTCTTCAAGCTCCGATCAACAACCAATCAGAAAGTTTGATTCATCTAGAAGCTTCATAAACAACAATCAGAACAACAACAATGGTCAGGGATCGAACAACTACGTTGGCAAAAACCCAAAGTGTAACAAGTGCAACTTCCATCATTATGGTCAGTGTGATCGTTTTCGTTGCCAAAGATGTGGCAAGACGGGTCATATTGCTAGGGATTGCAGGGGTGATCTAATGGCTAGGCAACAACCTCAACAACAACGCCAGGGCGGAGCGACTAGGGGCTGTTATGAGTGTGGTAAGGAGGGCCACTACAGGAAGGATTGCCCACAACTGAGGAATGGCAACAGGGGCAATGATGGAAACAACAACAATGGAAATGGTGCCAAAGGTCGAGTTTTTGTGATTGGTTCTGGTGAGGCAAGGGATGATTAGGATATGGTTACTGGTACGTTTCCTCTGAATGGTCGTTTTGCTTCTATACTGTTTGATATCGGTGCCGATAAGAGTTTTGTTTCCAACAAGTTTATTAAACTCCTAGACGTAACCTTAGTTGATATGGAACCTATTTACACTGTAGAATTAACTGATAGGAAACTAATTGAGGCAACTCACATCATTAAGGGATGTAAACTCGAATTATCTGGACATAAGTGAGGAATAGATCTGATGCCTGTCACACTTGGTAGTTTTGATGTAGACGTTGGCATGGATTGGTTATCTAAAAACCAAGCCGAAATTTTCTATCATAAGAAGTCTGGTTAATCTTACCATGAGATAACGATCATGAGTATTACAAGTTCCTATTCTATACCCTAGGGTGCTAGGATCATAATTCTAGTAAGACCTTGTTAAGGGTAATAAAACATTACTAACACTTGCTATTACTTAAGTCCTGTCCTACTTAGAGCCTTCATGGTATTTCCAATCATTTTAAGATACATACCTCCACTTAGTATTTCGGTAACTGAGGAACTGATTGAATACTTAGAATGGAAGTGAACTACAGGAAATATAGAAGAGTGATGAAACTTATTGTACATATTCTTTGGGATGATGCTAAGGAAAATTAGGATGTCGTGTAACCGGTTTAAGCACATTCTTAGTATACGGTGATGCTTATGTATAGGGTTATTGAGGTGAGTTCAAAGCCTTGGTGATCGAGTACTATTACTTAAGGAATGAAAAAGTTAGAATTGTAATTCTAAAATCATGCAATAGTAGGGTTAGGTCATGCTCTTTATACCGACAAACTCTATGAATTGACAAAGCTGATGTCATACCTTATGACATTAGACCAAATAGAATTAAGAAGGACACTGGGAAAATCTAGTGAGTAGTAGAAAGAAGTTGGAGGGTTGAACAAGCAATCTAGCGGTAAGGTAGACAAGAATGCTAATGTTGTAAACCTAGCTATGTTGGTTAATACGATTAAGCTAATATGCGTTAAACAGGGACATTAAGAAGGTTGGAGTTCCGACCATTACCATAAGTGTGCCCTAGGTCGATTAGGACCCAAGGACAAGTTAGAAGCAATCAAAATTAGGAAATGGCTATAGTTAGAAAGTAAGAACAGTTAAATTATGGAAATTATTGACCGAGAGGTCAAGACACTCAAACACAGTCGTATCCCTATTGTCAAAGTTCGGTGGAACTCCCGGCGTGGTCCTGAGTACACTTGGGAACGAGAGGACGAAATGATGCGCAAGTATCCTAACCTGTTCAAGGATGCGGTCAGTATATCTTAATTTTCAGGACGAAAATTCCTCTAACAGGGGGATGATGTGACAACCCGGAATTTTTTTTTATTTAATATAAAAATTAGGTGATTGGTATTTTTTTTTAATATTGAATAATATTAATAATAATAAAAACAATGATAATAATAATAATATTATTATTATTAAAAATAATGTTAATAATGATAATAATAATAATAATGAAAATATTATTATTATTAATAATTTATAAGAATTTATTAAAAATTGATTTAATAAAGTCCAGGGTTAGTTTTGTAATTTCTAAAACTTGTTTTATAAACTTAAAACATGAAATAATAAAACATCTAAAGTACAGGGGGCCATTGTGTAAATTATTAAAAATCCCAAACCACCCGCCCACCCCCGTATTTCTGGCGAAGCTCCGGCCGACCGCCGGCGGCCCTCCGGCGACCCCAAAACCCATTCGAAACTCGATGATAAAATATGAGACCGGTCCCAAAAGATTCGTAGACAAAAATCGAACTCATGGACCACTACAATTTGAATAATCGAGTCGATTAGGTGTGTTTCCCACTGAACCTAATTTTCGGCCGACCACCACTAAGAAAACGCACTAAATCCGCAATAACAACTAAATTAATCAAACGAGATCGACTATATAATCAATTCCTAATCTACCTATATACTCAAATTCATCTGAAAAACAACAAAACACCACATACGATCACCACATTAGTTCGGACCTGCAACCTTGTCGAAATCCGATCTCCAACCCATATAAATTAAAATTGATAAGGGGCTTTTGGTCGTGATCATTCTCAGAATCTTCACACAAGTTTAATTAGAATATCATCCTCTCTAGCACCTCGAACCAACTCCCCCTGTCGCGGCTTGTTCATCGTGTAATCTGAGCATCATCGTGAATCGATTGAGGTAATTAAACATATCAATAAACTCGTTATTACATGGGGAACAAAAGCCCCATGAATGATTTCATTAACAATGGCGTTTGGTGCTTCAATTTGATTGAAAATCAAATTAGGGCTCGATTGAAATTGGGGAAATTGGGGATTGATTTAAGGGGTCGTTTTTAAGATTTGGAAATGGACTAATATCGCGGCCACGGCCTGTGGTTTACTGGTATGTGTGCTTCAGTGTGGGTTAGAGGTCGCGGGTTCGAACCCGGCCTCCAACACTTAATTTTTAAAAAGCCTTTTTGACCTCTTAAAAATTACAGAAAATTCTAAAAAAATTCAGAAATCATTTTTATAAATTTTGCCTATTTTTAAATCATCAAAAATTATTTTCTGTAATTTTTCTTTAAATTTAAATATATATAAAATAATATAACAAGGATTATTCTTAGTTATTTATTATAAAATGGATTTTTAAGTTATGATTTAAACTAGTAGGCTATTGTTAATCTATATGTTACCTTTAATTAATGTTTAAATCATGATTATTCAAAATATTTATAAGGTTTATTTATACTTTATACGTTTTAAATTTATTTCTTTATATTAAAGTATTTAAGTGGTACAATCTTTTCATCGAATTAAAAATTATTCCATCATTTGATTATAATTATCAAAACCCAAAATTCCAACTGAAATCCTAGTTCACACTTAATCGTATTATTAAACTTAAATATTGTAACATATATATATAATCGACATCGAACCGATTTGTGAGACGCGTAACCGTACAGTTATTATATTTATAATTAATAATTGATATTAACTATATGTATATATATACTGAATGAAACACAGGTTAATTGAAACCCGATCTTTTGTGCTTACAATTACTTGTTGCTCTACACTCGAGGTGAGTTCCACGGCCCCTTTTTACTTTCTTTTCTTTTTGGGGGAGGAAACATGCAAACACTATTTTTGTCATGGTTGCCAGTATTATTGATATCGCTTGTTATGTTAGTGCGAAACGTATTTGAAAGTCCTTACAGTATCAAACCGTTAGTAACGCGATTAGCGAGGTAATTTTGAGTAGTACTACTGGGTCTGACAAACCCCGCCCGGGCTAGTCGCGCTAGCTTGATTGGAGGTCGAACGGGTGCTAAATTGACCTGTAACGATTGCCACGGTCGGTTAAGACGTGGTGGAAAGGCACTAAACACACACAGTCAGCTTCGGTTTGAAACACTAACTAACTTGTTTATAGGCTCGCGACCTATCGATATGCTTTATATACTAAACCATGTGAAACGCTTTTCGGACACAGTTCTGGTTGATGAAACATATGAAACGCTTTCTGGTACATTTCTTGTTGATTAAAACCTGTGGACTCACCAACTTTATGTTGACACATTTTAGCATGTTTTCTCAGGTCACAGAAACGCACAAGATTAAGAACTCAGCTAGGATGCATGCATGGCATACATCACAACACAACTGGTTTAATTTGTGAAACGCTATTAATTCTTATGGTTGAAACGCATGTTGAAACGATTCACTGTTGATTTCTATATTTGAAACGCTTCCGCAAGTCTGAAACACTCATGTTTGATTTAAACAAATAATTACTTAACGTTATGTTTCGTAATTACTGTGTTTGGTGTAACTGATGCTTATCTGAGATCCTGGTGTGTCACACGCCTGAAGTTAAAATCCCGTTAGCGGATTTTGAGGGTGTGACAGTTTGCATCGAAAAAAACTACTACTACTTCTTGTATATGTTTCTTAGTGTATCAGCAATGCACAAAGAAATGAAAAAAATATATAAAAATAAGAGTAAAATAGTTATTTAACAAGTTAAGTTTAATGAAATGAATAAGTATGATATATGTGTGTGTTTTAGAAGGGAAAATTATATAATTGATTTTTTGACATAGCGAATAAATGCAAATTATAATATTAGAAAGATGAAATAGGTAAAAATCCATTTAGTTTATATATTTTTTATTTTTGTGATGGTTTTGGAAGCATTAGTTATATTATAAAAACAGATCTCTCAAACAAATATGACTCCTTTTAGTCTAAAAACAAGACTTCAAAACAAACAGGATCAATTTGTTATTTTGTAGTTAGACCACCCTCAACGAGCAGCTCTTTGTCTTGTTCGTTTGAATTGTTAATGTCTGATTAATAGTAAAGAGAAATCAACTATTCGCATTAGTTAGTAATATAAAAAAAATTATGATATGACAATTTTATAGATAATTTCAAGGATAATGCATAGTAGATGATCTTATGACGTTACATGAGAAGCAAATCACAAGTACCGGAGAAACCATACGGGCTTACAAAGATAGCCAGATTGTCATTGTCGCTTATGCGAACTTGATAGCGAAAGGGGTTCTAACCAAATATTTACCCTAACGCCAAGCCATCGCGCCTTCACCATAAGGAACGTTA
This sequence comes from Flaveria linearis, assembly GCA_024085815.1. Taxonomy (NCBI): domain Eukaryota; kingdom Viridiplantae; phylum Streptophyta; class Magnoliopsida; order Asterales; family Asteraceae; genus Flaveria; species Flaveria linearis. The sequence goes on from CM044004.1 coordinate 97,449,284, forward strand.
ACTTCCTTGCTACTAGAACGTGTAAATGTTATTCTATACGTTAACTTTTGGTTCACATTGGTGAATTTCAATGTAGGATTGTCAACGACAAGAGCTATACCTTTTGGAACATCGACATCAGAGATCGATAAAGTGTAAGTGGAGTTAGCCTCACCAACGTTTGTCACTGTCCTCGAGTATGTTTTATTTTGACCCCTTTCTAAAGTCACCGCAAAGGAAGGATAGTTAAGTTGCCCTTCAGGAATGGTTTTTGAGCATGAAACCATTTTCGATATAATGATTCCGACTTGTTGGCTTGTGTAGCCGAGCCCGCACAAGTAAGGAATGTAGTCATCTGGTTCGATGTCAAAGACTAACCCGGGGTCAGTAGCTTTTGATGGATTTACGTGGCCTGAACCTATGGCAAATACGTTTGCACGAAGCTCTCTTTCATCCTCGATAGGATTGCCGTTTAGGCTAACTTGATCAGCGGTTGTCATGATTGCTGATTTGATGGCCGCAGGTGACCAATCAGGGTGAGCAACTTTCAGTAATGCTGCTATGCCTGCTAGATGTGGGCAAGACATTGAAGTACCAGATATCATTTTAAATGTAAAGCTTGTTTGTGTGTTGTTCTCAACGGAATCAGACCATGTCGCTAAAATGCTAACACCAGGCCAATGATATCCGGTTTCAAGATTCCGGGGCTTTGCATGCTTGGCCCCCTTGACGAGAAAGATGTCACAGTGGGTGCTGAATCCACTCCGGTTACAGTCCCTTTGAATACCAAAGTGGCTGTAGGCGAAGTGGTTGACTTGATATACTTCTTGATCGCAAGTCCCTCTTTGTAACTGACATGTGATGCAGGAAGAACGTGAGCATCCGCAAAAGTACTATCCCCATTAGTGACTTGGTTCATTAGAATCATCGCAACACCGCCAGCATCCTTTACGACTTGCCCTTTATCAATTCTCGATGTAATACCTCTGTCACACACCACTATCTTCCCTTTCACATCCACATTGTCTAGCGATCCTTCTATGCACAACGATGTGTTTTGTACCCCGTTTGCTCCGGGGTACACCAATGGTAGATATGTCTGCGAGAAATCTTTAGGTTGGAATAACGATTCCCCATCAAACGATTCTTTGTTTCCTAAAGAAACAGATACCACTATTTTCCTATCTATAGTACTAGCCCCTACCGTAAGAATCCATGGAGCCTCATTCACCAATGAAGAGTTAGATGGACCGCCATTACCTGCGAAACAAGCCACAATTATACCTTTTTGTATTGCGGTAAATGCACCTAATGCGATGCTATCCTGATAAAATGGAACAGGATCTAGACCAAGCGATATCGAAAGCACATCTACACCATCTACAACCGCTACGTCAAACCCAGCTATGATCGCGCTCTCGGCAATCCCCTATCGTGCACACTTTATACATCGCCACATGCGTGAGGGGCGCCATCCCAACCGCGGTCCCTTTTGCATTTCCAAACACACTAGCATCATTAACAAAATTCCCCGCCGCGGTACTAGACGTGTGCGTACCATGACCAACTAGTTTTATACCGTCCGGTGGCCGGGAGGTTTCATGTCATAATGTAATAAGTATCTCTTCTTTAATTATAAACAAAAAAACTATTAACGTGTTAGTATAAAGACAATTAAGCACATACAAAAAAGTCTTTTATATTTGAGGATATGTCATATGATCTTAAGATTAATATTAGTTTTAAAAGCATGCATTCAAATAAAAAAGTCATATAAAGACAAAAGGATTTATCAAGTTAAGGATCACAAGACAAACATTGTTCAAATTAGTTCAAACATACACCGAAAAAATTTATATAAAGAAAGGGTATCGAAAACATAAAAAACAATAAACCTGAACATGAGTGAGATGACCCATAATATAACTAAATACCTTTCTGGCTACATATGTAATATTTCCATTTGGAATACCATTCTGGATAGATATATTTTAGCAAGATCAACCCAAGAGTCCGCTTCAATGTAACCTGTTGCGTTTGCTTCCATCAACACCTCATTAAACGATCATGTGTTAACAAAACTATTGAATATATAGCTCAATGTACCACTGTAAAGACATAAAAATAATGTTATGAGAACAAATCTATCCATTTCATCAACTTCAACATTTCTAGTGTTGAAGGAAACATATATTATGTTATATTAACTATTAAAATTAATGATTAATACATAGTAAAGCCAAATGTATTATAAAAAGATATAATACCTTGGCGGTTGGCCCTCTTAGATTCTTCTTCGATGATGTACTTTTTCCTCTGTTTTCTATCCAAAGGCAAAAATAAGACTTGTTAATCAGGATAGATTAAGTGGAAAGACACTATATATTTTTTAACCATTGTTACCTCTATATATTCTTTAAAAGAAGTTGAACCCTTATGTAGCAAATGTTTAGCCCAGACACCGATGCCAACATATACATTGTGTTCAGATATATGTCAATTTTGTTGCTTCTTTATCAAAAGATTTTTGCATTAAATTGTCAAGAGTCTTCCGTAAACCTTTAAACTATCAACAATATTTGAATTTAACAGTTCAAGCTTTAACATTTTAGGCAGCAAATTATATCAACATTTGAAACCTCATTCAGATAAAGAAAGATTCATATTATGATATTGGGAGTTCAAACTTACTCTTTTAACTTCATCACATTGATTAGAACACATTTGTTTCATTGTGTGACCCTGCTACAAGCCTAAACCTATTAATAATGATCATCTTCTATAAAAATCAAAGAAGTTAATTAATGGTTTAAAGAACTATTGATGTAAAACCTTGATATTCTCCCAGAAATCAATAACACACGATCTCAATCATGTGAATGCGGAATGTAAACATGGTTGGATAGAAAAGAAGATTGAATTGAACACGAAATGCTTCTTTGATTGAATCAAACAACCTATGAAAGGTCTTGTGCGATTTCGCACAGTACAGAATGATAAAATGAACGAAAAGCTTAATTACAAAACGAAACTAAGCTATTTATACTAAACATTGAGTTCTCGCGCGACACGCTTTTCGCGTGAAACAAGATTTCGCGCGGCAATAATCTCTCGCGTGGAGACCTTCTTCGCGTGAGATCTGCTTCTCGCGTGACAGAAGCTTTCGCACATGCAGTCTGTTTTCGGACTTCGTCTTCGTTCAATCTTCAAATGTTTTGCCGAGCCTTGATTAGTCTTCTACAATCTCCCCTAGGCTCGGTGAAACATGATCAATCAAAATCAACGTTTGCTTTCTTGTACGTTCCTGCATATGCGTACCATTTATTCCTAAGGATTCGGTCAGTCATCCACACATACTGGCAAGATAGAAAATAAACGGACTCATCAGCTGTAATAGGACAGTGTAAAAGCTTGAGTAAGTCGTCTTTGCCAAACTTCATCAAGTCTGCTGGATCAATGATTCGAAATGACTTGTCAGTACATCTGATCACAGCGTGACCGGAATCCTTCTCACATCTCCATGAGAGTAATTGCTTTAAAGAATTAGGAGGAACAGGAGCATGGACTGGAATCTTCCTTTTCTTGTAAGAATTTTCAAAATGAGATCATATAGTTCTTTATCAAGTCAAGACTCTGTCCAGCTTTATTTAAAATAAACTGGTTAAGTTGATTGTCAATATCTTTTGTCCCTTTTAAACTTATACTTCAGGTTTTACTCAGAAACATAATGAGTGATATATATATCATGTTTTGTGTTGATTTAATATAAGTCAGTGGATCCCACAATCAGAACTTCTGTAAAGTAATTATTATCCTTCAAGACACTGTCGAGATTTCAAGTCACCAAAATTGACTTAAAACATGCATTGTTGATCAGTGATACCATTTATTGTATTTCTAAATATAACTATTTGAGCATAACTAGCCTGAGAAATATTTCTTAACCCGGAATATTAACAAGTTTAAGGACTTACTGACAGCCATCTGGACTTACGTCTGCCCTCTCAAGATGTTTAGGACTTACACGCCATCCGGACTTACATGCCCCATCTTTCGATTTTGCCTTCCATGGTCAGAAAATATTCTCAAAATAGAAAATATATACCATATAGTATGTATGTCTTTTAGACATATCTTTTGATTTGTTGTGTTTCTTGGCATCTTATATCCTATATGGCCTTTTTGGCATCTTTTTGCTCAATTATTTTCTTTTTGTGTTTTTCTCTTTTTGTCCCTTTTTGTATTTTTATCTTTATATATATATATAGTTATGATAATCACTGAATCAATCACATACAGGCTTGAGTATGATAAGATTATATCTCTCAGTCTGTGTTAGAACATTTTTGGCACAGAATCCTGATATGTTCCCCACTAAATCATATCTCTTTAATTCAAGTTTAATCACTCAATTATGATCTTTTCATTTCTGAAAGCAAAGCCTATTGACACATCAAACATAATCCAAGTCTATTCGTATTTAAGCCTTTGAAAGTTCTTAGACTCTTTTTGAACTGTGTAAAATCATTTCTCATTTAATCATGAAAATTCATTTTATTGATCCAATCTTGACTCCCCCTAAGCCCAAAAATATTTTTCAAAGCGTATTATTCAAGTTTCCTGTCATATGTCTTCAAACAACCGCTGTCTATATGCCATAAGCTTTCAATGATCCTTTGCGGTTGTCCCTGCATAAGTAACAAAATTACTTAGTTTTTGATACCCAAGTCAAACATGACTTGAGCACATTATGTGTTGCAGCAAGACAAAATGATTTGATATTTTTATATTTGATTTGCACATTATTCTTTTCATTTATGCTTTTAAGCTTGACATTTTCCTTTTCATCATTAGTCAAATTCTTATCCCGTTTGACATTAAAATCATTAACAACCTTTGATTTCATTTTATTTGAAAATTTTCCACGAGTGAAAAACAGTTTTCTATTATGAGAAATAGAATTATGAAATCTTTGTTTACTTAATGATTTTTGTCGAAAAGGACAATTGTTTGCCAAATGATTTGTGTTTCCACACTGATAAAATCTCTTTTGTTGTGTGTGCAAAACAAACTGTGGATGACAATTATAAAAATTGTCATAAAAACCAAAGTTAGATTGACTAGGTTTAACTTTCTCCACAGTCTCTCGAATCTTTGCCTCGTTAGACAATTGCAAATTCATCTTTTGTAGATTCGAGGAAATCGATGAATTATGACCACTTTTGATTTGAGATTTGGCAGTTGTGACTTTTGGAATTGGTGGTGTCGGAATAGGAACAGTCTTTGATTCTGCTGGAGTAGGACCACACTTTGAATTTGCTAGAGCTGGACCAGTCTTAGTTATACGAATTGGTGCTTGAGAAGGATTAGGCTTGGATATTCGGATTGGTGCTGGAGAAGGACTAGGCATTTGAATTTTCAGATTGGATGAAGAAGGAGCTTTCACTTGCAAATCTGGGCTACAAATATCTTGATTCACAAGGTTAGCATTATAATGAAGTTTATTTTTAAAGAATCGAGAATTCGTTTCTTTAAAAATATGCTCTTCATTTTCAATTAAACCTTTAGAAACAAATCTATTTTTAAAATCCTTTTTAATTTGTGCCTTTTGATTTGCCCTTTGATTTTCATTCAAATTACATTTAATATTTGATTTTGTCTCATTTAAATCAACAATCTTTTCATTCCTTGATGAAGTTTAATTACAATGAGATTTAAAATCATTTACAATTTTATTTTTCAAACTTTCTCTTTCATTCTTACTCTCACAGTCACTCTCCCACTCTTCAACCAAACCATCCACCTTCAAATTATCTGCATAAAGATTTTCAGTTGATTGTTTAGGTTTAGTTAATATGATAGGATCCACTGTCAGATTTACCTTGACTGAAGGTTTTAAGTCTTGAGATGGAGAGAAACCAATCCCATAGACCATATCAGAATCAGAAATGACATCAGATGAAGGTAAACATGAATAATCATGATTAATTGGAGGAGCGATGTTTGAAAATCCAACACCGCATTTTCCTCCTTTAATCTTCTGTGTCATTTGTGACTTGATAATCCCTTCAACCATAGTTGATGAAAGTTCAAATTTTTCAACAGTCAATTTAGCCGAGGCTAGTTCACTGTTGAGTCTATTAATTTCCAAGGCGAGTTCATTGTTTCTATTTGTCAAATCATTATTTGTACATTCTTTATCATGAAGATTTAGTTGTAAATTGTATATTGTTTTATTTAAACCTTCAAGTTTTTCTTTAAAAATTTTTTCATTTGACTTGTGTTTTCGAGCTTGATATTATAGTTTTTGAACTTCCATTATCAAGTTTTCATTATGAACTCTATACCTTTGAACTTTCTCAACACAAGAATTTGTGCATAGATCATCATATACCCTTGATTTTGAGCTTTCTCCTTCAGGCTCTTCATCCTTTTTCACCATGAATGCTTTCATAGCCTCAACTGGTTCTTCCTTTTCTTCCTTCTCAGCTTCCTTGTTATATTCAACTTCTTCCTTCTCTGCAAACACTCCATCCAAAGATCATCAGATATAAACTCGGCAAACAGATTCTCAATTTTCTCTGGCATAAGATGCTTCAAATTTGGTGTTGATGAAGACATGTTGATCAGAAAATCGAAAATCAGACTTTTCGTGCGAGAGAAGCTATCGTGCGAAAACGATTTTCGCGCGGCACAATTTTTCGCGCGAGAATTATGATTCGTGCGAAATTCCAATTTACTCTTTAAGCGAAATCGCATAAAAAGTAAAATAACTGTCTGTGTGAAAACTGATTATTTCGCACGCGAAAACTCCCAGTTCAAGTGAAAATCTTCCAATTTCGTGCAGAAACAAATCTCCAACAGTTTGTTCAAGCAAGAATCACCTCCAAATCACTGAATATGTCTGATTTACTGATTTTCATCCAATTTTAATGAATTTAGTTCAATTTTAAGCTTAATTATGATTAAAATTCAACTAAAGTCCACTAATTCAGTCCAAATCAGTCCAAATTCTCAAAATTCGAGCAGCATAACATCACCATATCTGAATCTCAAGTAATCAATGATGAATTTCTTCAAATTCGAGTAAAACTCAATCCAAATCTCTTCCAAATCGTGGTTCTAGAGCCTAAAGCTCTGATACCAATTGTAAAACCTTGATATTCTCCCAGAAATCAATAACACACGATCTCAATCACGTGAATGCGGAATGTAAACATGATTGGATAGAAAAGAAGATTGAATTGAACACGAAATGCTTCTTTGATTGAATCAAACAACCTATGAAAGGTCTTGTGCGATTTCGCACAGTACAGAATGATAAAATGAACGAAAAGCTTAATTACAAAACGAAACTAAGCTATTTATACTAAACATTGAGTTCTCGCGCGACACGCTTTTCACGTGAAACAAGATTTCACGCGGCAATAATCTCTCGCGTGGAGACCTTCTTCGCGTGAGATCTGCTTCTCGCGTGACAGAAGCTTTCGCACATGCAGTCTGTTTTCGGACTTCGTCTTCGTTCAATCTTCAAATGTTTTGCCGAGCCTTGATTAGTCTTCTACAATTGATTATGAAATCAACACCAAAATGAGGCTTTTTTATTAGAGAGGTAGAGACTTAAAGCAAGACTTAAAACAAATGGTAGATGAATTATTCAAATTTCAAAGCACAAAATCATTAAAAACCAACATCTCCTGCAACCTGTTTTATTACAGTAACATATCTTATTTTTTTATCACACTGTTGCTTTTGTAACAATAAAATCATGTACTTACTTTACTTTGGTGAGCCACTATACATTGAACAGGCGTAGTAACTAATGAAGACATGAGATCCTATATGTGAAAGTATTGGTCCTCTCAACATGAACCGAACATCTCCATGCCTCAAGTGCCAAGCTGCATCTTTTACAACACCATCATGAACCTGTAAACAGAGGGTTTAGAAGATGAAGCACAAATTTTGATTCAAATAACTTTATGTCTATGATATTATGTTGGACCATAATCTTTATCATAAACGATATCCTAAGTTTATATTATAATTATTATGTATGTGACATTATTATGTAATTATACGTATAGCATAAGTTAGAAAGATGTGGCGGTTAGTGGTAGTTATCCTATCAACCGACGTCCATCTTGTATATATAGGGGCATGTACATACTCTATTGTTTATCGATTTTATCAAGTAAATTCCAGAATCGTATTCAAACAAAGGGTTGTATTGTGTTGTTGTGTATGCTCTCTAAAATCAACATATTAATTGGACCATCATTGATTACCAGCTGGATTTTCATATTTTCAGTGGCAAACTAAAGAAGTAATAAGATATAATAACAGAAAATTTCAAAGATGTGGTTCTTACATTGCTGCTAACAACCATAAGTAACAATGAGAACGGCCAACTGTATCAAAAAGTTATAAACCGGTTCTCTTTGTGGCTGCATAGGATGAAATTGAGGTTTTGAGCTTATTAGAAGTCCAGATATATTGCACAAAATAGCTTAGCTCTTAAAAGTGCTTTCACATCAACTCCCATCTTGATTCAGATTAAGGCATCCTTCAATGTTAGGTTGTCTATGAATACGCACACGTTATAACGTGACAAGTGACAACAAACATTAAGAGGATACATAGATTATAGAAACAACATATATAAAATAATATGAATCTTTCTTTATAAAAAGGAAGGTTACTTATGAGTTGCAATAAAAAGCATCGGAAGGAATTTATGGCAGCACATACACTAAAATGAGAAAGTGAACTAACCTCAGATCCAACAGAAAGAATGTCTTATTATCATGCCAACTTTTCACCAATTGAGCTTAATCCAAATGTTCAAAATGGATTTGTTTCACCAATTTAGTAGTAAGGTTTGTACACCAGTTAAAACCTTTCTTGCTACCAGTTGATTGTCAGATGTATTTATTAGTTATGAAAACTCAGAAAATGACAATTTTTTATCACCATTGTAATCCTGTAAACTTGCAAAATCACAAACATTAAAACATTAATAAAGTTGTCATATTTCTACTATATGATGAAGGATGATCCTAGACATACCACTCAAGATAGTTATGTCTTGCAAAACTTTTCTGTGTTTCACCTTCCTACAAATGAAAGCCATTAAATATTTAAATGGTAAATGAAAAGAACATTTATCTATTTTAGAACTCACCTTGATAGAACATGAAACAAATACTTTGCCAAGCACTATATTGGATGATGATGGATCAAAAAACTCAAACACCCAGTGTTAGAATCTAAAACCTGCTAACATCAACATTAATTTATATAATGAGTGCAAAGGGTTTAATCAAAATCATATACTTTTGCGGCGATTGACGGAGAATCATATATTGGTTGTTCCGGCAAGTAGCGGCAACGTACACACCCCACCATCATGAAGCAACACAAAAGCAGGCATCCTACAAATAAACAAAATTTAGGTCACCAAGATTATGTTTCCACTGTAAAAGAGGGAACATATTAGGGTTTTAGAAATTGAATTAAATAGAAACAAACAACTTACAATGTTGTATTTGAAAGCATACATCTGAACATATTCTCCTTGTGTGGATGTGTGATTAATCTCCAGTGGTGGTGAAGATAGGAGCATCAGAAGAAAACAAAGGGTCTCTAAGTGTACACGACGACAGCAATGAATGATTCGGACGAGAAACCCTAGGCCCTAGGGCACTTACTGAATCTTCAGCAGTGCTTCACCTCAATAATAGATATCTTAAATAGATTGCCTCTTCCTCCGTCAAGTATGGGGTGGTTATCGGAGAGAAGAAGGAGGCGACTGCTCTCATTCTTTCCCCAATCTCTTACCCCTACCATTGTCGATTACATCCGTCAGAATCTTAAAGAGGATTCGTGACGTGGAAACCGACAGTGGGGTCGTAAACTATTGGGTGCAACGGGGAAGATTCCTGAATAAAGTTATTGGTGATTTCAGTTGGACAAGCCAACAAAGAAGCATCAAACATGAATAAAAGAGAGAGGGAAGGTTCCATTGGCGACGTGGGAGGTGAAAGCGGAGGAAGGCGAGGAAATAGTGGAACCACCAAGGTAACCTCCATGAAAGTCTATAACTGCTTAATTTAAACGGATGTGATTAAAAGAACATGGATATAAACGGCTGAGATTAAACCAAATTCAATAACTGTTATGCAGCAACCATATATATATATAATTACATCATACCGCGTGTCATTTTTAAACATAGTAAGATCACGCAACCCGATCAGTTTATTATTGCACCCTTCAATTTCACACTTCCCTTTCCATTTCGCGGGCGGTGGAGGGACTCCGTCATCATTGAACGACGGATGGCTCGGGGTTGTTCCAGAGTCTAGAACCCCGATTATGACCCCTTTTCCATAGTTCGACCCACTCCAAAAACCTACATTCTGGTGCAACCCAAGGAAGTTCGAAGTATGAGTCGTGTGCATCGAATACACTCTTTCCAGCCTTGCAAACATGAACCCCTCCATTTCTTCCATTGCCTTCACATGCTCCGCGGATAGCTTCGCCGCGAACCCGTTTAGCACGTTGTGATACGCGAAAACCATGGTCGGTTCGTCCTCGGTCGAACCAGCTGTGGTTCGTGGTAAAAATGACTTGTACCAGTTTACACGATCTTGTTTTTGAATGAAGTGTTGATTGCCCTTGGGTGCGGCTAAATGGACAATGTATGTTTGATGTTCAGCGGTGGTGGTGGATGTAATGGTTAAAATGATGGTTATAATGAGAAGCAATATTATTATCATAGAAGCCATTGCAGCTAATGGTCTAAGTGGGCATGTTTAATGTTCATAAGAAAGTGTATTTATAGGTCAATTTGGGCAGTCCAATACTTGCAGGCCGGTCACCATGATTTTCGTTTGTCCGATGTATTTGTCAAAAATATATACGAGGGTATGATTTGATTGGTGTGAAAGTGATGTTTATATGTTCTATTTTAATTAGTTTCTCTTTTTATTATATATTATATTACGAGCGGTGAGTGTAACCGCTGGTAATATAAATCTCAGCCGTAGGATCTACCTGAAACGCAATCCTGGCCATTTAAAGTAGGCAGTTCTTGCGGTTGCAGGTTGGTTTTGGGCAGTTTAGGGTGACATGCGATATGTGTGGGTGCAGTTAAGAAATGGACCTGAATTTTAGCATGACTGGATCGTGGGGGTGTGGTTACCTCTGTAACCGTTGGCTGCTGTCTATAAAAAGAGCCAACAAATCATTTGAATTGTCTATCACTGCTTAAACTTATTATACGCTTAAATGATTAGTACCTGGATCAATAAGCATGCTAGAAAGCATTGCAAATCTTTATCTTTGCTTCCTTCAACCTTCAAAGTCCTGCAAAAACTTTGATCATTAGCATTCTTTTTTTTTTCAATTTTCAAATGTCATTTTCTGTTTACTGTTATACACAATTGAATGCATCCTGAATGCTTTTCAGAGGAATACCTTATTGAGGAGTTTATCAAAGGGAGTTCATGTACCGTAAAGCGATCATGAATGATGGAGGCAATGGAATATAGTATTATAGCAGGGCTGCATCGTAGACTTGTGTTTACCCCTGTAACCGTGTACTGCTCTCTTGAATAGCAGCCAAGAATTTATCAGAATTTTAGTTCACTGATTCATCACATGATCAAAGACCTGCAAAAATAGGTGAATTTATCAGAATTTTAGTTCAGGTTTAAAATGTCAATTTGTGTTTACTGTTATACTCTTTTTGATTTATCTTGATTGGTTTTCAGAGGAAAATTTTATTGAGGTGTTTATCAAATATAGTGCATGTACCTTAAGGCATTGTTGAATGATGGATTCAAGACAATGGAGTATTTGCTCTCTTGAATAGCAGCCAAGAATTTATCACAATTGTAGTTCACTGCTTCATCACATGATCAAAGACATGCAAAAAGAGGTGAATTTATCAGAATTTTAGTTCAGGTTTAAAATGTCAATTTGTGTTTACTGTTATACTCATTGATTTATATTGATTGGCTTTCAGAGGACAATCTTATTGAGGTGTTTATCAAATATAGTGAATGTACGTTAAGGCATTGTTGAACGATGGATTCAAGGCAATGGAGTATTTTAGCAGAAGTGCATTGTGGAGTTGTGCTTAACCCTGTTACCGTTTCCTGACCTCTATATAAGTAGCCAAGACATTACTGGAGGTTTCTATCACTGCTTCATCATATGTTGCTCTTCAATGATTTCTTGATCTATCAAATAGTATTCAAGAAAGCAATTGAAATCTTTAATTATGCTGGCAAGGAAATGTACCATGTAAAATTTTGTAGAATAAGAGGAATACAGAGAAATGTAGTTGTATTAATCTACTTTAGTGAGTAGCAATTGTTTTCTCATTGATTTATTCAAATATGTAAATTGTACAAGTCATTCCTAATAAAAAAAATCCAATTACTAACATACTAATTTCTTTCTATTTGAAGATCCTAATTCGGTAGTCGTTTGCTATTTGTCATATTCTTTAAAGAATTATACTGTTACTTAAAGTCAAACTAAGTTTTCTAGCAATGTACTTTATATAGAATGACATATAGTTAAGTCATGAAGTTGCAATATCTTCTTATATGAGAGCTATTTTAAAACATAGAGATTAGCAAACCTGATGCAAGAACTATACAAGCACGTAAACAAACATTTTCGGTGATTATACGAAACAAGTATATAAAACTAAAGAAAATAGATATGAAACAAGTATATATATATATATACACATTCTATACAAATAAATATATATATATAAACGTAGGTCACTCATGCCAGTCTGTGCACCCATCTTTCAAAGATAAAGATTTTAGAAAAAATTATATAAAAGTAAAATATATTAAACGCATGTTAACTGCAAACACGAACAATAATGAACTCATGCCAATCGCTGCAGTCACGTTAAAGTGGTTTTTAAAAATAATTAAAGACCTATATAATATTGATAAACATATATTAAAAACAAAAAATAAAAAAGTATTTGGAAGATAAGTTGCATATATGATCAAGTATGTTATTATATGTAGAACATATATGATCCACAGAACTTATAATTGGTCATATATTACATTGCATCACAATATAATAAAGTTTCATGCATTACATGGTTATCAAGTTTGTTTGTGGAAGTACCCATTAACATTTTAATATTAATGTTAACTGACCTATACATAATATATAATTCATGTTCCATCCTAATTGCGGTTATTCCACCAGCCTTTTATTTAGGGATTCTTGAGTTAGTGGTATAGTGGAGTTGGTTAACACAAAACCATATTTGCTGCTTTATTTATAGGATGCTAACTAAAAGTCAGATTCATTTCAAAATGTTTCTATCCATCTAAGAGTTGCATTATAAGGTATGTATCTCGTAGCATCTCCTCATGATCATCTAACAATATTTGCTCCTGTCAATGTATGTTTTTCTGTCATAAATTCGACTTACTAGGGTCACCTACAATCCTTCTTATGATTTGTATTTTTGTTGTTTAAATGATCGATATTATAATGAATTATTATATATTATTGTATACTTACACATTTATGTAGATCAATCATAGTCAACAATAAGCCCTTAGCTAGCAAAATTAATGGTGGATTTTGTAAATCCATTGTTCTATAAGTGCTGGCATATCGACAAAACATGGACAAACACCAGCATAAAATGCAAGTTTTCCCTTTTTGCCTAATTTTGAAAAGTTCGTTCATTGCCTATTGTTTAGGGACTCAAAGTATGATAATTCTCACCAGAACACAATGTAAGAAGTAAAACCTTACATCTCCAACACATTTGAATGTGCAATGAATCATTGATCTATCGATTACCCAGTACTAAGATAAGCTAGGTTACTAATTTAGAAGAAAATCACTTACAGTATAGGATTTTGCTACTCTCCATCTTTAGGAACCAAATTCAATAACTTGAATCTGCAGAGACCTCGTGTTGTATGATGCAGAGACCCATTACATACGTCGGTTGGCTGGAGGTAGACCATCGATTAAGATCGAAACACAATTTCGAGCGACAGGGATTGCGCCTTTGCGGCCGCAAAACCCTAGGTCGCATTTGCAAAATGATGAATTGGGGTTTTTCTGTTGAGTTTAATGTTTATTGGAAGCAAGACATTGATAGTTAGATTGTGTTAACAATTGGATCATATTATATTTTTTCTCACTCTTTTGGATCATATTATATTTTTCAACTACTATGCCAGAGTACTCAAGTTATTATTTGTCTTACTAATGTTGTTGTTAATATTAATATTAATACTAATATTAATATTAATACTAATATTAATATTAATACTAATATTAATATTAGTACTAATATTAACATTAATACTAATATTAATATTATTATTATGTTTATTATCGTTATCATATTATTTCTCTAAGTATTATTGTTACACGTATAATTACTATTAGTAGCATGTTATTTTACAATTTATTATTAATTTGTTGCATGTGATAGAAAAACTTTCTTGGTAGTAGTACATACTTTTCTTATTTTTTACACTCCATGAATGCATTACTAAAGTAACTTTTGCATTCTTACATTAACGATTTAGATAAGCACGTGGGTATGGCAGACCTTCCTCTTTTTTAATAATGTCGGAGATAATTTCAAGACTTCCAGGGAAGATTGTTATGCAATGCAAGGTTGTCTGCAAGAAATGGAGGTCCTTCATATCAACAAAACACTTTGCAATGATTCATTGTAGCCGTATGAAAACATTTTCAAAGAAGAAGATTCTTGCGTCTGACAAACAAGCCAATTCCCTTCATACGTTTTGCTACGATTCACCTCAATGTTGGGTGGAAAAAACCGTTTCTTTGCCGTTCGATACCCATTATCTGATTTGGTGGTTTTAGGTACCTTGGATGGAATGTTGTGCGTGAGTATAAAGAATACCAAAGAATTGCTTATTTGGAATCCACTTACACGTGCCTATAGGAGGTTGCCTAGCTCCAGATATTATGGTCTATATGATACGGATGTCGATGCCCTCGGTTTCTACGTTGATTCGTCTAATGAGTATAAGGTGTTGCACATAATGCGCAAGGCTGGGGTGATTCAACCTTATGTGTATTCTACATTCTCTAATTGTTGGCGAAAAATCAAATTCATCCAAGGATACCATTGCTGTCCCTCAAAGCGAAAAATCAAAATCAACCGAGGGTACCATTATTGTACCCCGAAACACCATTGGTCGCAAGGTACTCTTTCCGGAGATGGTCTCTATTTCATAGACATGTTCTTTGGTCCTTGTGTTCAATCAATGATACGTTTAGATGTTAATTTGGAGGAGTTCACTGAAATACCTTTTCCAAGTGTTATATCGAAAGGAGGATGTGAGGGTTCTTTAGTAAATTGCCATGACGAGCTTCATCTATTCGTTACCCATGGGTCATTTACGTATTCTGTAGATTTGTGGAAGTTGAATTCCTATAAAGAATGGACGAAATTCTTGTCAATTTCTCATACCGCTCGCGTTCCAATTTCATTATGGCGTCATATCTCTTACATGGTCCCAAGTAAGAAATGGATGATGATGACTGATTTTGGGGATGTTTATGACTTTGATGTGAGAAACAACGAGCTCGGATGTTTCTTCCCAAGCAGATTCTTTTGTGCCTTACAACGCGCAATTTACACCGAGACTATAATGTCAGCAGATACTTAGTTCCACTAGACTTTGCACTTCGGTTTTTATCGTCTTACTTTCCTTTGTTATTTGTCTTTTCCGTTAAATCTCCAAAACTATGTTGATATGTTTTATTTGTTTAACCGTGACTTATTTCCGTTCTGTTTTATTGTTGTTCTGTTTTTGTTGTCTTAATATCAATTCATGATAGTCTTTGTTAAAAACAAGCCTGTATATGATGTCATATTGCGTTGCAGGACCCGGCCACCGAACGGGTATAAAACTAGTTGTTTTCAAGTTTCGATGAGTATGAAAATGTAATATGATGTTTGTTTTATCTTTAATAAGGTTGAAATAGGAGTATCCTTTTAGGTTTGTGGGGTATTAATACCTTTTTAACATGTACGGAAATAATTAATAGTATTTTAATTTATGCTTCTAGAAGATAAAAAATAGTTTTTTGGCAGACTATTCTATATTTATTTTACTTCTAACATTACATGTTAACCGTAATTTACCACCAAGAGATTTTTTTAAAATTGCACTCAACACATTAGTTAGAATATTTCAGAAAAATAGAAAAAAAAATGTTAATAGATTACCTTAACTATGTCTTCGATTAAGAAAAAAGTTCAAATACAAAGTGTATTTTTTGCTACAAAGTGTGAGAAGACACAATAAGTCAAAAAAAATTATATCTCACAATCTAAATCGAATTTCAAAAAAGTAATTCGAACCTTTTGTTCCCTTGGTCGTCCTCACTAAGAAAAATAATAAACGAAAAATTAGAAAAAAAATTAACGTTTTTTTATTGTGTTATTTATGAAAGACACAATGACTTCATTGTGTCATTATGAAAGACACAATGACGTCATTGTGTCAATATAAAGACACAATGAAATTTTTTTTTTTTTTTAATTTTTTTCTGAAAGAGGACAACGAGATGAACGGAGGCTCCGAAGTGCTTTTTTAAAATTCGATTTAAAATTTTTTTTGTAACTTTTTTAGCCTCATTATGTCTTCTCACACTTTGTAGCAAAAATACACTTTGTATAATAACATCACCCTTTGATTAAAGTTAACACCTTATAAAAAAGAGGTGTACCTGGTGCTCGACTCACTCCTGCTTTGCGTAGGGTCGGGGGAGAAGCTGGACTACTTCACGATCTGATGTACACAATCTTACCTTGTAATTTATGCAGAAGGTTCGTTCTCACGTCTTGAACTCGTGACCTCAAGTCTACAATGCAAGTAAGAAACAACCTTATCAGCAACCTTAACAATCCCTAAGAGATTGCAAGTTAAGCATTTTAACATTGTTAATTTTAACAACCAAAAGAGATGTGAAAATAAGGAGTAATAATGTTCTTGTTTGCACGAGTAAATGGGCTATTAAGTAATCATATGTATCAATATATATATAGGCAAGTCAAAACACGAGAAGTAGTTAAGGATATGTTACAACTTTAAACGATTGTAACGTTAGTTACTAATCATTTTAGCTCTATCTCAAAACGGTTTTAACACAACTATAACCATTGTTGGGGGTTCTGTTGCAATAGCGTATTACTAAATTTTTGCAACTTTTTTTGCGAGAAGATGAGTTTGTGAAGGAAATAAGGGTCGGATAAGTTGTCACTAAAATTCGATAGATTTGTGAATGATCCGATATGCAATGGATTTGTGATCAATGTTGTTGCAACGGAACAATTAGAATATGCAATTGCCTATACTATACATTAGGACTGAATAATCTGTTGCTAAAACATAACATGTTAGGGACGATACTATGTGCGATGATTTGAGACTAGCACTGTTTCGAGGACCAATTAGCGATGGGTTTGCAACCAACTGTATCGACTGATTTAACAACTTAATTAGCAAAGGCTGCTTATAGAAAGTATATATTAGACTGACGACAAAACAAGTTTGTCACTAAAACATGATAGATTTGAGACGGATACGTTTGCCATGGATTTGCAACCAATCATAATATTGTGAAGGGTGTATTTAATGAGTGATTTGCGACCGCTCATTGTTGCTACAAACTTCGTGACCTCTTTGCAACATAACCAAAATTCTTTCACACATTATAAATACATCTCTATAAAGGACTCTGCATACATCGGGCCGAGTGACATGCCTCTTCATAGCCCATACAAACATACATATAATAAATAACGCAAATGTTGGAAAATATAAAAACAATAAACGTTTCAAGCCAAGATTAATAAAAGTATGCTAGATAATGCAATCGCATAGGTGAATACATCACCAATAGCATTGTAAAGGATTATATTTACTAAACGTCTTGGAAATAGAAAATGTAGGAAATGATATTAAATAACTTACTTCTGAAAACGGGATAGAAATGATATTAAACGACCTTACTTCTGAAAGGGGATATTAACAACTAAATTTTCCTATTATAGAAAATGTCACAAGTTTAGTGATTAAATTGCGACTTAACTAAAAATGGTCGCAAAACGCTACCTCACCCAAGTCGGTGCTAAATCAAGGTGGTCGTAAAAGAGGGCGATTACATGTCACAAAAATAGAGACTAACTTTTACTTACTAGAACCGATCACAAAACAGATAAGAGACGTGTGTTTTACCACCTGTTTTAGTCGTAATATGATTGCAAAAGTCTTTTAGCGACCAAATTGACTAATGTAAATACTTAGTTTTATAGTAATGATGATGGTAGATGGAAATATATACTTAATATATCAATGGCACCTCTAACAAAGAAAACTTTATCCTTGGCCCAAGTTTGATAATCAAAGTCAAGCGTCCAACTGTTTATGTGCAGGTATGATGACACTGTAGCCACTGATCTTTGAGAATTATAAACATATAATGTTGTATTAATAGTAGAGAAATGATCGCTCACCTATGTTAGTAATATATTATATAAATTCATGATATGACAATGTTATAGATAATATATTTCAAGGACAATATTGCATTGTGGTGATCTTATAACGTTACATGAATCAAGAAACATGTACCAGCGAAATCATATGGTTTGTAATAGTTGGATCAACATTGTCAATTACGCGAACTTGATAGCGAAAGGGGTTCTGACCAAATATTTACCCGAACGCCATGCCATTGCGCCTTCACCATAAGGAGAGTTAACTTCCTCGCTACTAGAACGTGTAAACGTTATCTCATATGTTATCTTTTGGTTCAACTTGGTGAATTTTAATGTAGGATTGTGGATGAAAAGAACTATACCATTTGGAATAACGACATCAGAGACCGATAAAGTGTAGGTGGAGTTAGCCGTACCAACGTTTGTCACAGTCCGCGAGAATGTTTTGTTTTCGCCCCTTGCTAATGTCATCACAAAGGAAGGATAGTTTAGTTGTCCTTCGGGAATGGTTTTTGAGCATGAAACTGTTTTTGTCACAATGATTCCGACTTGTTGGCTTGTGTAGCCGAGCCCACACAAGTAAGGAATGTAGTCATCTGGTTCGATGTCGAAGACTAGCCCAGGATCATTAGCTTTTGATGGATTTACATGGCCCGAACCTATGGCGAATACATCTGCATGGAGCTCTCTTTCATCCTTGATAGGATTGCCGTTTAGGCTAACTTGATCAGCAGTAGTCATGATGGCGGATTTGATAGCCGCGGGTGACCAATCGAGGTGAGTAGCTTTCAATAATGCTGCTATGCCTGCTAGATGTGGGCAAGACATTGAAGTACCAGAAATGATATTGAATGTAGAGCTTGTTTGTGTGTTGTTCTCAATGGAAATTGGCCATGCTGCTAGAATGTTAACACCAGGGCCGATAATATCCGGTTTCAAAATTCCAGGGCTTTCCAAGCTTGGCCCCCTTGACGAGAAAAGAGCAACAGCAGGAGCTGAATCCACTCCGACTACAGTCCCTTTAAATAACAAAGTGGCTATAGGCGAAGTAGTTGAGTTGATATATTTCTTGATTGCAAGTCCAGCTTTGTAACCAACATGCGATGCCGGAAGAACATGAGCATCCTCATTAGTTCGATCGCCATCGATAGCTTGGTTCAACAGAACCATCGCTGCACCGCCAGCATTCTTTACAACTTGCCCTTTATCGACTCTCGCTATAACACCTCTATCACACACCACTATCTTCCCTTCCACGTTGACATTGTCTAATGATCCTTGGAAGCATAACGATGTGTTTTGAACCCCGTTTGCTCCGGGGTACACCAACGGCAGATATGTCTGTGGAAAATCTTTAGGTTGAAATAACGATTCTCCATCAAACGATTCCTTGTTTCCTAGAGAAATAGATGCCACTATTTTCCTATCTATGGTACTAGCACCTACCGTAAGAAGCCATGGTGCCTCGTTCGACAATGTCGAATTAAGAGGACCAGAATTACCAGCAGAACAAGCCACAAATATACCTTTCTGTATCGCTGTAAATGCACCTACCGCGATACCATCCTGATAAAATGGAATAGGATGATCATCACCAAGCGATATCGAAAGGACATCTACACCATCTTCAACCGCTATATCCAACGCAGCTATGACCGCGCTCTCAAAACAATCCATCGATGTGCACACTTTATACATAGCCACATGTGCCAGTGGCGCCATCCCAACTGCGGTCCCTTTGGCATTTCCAAAGAAACTCGCATCATTAACAAAGTTCCCACCCGCGGTACTAGAAGTGTGTGTGCCATGCCCGTTTTGATCGTACCGCGTGTCATTTCCACCCGGAGTAAGATCTCTCAACCCGATGAGTTTATTATTGCACCCTTCAACTTCACACTTCCCTTTCCATTTTGCGGGTGGCGGAGGCATGCCGTCATCATTGAATGATGGATGGCTCGGAGTCGTTCCGGTGTCTAGAACCCCGATTACGACCCCCTTTCCGTAGTTTGAATCACTCCAAAGACCTACATTCTGGTGCAACCCCAAGAAGTTTGGAGTATGAGTCGTGTGCATCGAATACACTCTTTGTGGCCTCGCGGATATGACCCCTTCCATATCTTCCATCGCCTTCACATGCTCCGCTGATAGCTTCGCCGCAAACCCATTTAGCACGTTATGGTACGCAAAAACCATGGTCGGTTGGTCCTCACTTGAACCGGCAGTGGTTCGTGGTAGAAATGAGTGGTACCAGTTTTCACGGTCTTGTTTTTGCGTGAAGTGTTGATTGCCCTTGGGTGCGGCTAAATGGACAATGTAGGTTTGATGTTCAGCAGCAGTGGTGGATGTGATGGTTAAAATGGTAGTTAGAATGAGAAGCAATATAATTATTATAGAAGCCATTGTAGCTATTAATGGTCTTAGTGGGCATGTTTAATGTTCATTCGAATGTGTTTATATAGGTCGATCGGGCCGTCGGAAACTTGCCGGCCGGCCGGTTAAATTATGTGCAGGAAAGACGAAAATGATGACTCGATGTTCCGATCGGTGGCCGGAGTTTAGTTCGTTCAACGTATTTGTTGAAAGTATTATCAAGGTACGTATCAATGATTACTGAAAGTTTGAAAATGTCGCATTATAAACGTTTGTTTTTTCTGTTAAAATTCTGTTTCATATTTAAAAACTGGAAATGGTAATAGCTTTGGGTTAGACTAGGTCTCTGAGATCAAAACTTTTTAAAATGTATCAAAATAGTAATTGCTAATAACTTAAATTATGGTACTAGAAGATAAGATAGTTAATTAGTTGCTAAAAGTACATTTTTAAAATTATATTGACATGTTAATGTTAACTACACAAGATCTCATCGTTTATTAACCAAAACAACAGTTTACACAAGTAAATCAATATAAGTTCTTTGTTGAACAACAACTGAATCAAAACAAAGAAGTTATTAAGATGAATACTAACCTGCAACAAAGTGTTGCAGACTAAACAACAATATGAACAAGATGAACGATGTCTGACTGAACTCTTCTACACGACTGCTTAGAGAGAAGAAACCCAAGATGCGTACTAGTCGAATGAACTGAATGAATCTTCGAGAAGAAGATATCCAGCCTTTATATCAAATGACAGAAACCCAGCATATGAGCCGAGCTGGGCCTTGACTCCACTGGATACACAGCAACTCTTAGCCCAGCAACTCTTAGCCCATTGAGCCCAGCAACTCTTAGTCCATCAATGCATCTTTATAACTTTATAACTACAAATCAATCAAACTAACTAAGTATATAAAATCCAGTTGAATTAATAAAAGAAACATATATATTTTTAACACGCCCCCTTGATTCAACTGGAGAAAACATCAAACAACTACAATTTTGAACATAGGTGATCATGTTGTAGTGCAATTGTAGTTGTGCTCCCAATCCCTTTGTGAACAAATCTGCAGGTTGATCATTAGTATCAATTTTTATGATTTTAAAAAAACCAGACACAACTTTCTCTCGAAGGAAGTGCAAATCTATCTCAAAGTGTTTTGTACGATCGTGAAAAACAGGATTAGCTGAAATAAGAATTGCAGCCTTACTATCACAATACATTTGCACAGGCAAATTTTGAGACACATTTAAATCATTTAACAACTTTACCAGCCAAATCAACTCACATCCTGTAATAGCCATAGCTCGATACTCTGCTTCTGCAGAAGACCGAGATACTACCGGTTGTTTTTTACTTTTCCAAGACACAAGTGAATTCCCCAGAAATATACAAAAACCAGAAACACATCTACGAGTAGAAAGACACTTACCCCAATCAGCATCAGAATAACCCCTGAGACTAAAATCTGAGCTTTTCGAAAACAAATTACCTTTACCTGGTGACTTCTTCAAATACCTCAAAAGCCGTAGAGCTATTCTCAAATGAGACTGAAGTGGTTTATGCATAAACTGACTTAAACAACCCACTGTATATGCAATATCAGGTCTGGTAAGTGTAAGATATATCAACCTACCTATAAGCTGCTGATAGACAGTAACATTTGTTAACTCAGAATCACTACACCCAGAGTTTTGCATATCTGTTACAATCATATTCTGTTCTATCGTAATACTCACAGGCTTAGCACCAAGCATACCAAAATCATTTAAGAGTTCAAGACAATATTTTCGCTAAGATAACACAAGACCAGCATCAACATAGAACACTTCAATTCCCAAAAAATACTTTAATTTTCCAAGATCCTTGATCTTAAAACTCTCACTAAGCAACTGCTTTATTTATTAAGCTCATTTACACAACTTTCAGTTAACACAATGTCATCCACATAGACAAGTAAAATGCAAATATGATTATGATCACTTTTAACAAACAAAGAATAGTCATTTTTACTTTGTTGAAAACCAATGGTTAACAGTGTATTAATGAGTTTTTCATTCCATTTCCGTGGAGCCTGTTTCAATCCATACAATGACTTCACTAACTTACAAACTTTACCATTAGAATTAGTGAAATATCCCTCAGGAAGTGTCATATAAACTTCCTCATCTAATGAACCATATAAGAAGGCATTATTTACATCAAGTTGAAACAAACAACAATCATTTTGAACAGCTAATGATATAACACACCTAACTGTTACCATTTTTACAACAGGACTAAACGTTTCATCAAAATCTAAACCTTCCTTTTGACTATAACCCTTAGCAACTAACCTTGTCTTATATCTTTCAATCTCTCCATTTGATTTGTATTTGATTTTATATAACCATTTACAGCCTACTGGTTTTCTACCTTTAGGCAAGTCAGTCAATACCCACGTTTCATTCCTAATTAAAGCTTCCATCTCCTCATTCATTGCTAACACCCAATTATGATCAACAGATGCTTCTCTATATGTCCTAGGTTCATGACTCTTACTTAGTGATGAAACAAAACATAGATTTTCAGAAGTTAACTTTGAATAGTTCAAAACCTTTTCTAACCCAAATTTTATTTTTCCTTCAATCACATAGTCGTTATATTTTTAGGAATAACATACTTTCTACTAGATTTTCTTAGTAGATCACCCTCAGAGACATTTTCCTCATCATAAGACTCATTAGTGTTATCAATTTCTCCATAGCTATCACAAAGCTCTTCCGGTTCAAAACCTCCATTCTGACCAGTAATAGTATATGTTCTTGTAGTATCTGTTTCTTGAACAGTATTGGTAGAAGGTGGTTCCAAATCATCAGAAGAACCTTGAGAACTAGAAAACAAAAGTACACTATTGTCATCAGGTTTTGTCTTATTATCATTATCGGGTAGCATCTGTTTCTCATTCTCAGTGTTAATATCAAAATCAAACACATTTAGACTATTCAAAAACTGATTATTAGTAGGAAAGTATTCTTTTATTTTGAAAGGATATATATCTTCACAAAAATTTACATCACGAGAGAAAATAATGGTTTTCCTTTCCAAATCCCACAATTTATACCCTTTTTTGTTATTTGAATATCCAATTAACACACACTTATGTGCTCTACTGTTGAATTTATGTGCTGGATTTATATTCGTAGAGAAACATAAACAACCAAAATTCCTAAGATGATGAAGAGAAGGCTTTGACTTAAACAATAACTGACATGGAGACAACATATTAAGCACAGATGAAGGAATACGATTGATAAGATACGTCGCAGTAAGTATACATTCAGACCACATATTCACA
The DNA here is from genome assembly GCA_024085815.1 of Flaveria linearis. Classification (NCBI taxonomy): domain Eukaryota; kingdom Viridiplantae; phylum Streptophyta; class Magnoliopsida; order Asterales; family Asteraceae; genus Flaveria; species Flaveria linearis. The sequence continues at coordinate 97,473,541 of CM044004.1, forward strand.
GGTAACCCCCCCTGAAACAGAAGAGATCTAGCTGAGTTAAGCAGATGTCTATGCTTTCTTTCTACAACTCCATTTTGCTGAGGCGTATAGGCACAAGAAGTTTGATGTATGACACCCTTTTTATTAAAGAATCCTTGAACTTGATTATTTAGAAACTCAGTACCATTGTCTGTTCTACACACTTTTATCCTTTTAGAAAACTGTGTTTCAATCAAGTTAAAAAAACATTCAATATTTAAAAAACTTCATCTTTAGACTTTAGCATATAAACCCAAACTGCTCTAGTATAATCATCAACCACTGTTAAGAAGTATTTGTACCCATCATGACTAGTTACCTTAAAAGGACCCCATGAATCAAGATGAACTAACTCTCCTATTTCTGTTGATACATGATCACTATTTGAAAATGACTTTCTAGTTTGTTTAGATTTATGGCATATGTCACATTTTTTAGATAAATCATTATGACTCAACCTTAACTCAGGTTTTAAAACATTTAAAACTTGATCAGATGGATGCCCCAACCTACTGTGCCATAAATCAGCAGAAACAGAGCAGGCAAACATACAATTATGAACATAACAGTCACCTTCTTTGTTTACTTTATCAAGAACAACAATCCATCTACAGCTTTACCAGTCATCACTAGTTTCTTTTGTACTAAGTCCTGAATATAACAATGAGAATCAGTGAACAAACACCACAGATTGTTTTCTTTTGCCATTTTATTCATAGATAGCAGATTCATACAATACTCAGGAACTACCAAGACATCATTCAGCATTAGATTATCAGTTAACTTGAGATTTTCAATTTGAGAAATTAAGGCTTTGGTTCCATTTGGATGACCAACTGTCAAGTTTAGTTCAGATACATCTAATAAGTTTACCATATTTGCTGTAGACACAGTCATATGTTGGTTAGCACCTGAATCTACTATCTAATTTTGCTTAGAGATTATCTCTTTATGACTTTGAGAACTGACAGCTAATTGAAATAGATTTGTGTTGAGACACGTACCAGCCATATTAGCCTTTGGAGATACAACCGGATTGTGCTCAGAGATGAGTGACATGATTTTATTTATCTGTTCAGCTGTAAAGGGTTGAGACATAACAGAATTAGTAGTACTACTAGTTTCTACGTTATTGGAATTGCTTTGAGCTCTTTGAACATTAGACTTCTTTTTGTAATTTGGAGGATAACCTACAATTTCATAGCATTTATCTATAGTATGTCCTGTCAAATTACAGTGAGAACACTTTTGACCTTGATTTTTACTTTGTTTTCTTTTATTTTCTACAAATTTTGAAACAAAGGTAGTCACCTGAGTCTTTCCTTGATTATTTATTCCTTTATGTGACTCTTCTGAGGAAATTATAGCAAAGGCATTCTTTACAGATGGTAAAGGTTCCTTAGACAATATAGTTGTTCTAATTGGCTGATAGATGTCATCAAGACCCATTAGGAATTGCATTAACTTTAGTTGTTAATTATGAGCTGTGATTTTTGTTGTGGCAGCACAAGTATAGTTAGGTAAATCTGATAATATGTCATATTGTCTCCACATAGAGTTAAGTTTGTGATAATAATCTGATATTGATTGTCTATTTTGACTAATAGAATTTATCTGTTTATGTAGGTTATATATAACAAACCCATCAACTTTATTATAAGTTTCTTTAAGTTCATTCCACACGTCAGATGCAAGTTGAGAGAATATTTGACCTACATACAGCTCCTCAGATATGGAGTTAAGCAACCAGGATAAAACAACAGAGTTACAATGTTCCCATTGATTTGAAAGTATAGGGTCATTAGTTTGTTTTTTACAGGTTCCATCAATAAATCCCACTTTATTCTTTACAGATAGTGCAAGTTTTATTGACTTGGCCCAAACAGTATAGTTCTCAATTCCTTTCAACTTTATACTTATCAATGACAGATTATTAGTATCACTGGCATGGAGGTATAATGGATTACTGAAGTCCAAGTTACTAATCTGAGTTTCATCACTTATTTGAATAGCAGCCTCAGTCATAGCTGAGAATTATTTAAGAACTTATCACTTATAGTCAAAGCAAGAATCAAACGGACCAGATTTACAATCACAGACAAAACCCACAGAAACACACAATGCACAAGATTAGACAATCTAATTAACACACAACAAATCACTTGAGCTCAATTGACACCAGGACAACGAAGCCTATCCAGGGACCAGATTCCAAGACCACTCTCAATGGTGGCTGGACAAGTATAGATAGGGAGTTGTTTTTTTCCCTCAATTGATCAGGTGTACAGATACACAATCAATCAGGCAATCCCAATAGTCGAGTATACACACAGCAGCAATATTAAGAATAGCGAGCAAGATGAATCAAGATATCAAGAAATATAACAAGACAAGAAAATAGGAAAGAGACCCTTATCTGTAGTCCAAGTATTGACACTAATGGGCAGTTGATTCCCGTATGTTAATACTCCCACGGAAACTCATTAGTGAAGGGACTTGCTACAGAACAGGGTAAGAGACCTTACAGTGATATAGCTTTAACCACAGAAGACCGATAATAAATGTTCCTTCAGTGCACTTGTAGCGATGCTTCACAGATTCACGACACGTCTCAATCAACCAATAGTACGTTGATTGGCACGATTTTATCAGCGGAAGACTTTTGTATGATTCAGTGTTATATTGTATACACGAATCAACCCCAGGGTATACAGATCACTAAAACAGCCTTAGATCTAGGTTTTTTATATCAATGTTTTGACCAAAACTTAAGTCCCTCAAATAGCTCAGATCTAAATAGATCTGACACAGATTCAAGAAACCTTAGGGTTTTGACACTTTTAACAAGAATTATCAAACCGTCTTTTAGGATTCTAAGATTGAGTTTCAGTACAGATCTTAGTGCCTCTTTACAGAAGCACACACGAAGATATCTGAAATCAACATATCGCTATGAAAGTCTCATTCTATTTGGTTTTGAAAACTGAGTTTATGTGGAAAAATGATGTATCAAGAGCAACGAGGCTCTGATACCATGTTAACTAAACAAGATCTCATCGTTTATTAACCAAAACAACAGTTTACACAAGTAAATCAATATAAGTTCTTTGTTGAACAACAACTGAATCAAAACAAAGAAGTTATTAAGATGAATACTAACCTGCAACAAAGTGTTGCATACTAAACAACAATATGAACAAGATGAACGATATCTGACTGAACTCTTCTACACGACTGCTTAGAGAGAAGAAACCCTAGATGCGTACTAGTCGAATGAACTGAATGAATCTTCGAGAAGAAGATATCCAGCCTTTATATCAAATGACAGAAACCCAGCATATGAGTCAAGCTGGGCCTTGACTCCACTGGATCAGATACACAGCAACTCTTAGCCCAGCAACTCTTAGCCCATTGAGCCCAACAACTCTTAGCCCATCAATGCATCTTTATAACTTTATAACTACAAATCAACCAAACTAACTAAGTATATAAAATCCAGTTGAATTAATAAAAGAAACATATATATTTTTAACATTTAATTAGCAAATTCAGAAAGAACACATATAAGAGGAACACGTTAATAGATTAAACGCGACCTGTGTGTTTAGATTTCAAATTAAGCACTTAAAATTTTTAACTTTTCGTATTTTTCAGAGATGCTTGATGCTTCTTGTTTACACGAGTAGCAAATTGAACATAAAGGAATCATATTGGATGTATTTACGGAAAACTAGACTTTTCTTACATTTCATGTGTTTTTTTTTTTTTGAAAATTCATATAAATGAACATTTTACTGAAAAAAAAAACTAAAACTAAAATAAACATTTACCTTTTAGCATAATTTAATTACTTCCAACTAATAAAAGAGTGTCAAATAACCATCCCTCGGCTATATCAACTACTCTTTAGCCGGTCTAATTATTGTCCGGACCCACACAGAGTGGAACGGAGAGCTGACATGTATACTCGACACCATAGCCGATTTGTGGGCCTCCTAATCGACTAGCCTTAGCTGACTTAACTTGTCTACAGCCGAGACTTGACAATAACCTACACAGCTATAGCCTAGACAGGTGCATGTGATATGTTGTAATCTCGTGGCTCCATGTTATTGGTCGGCTACCCCATAGCCAAGTTAACTAGGTCACATAAGAGCTAGCTGGGAAGATCACAAGTTGGCTCTTGTGTAATCGTGGACCTCGTGGTATATGTCAGCTCTCTATTCCATTTTAGGTGGGTCCAAGGCAATGATTGAGTCGGCTTAGCCGGAAGAGAGGTACGTTAGCATCCTCTTATTAGATGAAAGTGGATAAAAGTGTTCAAAAAATCAAAGGTTCATTTATTGTTCGAAGGGTATTTTTTTCTTTTTTCAAAAAGTTGTGTTTTGACTGATGTAAGACCCTATAAGTGATCGCTAAAATACAATAGATTTGTGACATATCCTATGTGCAATGGATTTGTGACTGATCATTGTTGCAACGGCTAATTTAGCGATTGATTTGCAACCGCCTAATTAGCGACACACATTAATGACAGAGTAAGTTTTCGCTAAAACGTGACTGATTGGGACTGAGACTATGTGCGACAGATTTGCGGGTTGCGACTAACAATTATATATTATATTACCATCGGTGAGTGTAACCGCTGGTGTAACCCATCTCAGCCGTTGGATCGAGCTAAAATTAAATCCTGACCGTTTAAACTTGACGGTTATGACGGTTCCAGATTGGTTATCGACGGTTACCTTAAAAGAAGGAGTAGTTACAGACGGTTTTCTATCCTACGCTCCTAACTTTTGTTCCGTTTTTTATGCCTATGCTTGTATATAATGGTTGCGTGAGAGAATATAGAGAATGCTCTCAACATCGTGAATCCCATCGACCATCTTCGTCTTGCTCTCTCCTCTTGATTCCTACAAGTTTAGGGTTTGTACAAGCTTCTCTTCGCATCAAAATAGGTTTGTAATTTGATTGAATTTTGGTTCAGGTCGAATGATAGCCTCAATTTCAGTCGATCAGTACTTGGTGGACAATACTAGTGTATTTAAAGCGATTTTCCCTCTGTTGTGTGTGAGCCGCCACCGGCGAATCACCACCACACTGTAACGCCCGCCTCCCAGGGCATACCCTGGGGAGCGTTACGCATCGGATATACAGAACACATAGTAATCCAAATTCACAACGGAAGTCTAACTTTGATTATATATCAAAACAAACATTATATTTATCATGCTTAGATAAAACCATTACATCAATTTAACTATATTAGAGATCCGAATCTTCAATAGCGCTCTAGACCTCTACTTCCTCATAAACTAGCCTGTAATCTCCAATTTCTGCAATCTCTTGGCACCTAAGATGTGTGTCCATAAAATAGAAAACATTTGGGACTCAGCATAAAGCTTGTGAGTTCATAAACATGGCATTCTTCAAAATTCGAAGCATATTATTATTGACTATTGCATCAATCAGATACAGCCATGGCAAACAGATAGGAGCAGAGTAAGCATAGTATAAATTCACATAACCAGGCTATGTATACAAACTCCACTAGCTAAAGCAGAATCATACAAGCAGCCCTCAAGCATCCTATCAAGCATTGCCACATATCACAGATGTTATTGATAGTCAATTCTTCAATTATTACCAGTTATCAGAACATCACATCCCGTTTTAAAAAAAACAGTTCAGAGGAACTCACCTGTTTAATAACTGCCCAACAGTTGATAATCACTCCTAGTACCACCGAGTAATATCTCAATGTCCTGATACAGTTTAAGTAATCCTAGGTTAGGTAATGGTACAACTAACTAGTTATTGTAATGATTGGATATTGGTTTACGCTACCTTGTTTAAGCATGGGTGATCAGTCCATGCCTAACTAAGGCTAGGCTACTCAATACCCACCCATAACAATAACCCTAACGCCTAAAAATAATAATAGTAATAATACTAAAACTACTAATAATAATAATAATAATAATCTAGAATAAGTAATAATTAACTTGACATAAACTTAAACGAGAACATACCTTAAACTATGTACGGCAATTTGACGTAAACTTCCTACTCGTGCTCCTACCCGAGTTCCAAAAAAAGTGACTAATAACAATACCCAATGGGTATCGATTTCTCAGGATTCTCTTTATATTAGAGTGTTCCCAAGAAAACTTATAATTTAAATTCTACCTTAAGGTCACTATTTATAAGAAAGCGAACAAGCAGGTGAAAAGAAAAGCAGGCGATGTGGGATGCAAATTGACATGCTTGTGTCCTTGCTTCTTTCTTCGTTTCTTCTTCTTCTTATATTTTTTAACATTATTATTATTATATTGTTATAATTAATTCAGCTGCTTACTTCGTTTTTCTCTTATAACTTTTTGAATATAACGTCTTATAAAATTTCAAATATGTCATTGAGACGATCTTATTTTTCTCTACGAGTCGACCCAAGTTTCGTTAAAAACAGAGCACGTTTAAATATAATATATTATTATATTTATATGTATTTAAACAGTCTCTTACGACACTAAAACTCGTCTAAAACTTTAAATTTAAAATAGTTATTTCACTCATTACTTACTCGTTTAACAATAAAGTTTATATTTATTTTATTTTAACTATTACATCTGACCCTGGAAACCCGGAATGTTACACACACCACCATTGATTCAACTCATGGCTCGCAAGACAACAATTTGACCATCCTACATAATGCATTATCAACCGCCATCGCCTCTTTTTATGACTTTGTTCTGCATCAGAGAAAGGAGATGTGAGGGAGATTGGAATCGACAGCTTACTCATTTTACTTTCTCTTTCTAGAAGCCATGACAAGCCCTCAATTTCTTCTCACAAAGTTTGTTGTTTCTCTGTACATCTTTTGTATCTTTTCATTAATATATTTTCTTTATCATTGAGTTTGTGTTTGTCGAAGTGATGGTTTCCAGATGTAAGGTAATTACATTATGAGAAACACTAATTTTGCTATTTAATTGCAACGAACAATAATTTTGAAACAACTTCATATTGTTACTGGAATGCTTTTCAATTTTGGTTAGAAGTAGTGTCCGCGGAGCCACATGGAAGTCCATATGACCATATATAACCTACTTCTGGTATCTGGAGGTTCAAAGTATACAAATCAGATGTGAGAATGAGTGCATTTTAAAATTTACTTGGATGTATTATAGTCCACTTTGGTTTGTTTTTATATCATAATTATATGAATGTGATGAGTATTCGTGTGGAAGGATTCAGAGATGTTGCTATGGATGCCATTTAGCAAGTTACATGGATCTCATCTCAGGTATGTAAATATGTTTTAATTGATTGATTTTAGTTAATTGATAAGCATACTTTCATCACCGTTTCTACTTGATTAATTGATTTCCATATAGTGATTTTCTGCTTGATTAATTGATTTCCATATGATGATTTATTGATACAGCTAATCGATGTCAAAGAAGAAAAGGCATTGGCCCTGTACAAATTAATCAGAGTTTGTAACCAAAGTTCAAAAGGTATAGTTTATATTATGAGTTAATCTTTCTATTTCGATTTAACAAAGTTCTTATGATATTCATATGCTTTGTGTTTCAAATTGCATTTCATTATGTAACAGTCAAGCATTTGATTTCACAGAAGTACCTGTTTTATTTTTTTTTATTTTGGCTTGTAGTTGCATAAAAGAATTTAGTGAATAATAATAACTTTTTGAAATATATTTAATGTCGTATTTTGAGTTATTACATACAGTGATAGATAATTGCTCTTCTATTTATTGTTTGGTTATTCTATAGTTTGTTTTAGTCTTTGTTTAGTAATGGAAGTGATATATAAGCATCTTTTGTTCATTTTTAATTGGGAGTTTGAGAGGTTTTTTTAATGTAGAATCATGTGGTGATATATGTCATTTAAATTATTGCATCTTGTATGCTTATACCGTAACTGTGTTCTAAGTTGTATATGCGTTACTTTAATTTCTCATTGTCTCATTGGGACCCAACACTCAAGCGTTAGTAAAAGTGGAGTGTAAATATATTTATCAAAGGTATTTCATTCTCAGTTGTTTTATGCTTTTTTGTATATCTTTAAGACTCACTTTCATGTAAGCCACACAAAGTTGTTTTCATTATTGACAATTGGTGTATAAATGTTTTTTGCCCATTTATCCACATGATATTTACCCTTTGTTCGCAAGATGTTCTCCAAATTTAAATGTATTTACTCTTTTCTTATATTGCATATGTCATCATTAAAATTCATGATCCTTGGTGTTTTTGTTATGCGTCACATGAGAAATTAATGTTCCATCGGTATGCTAACAGCCCCAAAAGGAATTGCACTAAAATCATCATAATACATCGGTGAAGGTGAAGGACGTATTAGAACATGACTTGGAATGATACAGATTATAAATTCAACTAGGCGCTTACTTCTTCAAACATGAGATGTAAAAGAACTACAAACCGGGTTCCATATGTGATTTGTTTATCCCCCTCCTTTAAAAAAAAGAAAAAAATAAACTTTGATTTAATTGCGTAATTGTTTCTAACCTTAACATGTCACAGAGATACCCTTTGAAAATCTGCTCATGATGCAAACTCAAGAAGTTGACCATGTTACAATTCCATATCATGAGAAAATTGGGTTTTGAAAAGCAATATGCTTTTAGATCAAGATATGTCAGTTTGGGTAAGTGAAAATAAGGTCATTTATTTTCTAAACAAAGCCTTTATTCTATTTGAAATCAATTTGAACAGATGAGTAATTTACATTTGTGTGTAATTTTGTAATATTTACCCGTTTTGATTCGAACCTGCCTTGACCCAACGCATCATGATCCGTCTTTTATTCAACCCGTTCAGACCCTACTTAATTCCTTGTGCTCCTGACAATTTGTCCAAACTAAGCCAACCATTTGCTAGATAATAACCTTTTTAATCTTGAAGATGTCAAGTTTAGGTATTTGATTTTGGGGTGTTTAAATTTGGATGACAAATTATGTTAGGGTATAGAAGCATGGGCCAATTTGACTTATTTAATTTCTTTTTTTGTTTTGCTATTATCACCATTTTTAATATCAGAGTTGATTTTGTTGCCGACCACAAGTGAATCTGTCGTAGTGTGTTACATGTGTCATTCCCTGGGCATTGGGTCATTCGGTCATACTCAAGCTTTAATTCACATAAGATTTGTGAATCTTAAACCGGAATAAACATAAAATAACATTTGTTGAAAGTACTATTTAATGAATTTGAGTTTATTTATGTGTCATAACAAACACTATAATCATATTACTTGGACCTTCTTTGACAACCTTCTTATCATTGAGTAAAGAAACACATTCTCATTTAATTTATGAAACTTCTGTCAATCTTCTTTTATTTACTGTATTTGCTTTTCTAATAGTGAAATTGAAAGAAGGGATGACGGCACCAATGGTTTTTTAACCTAAATTAGCAAGCAGCTCTTATCATAAATACACGACGTACTTTAATATCAATATAGCAGAAAATAATTCTTCTATAGTTAGTTCGACATGAAAATAATATATGCTATTAGTGGTACAAAAGTTAATGATATATTTTAAAATACCTCGTCACTCAATGCATTATTAGCATACCTTCACATGGATTTGATTTTTGAAAATATTTATTTTTAAAAGTCATCATTTGATAATCATTTTGTAGTGTTTTGCAAATCAGCTTATTTTGAAATAAGATTATTCAGGGTCGTATTAGAAGCATCATAGACTTATATTTTTTTATGAAAACAATCAACTGCAGTTCTGTAAAGCACTCGTCAAGTATGACATATGTTGAAACAAATACTAGACGCGACAAAGGATAGTTTAGGTTAATTTAATACTTAAACACCGATCGTTATGCGTCATAGCTCAGAAAATGTTTCGTAAAATTATCATCCTCTTTCAACAGATTTATCACTTGGGTATGCAATTCTATTTTTTTAGGGATTTTATTTGCAAGATAATGTAGTCATTTATTATTACTCATTAGTTAAATGAGTTGTATTTTGATCTTTATTAATATTGGTTTGATTAGAATGCAAAGAAAAATATAGAATGCAAAAAAAATAGTTTTATTATAATGATATTAAAATACCCGACCACCGGACGGGTATAAAACTAGTTGTTGTGAGGGCCAATTAGCGATGTCTTTGCAACCAACTATATTGACTAATTAAACAACTTACTAATTAGCGATGGCTGTTCAAATAATAATAACCTAGCGACAAATTAACAACCAAATAAGTTTATTCGCTAAACACGACATACTTGTGACGGATCCTTATTTGGCCCGGTATTGCAAGTCATCTATTTAGCGAATGATTTACGACTAACTACTATTGCAACAGGTTTTGTGACAACTGTGATGTAAAAATTTAAAGACCAGTTTACGACCGACCGTTGTTGCTACAAATCTCCATCTTCAAGCATACGTATAAATTAAACAACAAAACAAGGTTGCAATTTATATAGTTTTGTAGGATAACAAATTAAGAAAAACTCATATTAGGTATATGTATTGACCATCTTCAAACGGATTACAAACACATGTATATCTCAATAAATAACAAAAAAAATGATGGAAAATATAAGTTATAGTTGTTTCAAACCAAGTGAAATAAAAGAGTGCCAAACAGTGAAACTACGAGTCCATAGATTGCTGGTGCCAACAAGTTGACCGATGCGGATGTCGCGATAGGGCTTGGAGCCGGAGCCAACGTTTGAGGTAGAACCGTGATGACAAGCTTCATATTTCTCGACTCGCAATGCTTTCCGACACCACAAATGTACCATTTCCTTCCTGGGGTTTCAAGGGGGATGATGTCGCGTCCACTTGTCAAAATCCCATTGGATGGTGAAGTGATACATTGTTGGAAACCGGTGCCGTTAACTTTCACCACTGTGTGGGTACCAACAGCATAATTAAACACTGCATCAAAAGAATCGTATATTTATTTAACGTCTTGGAAATAGGAAACGTTAGAAGTGATATTAAGCGAATCTACTAATACAAAAATGATATTAACAACTAAATTTTGCTATTGTAGAAAATGTAGCGAGTTTAGCAACCAAATTGCGACCGAATTAAAGTTGTGCCACGTCCAAGTCGATGGCAGATTAAGACAGTCGTAAAAGAGGGCGACTACAGATCACAAGTATAGAAACAATTTCTTAACTCGCTAGCTAAAACTGCTCAAAAAACATATAAGGGATGTGAGGTACGTGAGATATACCTCACGTTTTAGCTGCAAATTGATTGCATAAGTCTTTTAGCGACCAAATTGACTGATGTACGTAAATACTTAGCGTATAGTAATGAATCTAAATAAAATGATGGAGATATATAATTAACATACCAAGGGTATCTCCAACGAAGAAAACTTTATCCTTTGCCCAAGTTTGATAATCAAAGTTGAGTGTCCAACCATTTTCATCCCCAACAATGTATTCCTTCGCAGAGATTGACGTCGCAAGAACAAAAAGTGTTGTCATGAAGACGATGTTAAAACGGTATGTGACCATCTTGAAATTATTTGGGTTCTAAATATGAGTTATTTGTAAACTCAGAGGAAATTAAATAAGATCGTTAAGACCGTAGATGAAATAATTGCTACACGATTGCTGACTATTTATACAATTTTCGGATTTAACATAAAAGTGCAACGTGGTAGGGTACCGGCGGTAGACGGCAATTTTGGTATGTTGGAGTTGGTCTTAATTTGTATGTTTTAATGCCACATAAACGATTAAATTTTTTTGATTTAACTAATGTTTTGTATGTTTTAAACTAATTACTTAAGAAAGGCGAACTTTCATTACATAATTCTTTTATGGTAGTTTTAGTTTTTATGGCTACTAATTTTCAAATTATTATGGATGTTATAGTGTAACTAAAGCAAATATTGTTTAGATGGTTTCACTTAAAAATAAAATAAAATTACAATAAACATTTATATATAAGTTAAGAGGCCTAAGTATACAATTATTTGATACTATTATATATTATATTACCAGCGGTGAGTGTAACCGCTGATAGAAATCATCTCATCCGTTAGATCGAGTTGATATTAAATCATGTCCGTTTAAACTCAACGGTTACGACGGTTTCAAGTTGGTTTTTAGCGGTTACACAGAGGAGTTAAATGATGCGTTTTTGAAGGGTGCAGTTTCTGCGCATCCTGTTGTTTAGCAAGAAAAAAAACATGGGGTCTTCAGATTTAAGGCGGTTAAAATTTACATCTTGATTTTTTTAAAAAATTTTGACCACCGGATCATGTTAGGATTAAATCTTGTCCATTCAAAGTATGCACTTAATCTTAAAATCCTATGGTTATATTCTTTTGAAACTGCACTTCCCTACTTTCCGGTCAGTTTCCCATATCGTGGCCTCCTTTTTATCCCCGTGACTACATAAATATGCAATGATGTCTTTCTCTTTCACACTTGCTATCTACAGAATCCTTGAACCCATCAAAACTCACAAACCCATCCTCATGGATCATGAGATCTTTGCCTACACAGTTTAGCTTGCCAAGCAAGTTTAAAGTTTTGGATGCAACTTAATTTGTATCCTCTCTGATTCAGTCGATGCACCACCAGCGGGTCGCCGGAAAACCCATCTCCGCCACATCCTATCACGGCGAACACTTTCTCCTCTGTCTCAAACCATCTCGCCATTAGGTTATACTTTTCTCAATTTCTATTTTCTTGACATTTCTCTACAACTGTTCATCTCAAATCCCTGTTTTTTATTTTATTATGTTGCATTAGGGCTCTAAATGGATGAAACAAAAATGGAGCATTGAGTAGGTATGTATCTCGACTTCAATCTTGTAATTCTTATTTCAAACTATGAGTATTTAATTTTTGTTGTCTTTTGAAGTGTGAACCTAATTTGGTGAATTTAAGCACTTCGTCTAAAAAAACTTCACTAACCACGTCAACATTATCATCTTTTGTTGTTTATTAGAGTTTTAAGAATAATGCAATGGTGAATAGAACAAAGAGTAGATCGAAATATGTCTGGACAAATTGCTATTAGTCATGTCGTTACATGGGCTTCTTATGTTGGCGTAGCTGTGACAACTTTAATGGTAAGTAAGGTTGAAAACTGATTCAAAGAAAAGTAGCAACAAATCATGTTTGTTGCATGTGTCTTTCTTATCATGAGATTACAGATTCTGTTTGCTTAAAATTGAGTGAATTGGTTGTATTTTACCTCCAACGGGTCAAACGTGTAAAGTTTAAGAAGTTAGCTAAAAGCAAAATATGTTGAAAATTGGTTGACTATGTCTTATATCTCAAATACTTAAAACTTTCAAAGCTGTTTTATCAAAGAAAATTAGATTGTTCATTTAATAACATAGTAATTCATATTCATATTTAACATACTAACTATTTATATGCAACAAAGGAGCAAGTACTGTTGATTGGTCGGCGACAATCCGACCCGTTTGCCACCTCAATTTGAGAGATGTACCACGATTTGGGATACTATAATGTGATCATTTACACTAAGGTCTATGCATTTGATTGATCTAATTTGTGGTGAAAATTTATATACTTTGGTAATATGTTATGGTTTGAGTACTTTCATCGACTCCGTTCTATCTTCACAGTTCTTTGATCTTTAACCGATTACAATAAGGTTTTTTCTATAATTTTGATGTATCTAAACCAGTTAATAGTTTTTGAATCATTTAAGTGGTGTTAAGATGTGTTATGAATGTAATCATTTAATATTAAATACTAAATAAATAGAATTGAACAATAGCTGTAATAAAATGTGACATAGGAGGCTATGCTCCAACATGTAACTATATTATTAAGAGTCCTTGAGTTAGGCAAACAACTAAAAGAAAAAAAGGGATTTGCCAACTTTCTTGAAACTTCATGGAATTCAACCTTTTTAACCATTTTTCAACCTTAATTTACAGACCAATATCTAGATTACAAGCTACATAACTGTTCTTTGAACACTTTAAACCACAAACCAGCAACTAAAGTCTGGTTCTATAACTATTTAAGTGCATGTATAAATCCTTAAAAAAACAAGTTAATGAAGATTTTTTACCCAGAACTCTCTGTTTTTGTTAAAAAGTTAATGAAGACAATTTATTAGATTAAAGAAAGTGGTAATAAATAATTTTTATACCGTCTCTTGTGTGTTCCATGAAGATTCGGTATATGATTATGTTATGTTCGTAAAAAACTTCATGTTCATCATCTCTAGGTGGTTGATGTGATCTCCGCTTTTTAGTAGTTTAATAGTAATTGATTTTTATTGTTTGAAATTGGTTATTACTTATTAGTTAAACGAAATGTACTTTTATTTTAAACAAATATGGATTTTATTCAAAATACAAAAGGAAATAATTTTGCTATTTTAACACTAAACTATCTGACCAACGGATAGGTATAAAAACTAGTTATAGTAACGAGAAGGTTGTAGGGGCAAAGCCCACTTAGCGGGGTCATGCTGCCCAGTCAACCTGAAAAATCATGATTTTGGCTTGTAGATTATACACTGAGAATTACAAGGGATTTTACATTAATGATGCAAAATTATACGAAATTATACGATAAGTAGCAGCAACTTAACAAGTAGTAGTACTTGATCATAGAAACAAGTGTGATCAACAACAACGACATATCATCAATATTAACTTTGTTGCTAAGGATGGAGTTTATAATGATGGATCGAGTTCCCACTCATAGAAGTGTGTAATTATGGTCATTTATAACTACTAACTGTCTTACTTTTTCACTTGCTAGGTGTTGTAACGTCTCATTGTTTTGGTATCCTGCTTATATAAGGACGATCGATCTTGGGTCAAATTTCGGGCATGTGTTTCGAAATTGAACTTGCAGTCCGGGTTTCTTTTGTCCTATCCATTTAAAGATTTTGGATTGCATAAAAAACTACCCTAATATGAAAGTTATTCAGACGATTCAAAATGACAAACATATAAAACCCACATTTCTTTACTTCGTTAGGTTAGTGTTATTAATAAATGTTTACGCTGGTTCAGGCTGATTTAGTAAAAAGTTTGAGTTGTGCACCAACTATGGTTCTAGAAAACAACAAACCAAAATAGATAGTCTAGTTGGGTTGGCTGAAGCGGCCGGTTTTAAAAGTTTGATTTAAAAGGAAACGACGATGCAAAATTTAAACAGAAATATCATTTGATTCGTTGATCCTAAAAAATAAAAAATAATAATAATAAGGTCTGATAATGGGGTAAAATGAGAGATTTATTAAGGACTCCATATACTTCTCAAACAAGGTTGCAATTTGTATGGTTTTGTAGGATTGGAACCAAATAATCAAATAAGAAAGAATTCATTTCATATTATCAACTATATTTAAGCGGATACAATACAACATTTGAACAAACAAACATACATATATCTCAAAAAAACAACACATTAATGCTGAAAAATATAACACGATGAATCTTTTAAACCAAGAGCAATGAAAGACTGCCGAATAATGCAACTACGAATCCATAGATTGTTGGTACCGCCAATTTGACCGATGCAGATGTTGCGATAGGGCTTGGAGCTGGAGCCAATGTTTGAGGCAGAACCGTGATAACAAGCTTCATATTTTTCGACTCACAATGCTTTCCGACACCACAAATATACCATTTTCTTCCCGGGGTTTCAAGTGGGACGATGTCGCGTCCGCTTGTCAAGATCCCATTGGATGGTGAAGTGATACATTGTTGGAAACCGGTGCCATTGACTTTCACCACGGTGTGAGTACCAGCAGCATAGTTAAACACTGCATCAAATTAATTGTAAGCATTAAATATTTGAAACGTCTTATAAACAAGAAAATAGGGAATGCTATTAAACAAATTTGCTCATATAAAACCTGCTATTGGTGATTTTTATATACTTTTTCCATTTTAAAGTATTGTTACAAATTTAAATGGTCATATTTTAGATAAAATGATGGAGATATATAATTAACGTACCAAGGGTATCTCCAACGTAGAAAACTTTATCTTTAGCCCAAGTTTGATAATCAAAGTCGAGTGCCCAACCCTTTTCATCACCGACGATATATTCCTTCGCGGCGATCGAAGTAGTAAGAACAAAAAGTGTAGCCATGAAGACGATGTTCAAACGGGACGTGGTCATTTTGAGATATATTTGAGGTTTTAAATAATATTTTTTCTAAGAACTCAAAGAAAATTATATAAATTCGTTAAGAAGATGAATTAATGACTACATGATTTCCGACTATTTATACAATATTGGAGTTAACATACAAGTGCAAGGTCGTATAGGGTACCGGCTGTAGACGGCAATGGTGGTGTGGATTTAGTCTTTATTGTGAGTTTGATTGCCACACAAACAATACAAATGTTTTGTTTTGATTCCTATTTTTTATGTTTTAAACTAATTACTTAAGGAAAACCAAATTTTCTTGACAAAATATATTTAGGGTAATATTTATTTTTTAAGCTATTAATTTCCAAACTTTTTTTTTACAATATTTGGTTACTGGAATTGTGAGCGGTTACGATCTAGTTCAACTGGTTTTGAAGAGATTTTTTAGCTGAACCGCTAAATATGGTTTTGGAACACGACAAACCCTAAGCCGGTCGACCTGTTTGGATTCAGCCACAGCGGTTGGATTGGACAATTTAAAGAACCAAAACACATTTTTAAACTAAGATTTTTTCTCTCAAAATCATGATTTTGTATTAATTTTCTTCAATATATTAAATATTATGGATATAATCTAACCTACTCTAATAAAAAGGTATTTTGGGATGATACGTGGTAACACCACAATCATTCTCACTAAAATTTTCCCGCCTCTCTCTCCTATTAAATAATTACCTTAATTACTAATAATATTTCTTTAACACCTTTTTAGATTTAATAAATTAAGAAATAAATCTATTTATTAATTTTATTTCTAAATAAATATTTTTTATAAAACAATAAATTTTTTTAAAGTATAAAATTTTTTTAAAAATATAAAATATTTTAAAATTCGTATTTTTAAAAATTCATTTTTGAAAACAAAATATAATCCAAATTGAGAGTTATAATAGGAAAATTTTTAGAAATGACATTTTTATACGATTTTTTTAGAACAAAATATTTATTTTTTTAAAATGGTTTATAAATAAAATTTTAAAAGTTAATATTACTATTTTATTATTAGAGTATCATTTTAAAATTATTGAATTTTATTATATTAATATTTTACTTACTCAACCCGTGTAATACACGGGTTTAATAAAGCTAGTATGTATATATAATTGTATATTCCTTAAAAAAAATAACATATTTTAAGCGAACTGTTCAGTACATGATACAACCAGCAGTTTCAAGTCCAAAAGTATGAAACAAAGCATTAAACAGTAAAAGCGAAACCATATACTTAAAACACCGATAAGACCTTTCAACTTGATTATGTTTAAACGGTTTAGTTTGGAATTGATGATATAAAATATCATTACTCTTTTTAGTATGTAATCGATGTACCTATAATTTCTTTTACTTGCATGTATGTTAGGATGCCCATGGTGGATGCATGGACTATGATGGATTCAATAAAACTTGGAGAAAAGTTTAAAATGTAATACTCATATTATGTTTTCTTAGTTTAATTAATTACATTACTACGAATATAAAACAGTTATATGTCATGTAAGTTGAACAAAAGTGTTAAGAGTTGGGAGACAATGGCGGTCGATGTGTCGGAGGCACCAATGACATAGTATGTACGTCCCTCGTGGAACTAGAGGTGTACAAATCGTGTTGAGGTTCAAACCGGTTCGGCTAAAACTGGTTTCAGTTCCTGTCAATTTTTGTCAAATCCAGTTTTTTATGGAACCAATTTTAGAGAGGAAAATGAACGGTTTGGCCGGTCTGCAACCATTTGAGGTTTCAAACCAGGTTTCGGTTTGCGTTTGACTCATTTCAACCCCATTTTAGCATAAATGGTTCTTGTCAAATCGGCTTCTTTTTTTACCTCTACTTGAAATTTGAAATGCTTGAAGTTTATTAGGTCAATATTTTTCTTCTTGAACTCGGTTGATTTTGTTAATTATTTTTTTATTGGCGGGATGATGTTGTTAATAATAGAAACAAAATACCGAATACCATGAAATTGATGGTGAAGTGTGACCTCTTCTAATTATTTTTATAATGTTAAGTAGAAACAATAAATACGTAAAGAAAAAAGTGAGCACAAGGAGAAACTTTTGTATTGTACAAAGATTCGTCAGCCGAACAACATTTCGCCAAGGTCGGCAACTTTGTGACAATCATCTTTCACTTCGAAATATCAAGTATGTACACATTTTAATATTAATAGGCTATCATGGCTTTAATAAAATGAGAGAAAATTTAGTTCTTAAACGAGAACTAAAAATGTTACTATGTTGAGTAATAAATTAATAACTTAAAAGTAAAGTGGGTTTGAAAGGTTAAAAAACCTCATAAAAATTAGGGGTGTTAAATTCGGATATCTGAAAATTTTAGATAGTGGATTTCACTATTTGAATTTGAAATTTCGGATTCGGATTCGAGTATTCAAATTCAAAAAAATTGTATTATTTAATAAAGTTTTATAAAAATAAAATTATTTTTATTCAATTTTTTTTGGATATACGAAGTTTTTATTAAAATATTCAAAATAGTTAATTAATATTTAAAATTTTTGAAATTTTATACAAATATTTCGGATATCCGAAATATCCGAAAAATTTTAAAATCACTATCCAAAATTTTGAATTTTCAAATATTTCGGTTTTGGATTCAGATACTTTTTAACAACCCTAATAAAAATGTCAATAATATACATTGATATAAATTTAAAAGTAGGATTAGATAGACGTGTATCATTTCCCCAACAACTAAAATATTTTTCGTTAATATTGTGACAATCATATTAATAAGGCCGTCCATAGCCGGTTCCCTAACTGCTAGCCATTGCAACATTCATTCCAAAACCATATAGATAATGTATCATCCATCTAGTCTTCTCACTCAACTAAACAAATCAGAACCCATCTCGAATATAAGGTTTTCTACAAGATTTATCAAAACCTCGAAAATACCTAGAAAATGGTTGCATCTCGTTTGATCTCCATCTTCGTTGCAACGATTCTCATTCTTGCAACTTCAATTTCTACCACTGATTACATTGTTGGTGATGAAAGCGGTTGGACTCTCGATTTTGATTATCAAACTTGGGCCAAGGATAAAACTTTCTAAGTCGGAGATAGACTAGGTATGTTGTACTCATATACATATGGCTAAAATAAATAAATATAACTCATTTAATATAACTTTCACTTATCTACTTCATGAAAACAAGACCTGAGAATGGTCAGGTTTATAAAGGCTACGGATGGAAAAGTATTGCTGAAGGAGAACGACATCAAGGCGAGATGGAAAACTTACTTCGATAACCTTTTCAACATAAGGAACCCTAACCAACAAACTGCGATTAGTATACCAAATCAACCAAACCAACAAAACAGGTGTTACTGTACAAGCATCACAGTCGATGAAGTTACGAGAGCGTTGAAGAAAATGGGAAGGGCTAAGGTGGTGGGGCCAGACAACATACCGATTGAAGTGTGGAAGTGCCTGGGAAACGAGGGTCTGCAATGGCTAACAGACTTATTTAACACCATCTTCAAAACCGGGAGGATGCCAGAGCAATGGAGAAGCAGTTTCATAGTCCCATATATAAGAAAAAAGGAGATGTCCAATGTTGTGCAAATTACAGGGGAATAAAGCTATTGAGCCACACAATGAAACTATGGGAAAGAGTTATTGACACGAGGATTAGAAGAGAAACTCATATTGCGGTGAACCAATTTGGATTTATGCCAGGACGCTCCACAACAGAAGTCATACACGTCATAAGAAGGATAATAGAGAAATATAGAGAAAAGAAAAGGGACCTTCATATGGTATTCATTGACCTAGAAAAAGCATATGACAGTGTGCCCCGTCAACTCATTCGGGAAAGTTTACGACTCAGAAGGGTACCAGCGAAGTATATCAAAATAATAATGGATATGTATGAAGGGGCAAAAACGTGTGTGCGAGCACCAGTCGGAGACACAGACTTCTTTCCGGTGGAAGTGGGACTACACCAAGGTTCGGTATTAAGCCCATTTCTCTTCACAATAGTGCTAGATGAGATGACCAAGTCTATACAACAGCCTGTCCCGTGGTGCACGCTGTTTGCAGATGATATTGTCCTAATATCATAATCTAAAACGGTGCTTAACGAGAGGCTAGAACAGTGAAGAGCAGCACTAGAGAGCAGAGGCTTAACGATAAGTCGCTCTAAGACTGAATACATGCATTGTAACTTTAGTGGTGAGGCTGAAGAGGACACACAAATCAGCTGGGCTCGTACGTACAGGAGGATGGAGAGATACACAACGATGTAGCTCACCGTGTGCAATCAGGATGGTGCAAATGGAGAGCAGCATCAAGGATCCTGAGTGATAAGAGGTTCCCAGCAAAATTAAAGGGAAAACTTTACAGAGTGGCAGTACGTCCAGCTATGTTATACGGAACAGATTGTTCGGCCATAAAAAAATCGCACCAGAGACAAATAGAGGTCGCGGAAATGCGTATGCTGAGATGGATGTGTGGACACACAAGATTGGATCGAATAAGAAACGACGCAATTCGACGGAGGCTGGAGGTGGCGTGTATCACAGATAAAATAAGAGAGGGAAGATTAAGATGGTTTGGGCACGTAAAGCGAAGGTCGATTGGAGCACCCGTTAGAGAAGTAGAGAACATCACCGTAGAGGGTAGGAGGAATAGAGGCCGACCTAGGTTGATTTGGGATGAAATAATTAGGCGAGATATGGTAGACTTGCACCTCTCCTAGCACATGATCGAGGATAGGAGTGAGTGGAGACGTAGAATTAAAATTAAGGACTTCTAGCGGAACTGGTGGGTAGGAAGGGTAGACGTAGATCTTGGATACGAAGGGTAGACGTAGATCTGTTGCGGCCCACCTGTCTTCCTATTTCTGCCCTTATACGTGATTCTACCTGCTTATTTGATGTACATGCTTTCTTGTATTTAAGTGATTTATACCTGTGTGTTGTCTGACTTACTTTATGTTTGCGATTACGACTGTTATTGGTTTTCGTTACCGAGTCGGGGGTCTCTTCGGAAGCAGTCTCTCTATCTCCCAAGATAGAGGAAAGACTCGCCGCCACCTACCCCTCCCAGACCCTGCTCTTGAGTGGGACTTACTGGGTATGTTTGTTTGTTTGTTATCTACTTCATCTTAGACGTGCTTATAAACTAAAGAAACGTATTATATAATATATATTAAAGACTTATGTCGGTGGCTACAGTGCCACCGACCTCCACACCTCACAAATAAAACCCTAATCCCTTTAGTCTCCTCCTCATCCTTCTGATCAAGATGATGATTCGAGAACATTGCTAGCGGAAGACGATAATTTGATGAAGAAAGTGGTGGAGCAGGAGCCGAAGGCGGAGGCGGAGGCGGTGGCAGTGGTGATGGCAGCCTCAAGAAGCCCCTCCTCCACTCTGGCAGCTGGTACCGTATGGCCGGTATGAGCTCCCGACAGTCGAGTATGTTAGCGTCTTCCGCTCAGATTCTTAAAGAATCAGTGTCTATTTACCTCTGTGTTTCGATTGTCGCTCTGGGTCCCATTCAGTTTGGGTTTACGGTAATCTATCTTTCTTGTGTGATTTGTGAGCAGATTATGGAGATGGGTGCGTGATTAGGTTTATGGGTGTTTTTGGTTTTGTTACAGTATGGGTATTCGAATACTACGCAGGCTGATATCATTGCTGATCTTGAACTCAAGATTTCTGAGGTTTGGTTTTTGAGAAATGGGTTAGGATTGTTTGATGATTTTGTTGGTTTAAGTGGGATTGCTTTTGACAGTTTTCGGTGTTTGGGTCGTTGGCAAATGTGGGCGCGATGGTGGGCGCGATAGCGAGTGGCCAGATCGCAGAATACATTGGGCGAAAAGGGGTGAGATAAATTTAGAGTTGATAGTATGATTTTGGTATTAAAGAATATGCATCTGTGTTGATCATTTTGTTGTGTGATATTCTAAATGAATAAACATTAAATCTGTTGTGTTGAAAGTGCAGTCATTGATGATTGCTACTATACCTAACATACTTGGATGGCTCGTTATTTCATTTGCCAAAGTTAGTGACCTTTAAGTAACCATCTCTTGTAACCTCATGTTTAAATTATTATTCATTTCCAGTCGTGAAGCTGTTCGGAGTATTTGGGACGATGAAGAGGTTGAAAAGAAGAACGATGACACTGCTGATACCTCATCATCTGCAACAGATGTTGCGTTTTCGAATAGTACCAAAAGGGTGTTTGAAGCTGCAGTGGAGTATTCCAGAACTATGGGCTATAAGTTTATTGCACCTGAGCATATTGCTATTGGTTTGCTTACTGTTGATGATGGCAGTGCTTGCCGTGTTCTTCAAAAGTAAGTTAATCATACATATAAACACACAAGATGTGTTGAAATTGAGATGTAACTGAGTTTGATTTGATATCGTTGAATTCGTTTTTCCAGATTAGGTGCAAATTTAAACCAGTTAGCTGATGTAGCAGTCTGCAGGCTACAAGGAGAGCTTGCTAAAGATGGAAGAGAACCCCCTGTATCTAGAGAGACGTTAAAGAAGTCATCTTCTGGTAAAACATCCGGCAAGTCTCAAGAAAAAGTTAAAGGTAACGTTTTTCGGGTTGCAAAGTGATCTTATTTATGTTCTGTTATTAACAAACAGTAAGTTATAATTGGGGATTTTGCAGGTAAAAGTGCCTTGGATCAATTCTGTGTGGATATTGGTTTGTTGTTTTTTTGATTGCAGACAAAGCGGGTTATGTCATTGGATATTGGTTTGTTGATTTCTGGTGCAAAAGAGAGGGGAGAATTAGAGGGACGTGTAACTTCCCTAATTAGGGAGGTTACGGAGTCCGGTTAGCACACATTTTATACTTTTAAGTTCATGATCATGTTCTATTAAAACTGACAAGTTTAGCCTGTTTACTTATAAGCGAGTCCATTTGGGTCTTTAAATGCATAACAAGTCAAACAAGTAAAATAAAGAATGAGTAGTAATGGAAATGGGTTGTTCAAAAGTTGCCAAAAAAGTTTTTATAGTATGTAAAACCTCCTAAGTCAAAAGTACCCTTGAAAAGTTATATTATTATTGAATTTATATAGTTTTTGTAATATGGCATTGCAGGCAATGTGATTCTTTTCATTGATGAAGTGCATACCTTAATTGGGTCGGGTACCGTTGGAAGAGGTAACAAGGGATCTGGACTTGACATTGGTAATCTTTTGAAGCCATCCCTTGGGAGGGGTGAATTACGGGTTCTTTCTTCCCTCAAACCATTTTAAAGCTTTTGATTCCTAAATTCAATCTCCATTTTTCTTTCTATGAAGTAAAGTAGACCAGTTTGATTCTTTGCTATGTGTTTAGGACATGGATATGCATTCTGTAGTTGATTATCTGATTATTATGACCTTTGGTCGGTGGGTACAGTACCACCGGCCAGGGTTATTTTGGGTATTTCACAGCTTCCTACTCAACACACACAGACACACACACTCACAACCTCTTCAACACAGATCTCATCCCCTCACACAACACACGTAATCGAAACACCCATCAACACAATCACACAAACAATCAATTTTATGGGTGTTTCGATTACGTTCATTTATAGCATTCGTTGGCGTTGTCTTTCTCCGGGTTCCTACTTTCTTTCTGTCGTTATCGATACGCTGTTAAGGTTTGGGTTTTCCTTTTGTTTGCTTTTTTTGGGGCTTTGATTTTCGTCAGTTTTCTATATAGGACTGTGTCGCGCTTTGATTTTCGTCTATTTTGTTTATGGTGTTGGACTTTGATTTAGTTTTGGGTTCTGAATGTTCTTGTGTGTTATGAATTTAGGGTTTTGTTTGTTTTACTTTGTGTATTTTGTTGATTTTATGGTTTCAAACCTTCATTTTGATTTTGATTTAGGGTTACGTTACCCAAACCTAGTTGACTTTAATTATGTAGTATTTAATTACGGGGCTGGCACCCACAGTGTGATGAAAGTCGACGGCCCAAGTTTCCAACAGTGTAACACTTCATCTTCCAATGAAATGTTGACAAGTGGACGAGATGTCATCCCCCTTCAAACCCCTGGAAGGAAATGGTACATTTGTGGTGTCGGTAACACATTGTGAACTGAGAAACATGAAGCTTGTCATCAACGTCCTATCACAGACGATGTCTCCCGCTCCAAGCCCGTCTGCATCGACCACATTGCTGGTATCCTCGATGTATGGTTTTGTGGCTGCGTTGTTTAGCGGTCTGGTGTTGTTTTTGGTTTAAAATGTCTTGGTTATTTTGTATTCTTCGTATGTGTGGCTTTGCTTTTCAATTGTTGTACTGATTTGAAGACCGATTATTTAGTAAGTATGAATTTATTCTTAATAAAGGGTTTTATGATAATAAATTGGTGATTTTATATAGCCAAATAGCCGGTAAATGAGACGAGCCGTTCCTGAACTACTCAAGAATGACTGATAAAAAAATTCTAATCGATTTAAGCTTAAATGAGTTCGAATCAAGATCAGAATTTATGTTAACTGGCCGGCCGAGTTGAGATGTCCTATTGGAAATGAAAGAAACAAGTACAATATTAGTGTTGAAAATGAGCCGAGCCTAGGCCTAAGTTTGCCTAGGCAGCTAGGCTCAAGCTGAGCTCGTTTTGATTTCTATAAAGCCTGATGCCAACTCGTGAATAACTTTAAGCTCGAGTTACGCTTGTTTATTATCTACTAATATTTTGTTATATAATTTTAATAATAGTATTTATTATGCTATTCTATATTTAGTATACGGAATAATAGTTATTATGTTCATATAAATGGACTCCTTTTGAGCCTGATCAAGATTGGTACATGAAGTTGGGTTTTTAAAAGTTACGACCCCCTCAATTTGCCACCTTTGTTCAACATTTTCACAAACCAAAACACATTTTTAACTCAAATTTCTAGCCATTGGTTACACGAATATAGATCTTTCAAGAGATCTGCAGATGAGAAATCAATTATATACAAACAATTTACTAACACACTGAAGAAAAACAAAGATTAGTAACTTCTTTCCATATACTATTATTTTTGTTAGTAACTGCCTAAACTTGCCATTGTTCCCCTCAAACCAGTGCTTGCAAATCACTTACTGGGTTTAGAAAAGAAAAGGGACAAAAATAAGAAAAAAAACCCTAACGACTCAAAGGGAATCACGTTAAGTGATGATCAACATGTAATGTTACTTCAACCGCTTGAAGGTTTGTCTATTGTAAGCTGTGTTTTACCTAGTCCAACTAGTTAGCAGAGTATTGGTGGGGCCTGTGTGTTTTACCTAACATGTTCTCACTGTTCCTAGAAAGAGCATGTAATGTTACTTTAACAATAACAGTTCTTCTTCAACTGCCTGCAACTCACTGAGCCTTTTTTTCGCATAAACTGTGACTATTACCGTGGTAAGAATTGTTAAAACAAACCCAAAAACCGTGACTGCAATCTGAAGCGGTCCAAGTGATCGTTGATCTTTTGAAGCATCCGCCAATGTTCGTATCATTATACCCCTGGAAAACAAGCAAACTGTAAATATTTGTTTACTTGCAGACAATCTTTCTCCCCACATAATATATGAAGAAAATCTTACGTGTAAATCGCGACAAAAACTTCTGGCACTATTCCAACTAGTGTCCCAAACAGATATGGAACAAATTTAACATTAGTAGCAACTGCACAATAATTGTATACAATATAGGGAAACGGGGAAATTCTTAATAACGTCACAGCTCTAAACTGATCATACCAATCTCCTTCACCGGCTAATCTCAAAATTGAAGCTTTTTTTGGATATTTATCTAACCACCGCTGCATAACAGACAAAAAATCACCTTAAATGATCATTTAAAAAAAATTGTAGGGATATGGAGATAGAATCAGGATCATTACACAACCATTTTTTATTTTCAGAACCAAAAGAACCATTGATTTACGTAAATATAAATTATAAACCATTGATTTACATAGATGTAAGTTAAACCTGGTGATATTTAGTTGTTTTTTATAGTTTGTTGTTCATGTCTGATATACACATATGTAAAACAGGTCAAGTATTACCAGACTTAATATACATTTATGTAAATCAATGGTTCTGTAGTTCTGAAAATAAAAAGTGGTTCTGTAATGATCCTAATATTTTTACGTACTTGAATTTTATGGTAGAATAGGGAGCCAAAGAAGTAAGGAAGTGATACACCTATGGTAACGCCACAAATTATAAGTAAAAATCCCAAACCGTAGCCAAAACTCATGCCTGCAACCCACATGGATGGTGTAGAGGGTACAAAGATGCTAGGGAATATTGCCACTGATGAAAATATAAGAACTGCTAATGTTGGTTTGCTAAATGCCTCGGTCTCCCAGTTTAAAATAGGGATAACCTCCTGAAAAACACATGGGATTATTAGATTGGATCAAGTTAGTATCAAAAAGAATTGGATTTTGAGAAGCTACTACAATTACTAAGGTGGTGTTTGGATTGATTAACATAGCTATAAGAACTTCTTGAAACAAGACAAGGCAGATCCAAACACTTAAAAGTTGTAACATGCTTATCTAATTTATCAAAGTGCGAATAGCATAAGCAGATAATCAGTTTTAGTTAGTGATCCCATACAACCCCTAAATCTTGCAGCCTATGTGGTCAAAGGGACCAAAGGTGTAGGTGCACACCCAGGTGACGCGAGGCACAAGGAAAGCAGCAAAATCTTCAAAAAAACAAGCTTGAAGTTAAAAACAGTCTAAACAAACCAAAAAACGCTTTAAACGGGCCTTAACCCATCTAAACCAGCATAAAACAGCTAAACGTTTTTTATTTACACTGTGCGCCTTGCTTGTCTTAGGCCCTCGCTTTTTAAGCACCTGGGCTCAAGGCTAACCCCTTGCGCCTTGATCATGCAGCTTGCAGCTAATGTTTGCCTATGGTTATCTCAAATTATTAATCATCCTCCCTAAATAATGCATATAAATAATAAACAAAACAAATTATTCACCAAACTAATAAGCTTCATATGATTCTTTTCCGTTCAACAACCACTGTTCAATTCGAAAGGTATGCATTTGGTGTAAACTCGAATATACAAATTTTACACATTTTAGGCATGAATTGAGAAATAAATGAAGAATTATAGCCACAATGATCACAAACGAACAATCACGTGATCAATAAACAAGCTCTAAACTAACGATCAAATACGATTATACGAAATGAACCTTCTGCAACAACATAACTCACAAATTCAAACAAGTGAACGCAATTGCAATTGCAGTGAGCAGCATACCTTATCCATTAGAAAGGGTCCGATCCATACGAAGAAACAAAACGCTAAAATAGCCAAAAATACGATCAAAAACACAAGTTTCCCCCACCACCAAAACGACCACCAGATATTGATACATTCCCCCGACGACGGAGAAGAAGAAGATGATGATGATGACAGAGCCAAACCACCACCACCGCCACCGCCACTGCGGCCGCCGTCGTCAGCTAGCCCTTCCGGCGACGTCATAATCACGTAATCAGGCTTGGGGTCTTCAAACCCAATCTTCAATCTCGTAATTCCCGCATTCTTTTCGATCGTCATTATGATTGATAATGATATGAAATTGAATTCAAAATCAAAATCAATATCAATATCAAATGGAACCCTAATATCAAAGGGTTTTGATATACGTCGATTGGAAGAATCAGATGGAATATGTTATGGTGGGGGAAAATGAAGGAAACGTAGAATGAAAGATGTTTATTTTCAAAGACTTTTATTTTTTGAACGAATGTTTGCTTTTGTTTAGATTTTGTAGTTTAATTTTGAGGTAATTGGATATCTTCTTATTTAAATTTATAAAATTATATATATTTTTAATTGTATTTATAAAGTATTTTATATGTGTAGTAAAAATTAAAATAGTATTATTTGAGAAAATATGTAATTTTTATTGTAAATAAGGGATATATGCAATTCCCTTTATCACAAACCAAAATAAAAGTGACAATAATATAAAAAAATATGAAACTCTTTGTTTATTAGTTGTCATGTTATTATCTATAGGGAGCTTAAAAGAGTTCAGGTTAGCAAGCTAACAAGTTAAATATGAGAAATTAAAATAGGTGAATAAAATTCATATAAAAACATAGTATTTGACATGGTTTGGTTAGTTATCAATAAATTTTTTTTATGAAAACATATGCAGAAATATACTTGTCGGAACTATATATTCTGAAGTTATAAAAGGAAAACCAAAAAACTTGAAAATAGAAAAAAATAAAATATAATTTATACTTTACTCAACTCGATTTTAAATAAAATTTATATTAAAACGTAAAAAAATAAGCACGTTATAACAATAGCTTAACAATTTAAAATATTATATTTTAAAAACATAATATGTGAAAAACGAAATACGTTTATAAGTAGTTATTAATATTAAACTTATCAAATAAATAAAAAATACAAAAACTGATCTGACAAATGATGAGTAGATAAATAAAAAGTAAATTGTTATGACAAATGAATTAAAACTATTCATGGTTTGTATTTCGTTAGGTGTTATGGTAAGATTTCATTTTATTCCTCTGTCTAACATTTATATAGGATTAATAAAAAATAAAATAAAATAAAAGTTTTTCATGAAAAATATACTAATAACTAGTCGTATTTTGACCTGAAGCTGGAACCTGATCGGTTTTGAATGAAACCGGTCTGGATACTGAGCCGTGTCGACCGAAACCGGTTTCGGTTCTCCACTCGGTTTTTTCCCCTCTGACGGTCTGACCTCTGGATACTGGGCCGGGTCTGGTTCTTCTTTTGCACGTGAAGCAAAAGCCCATATATAACATGAAGCAGCCCATGTTTAGTAGGGCAGAAAGGTTCAAGAATCTACTGTTCATTTGGGGATTTTCTTCCTTCACTTGTGATTTTAATTTCTCCATTTCATACTGTTCATACGAATTGGGTGTTGCTAATTCCATTGATTTTGTTCGAATGATGTCGGTTTAAGCATCTCGTTAGCTCAATTCAATAGTTAAAAGATGAACACTAACTAAACGCGAGTACAATCAGAAACAAAGCTTTCAGTATTGCACCCATAAAATCAGGTATTCAATCCCCAAATCTTCGTTTCCATTTGATTAAGTAAGATTAGTGTTGCCAAATTTCAGAATATTATGTTAAATTTTACTGTTATGAATGTAATTCGTGCACATGAAGGTTTCATCTTGCTCATAATTGTTTTCTTCATCTTTTATTCATGAATTTGTGCTTTTACTGTTATGGTAAGTTATAGTATAGATTGATTGTTATTATTTACATTCTTGCTCGTATATTTGGCTACAATTCAAACATAATCATAATTAGTCATAATTAACAAGATACCTATGTGTTCATGTGATTCTTGAAATTACAAATGGTATTTGGTTTAGAAAAGTAATTAAATTTGTGGTGTTCTTGCTGACATAGATGGCTAGGTGGGATGAGATACTGTCACTCCCTGTACAGAACCCTCCAACTTTGGAATTCTCAGCGTGTGATCTCGTTTGGTCGAAGGTAGAAGGTTATCGTGACAATATGGATAGACTTGCATTGGTTCCTTTTGCTAGAGTTGATGATTTTGTTCGTGGTGAATCGAATAATAAAGATTGCCCTACAAGATTTCATGTAGAAGCTAGGAGACGCCGCTCTCCGAAGCCGGATTGCAAGCCTAAAGTTGATGGCATTCTTGAATATATCTTGTAAGTTTCTGATTATCTGATTTTTTAGATGTCCAACAATTTGTTTTGGATAATCATTTGCATAAGTTATCATAAGGTAAAATAATATTATTTACATTCTTACCCCCTTTTGGACCTAGTATGAGTGACTTTTACTCCATTTCAGTTTTTGTCATTTTACCTATTGTTTCTTTAAATAGTTGGATTAGCCAAAATAGTCAAACATCTGATCATTACAATTTCAAATAACAAAAAACATGATATTTCCAAAAACACTGATATTTGTTAGATTTGAAGAGTAATAGGTTTGACTTTCAGAGTCAAACACGTTGACATTTGTTGGTTTTGTAGGTATTGGTGTTCATTTGGTCCAGATGATCATAGAAAAGGAGGTGTAGTTAGACCAAGTAGGAATACTTATGTACCCAAGAAAAAATCTGCTGGTAGACCGAACACAAAAAGAGGATGCACTTGTCACTTCATAGTCAAACGGTTGATAGCCGAACCATCTGTGGCATTAGTCATATATAACCAAGATAAACACATCGATAAAAAGGGCTTGCCATGTCACGGCCCACAAGACAAGATGGCCATTGGAACACGTGCCATGTATGCACCGTTTATATCAGAGGATCTACGCCTACGTGTCTTGTCTTTATTACATGTTGGAATACCAGTTGAAACAATTATGCAAAGACACAATGAATCGGTAGAGAAACAAGGAGGTGTTTCTAATAGAGATGATCTTTTAACTCATAGGTATGTGAGGATACAAGAAAGGAATATTCGACGATCTATTTGTGAACTTGATGAGGATGATGATGTCAGCATCGGTTTGTGGGTTGAAAGCCATCAGAATCACGTGTTCTTTTATGAGGATTTTAGTGAAAATGATCCGTTTTTGTTGGGTATTCAAACAGAATGGCAGTTGCAGCAAATGATTCGGTTTGGCAATGGACGCCTTCTTGCTTTAGATTCAAAGTTCGGAACAAATAAACTAAAGGTATGTTTGACCCATTTATGTATGATTGGGTTGTTTTGGGTTATTTGTTAAGAGTCCTATAGATGGAGTTGCTTAACGTGAAAAATATGAAGTCCCTCTTTATCTTAATAGTCTTTCTCACAATTTTTTTTAATCAATATAAAGTTGTTTCTTTTCGCATTACGAACTTTATGCAGTACCCAATCCAAAGTCTTGTTGTTTTCAACTCAGACAACAAAGCAATACCAATAGCATGGATAATATCACCCAGTTATTTGACATCGCGTGATACACATAGATGGATGAGAGCTCTCTTCAATAGAGTTCGCACTAAAGATCCTACGTGGAAATTAGCTGGTTTTATAATCGACTGTCCTTTATTAGATATCCTCGCCATCAGGTTCGCTCATGACTATAATACTTCTAGTGACAGTTTACTAGATTCCTAGATTAAACATAAGCAGTAGCTAGATGTGGATATTGGGCGGGACATGCAGTTTGGATAACGGGTCAAATAGAGTGCTTTCTGGTATGAGCTGCTATTTATCAAAGCTTTAAATATTTCTAAGGAAAATGTATAAAATAGCATATATTTTTTGGTGGTGGTTTGTTTTGGTAATTATAACTTTTTTGTTATTCATTTTGGTACTTGTAAGTTTATATTTAAATGGTAAGTTTATAAAATAGCATATATTAAATGGTATGTTTTATCAGGGAAGTGTTTCAGTGCTCTGTATTGATCTGTTTTTGGCGGGTTCGTCATGCATGGCATAAAAACTTAATGAAAAGATGCTCAACTATGGAGACACGAGCGAAGTTATCAAAAGCGCTTGGTCAAATAGTCAAAGACATCTGTAAAGGGCGTGGAACAGTCGAATCCTTTGATAAATTCATGGTAGATTTTGTAAATTGTACAAATTTCATCGACTACTTCAAGGCAGTTTGGTATCCTAGAATGGGTTAGTGACAATTATTATAAAGTTTATATCTTTTATCTTATCTTTTTATATTTTTATATTTCTTTTCTCATCAGGGTCGTGGATCAATGCTTTGAAAACCCTACCGCTCGCAAGCCAAGAGAGTTCAGCAGCTCTTGAATTCTACCACAACCAATTGAAAATCCGGCTATTAAATGAGACTGATTCTGACATATATGAACGCGCAGATTGGTTGATCAATAAATTGGATACTAAAATACAAGCCTACTTCTGGCTTGATGAGTACGAGGGCAAAGATGACTTCTCACGCTACTGGAAAGACGAATGGGCAAGTGGTTTAACCGCATGGAGGAACTCAAGAACCATTCCCAACACTGATATTGTCACAGAAGGTGAACGGGTCAAAGTTGTTGACCAACATGATCGCAGTTTAGCTCATGTTATATGGAACCCGGGGTCAGAATATGCAATCTGCAGCTGTGATTGGAGCGAAAAGGGTAATTTGTGTGAGCATATGTGTAAGGTTATTCAATGTTTTCGTGAAAAAGGTTTGGGATCACCATCTGTGAGCCTACTGCAGTATAATCAGGGTCTGATTAATATGTTAAGATGCCCGCCTGCTAATTCTTTTATTCGCGATCAAGCTGTGTCATTAGCCGTTTGGGTTAACGAGCAGCTTGGTGTGCAATTTGGAAAAGGTGGACACGATGGTGAATCTGATCCGAGGGACGATATGGTTAATTCCTGCACGCAGATGGAAGTTGACTCAGAATTATGTTGACTCGTGTCTGCTGATTCTTTCTTTCAATGATTTCGTAACCGGACCGGACCGGCCGGTCCGACCGGTTCGACCGGGAACCGGGAACATTGCCGGTTCGGTTCGGTAGATTTGGACCGTTTTCGGTTGAACCGGCCGGTTCGTGCGGTCGACCGGCCCGACCGGAACCGGTGAACCGGGTTGAACCGGTTTTTTGAATTTTTTTTATTTTTTTTTATTTTAATAGAAAAATATTATTGGATATGGATTAAGGAACACCGGTTCGTTAATTTGGACTATGTTTAATTGAATGATATGTATTTTAGATGTTTTGGATTAAGGAACACCGGTTCGTTAATATTATACCTTATACATACACACTAAATATTTGGATTTTTTTATATTTTTTTAAATATTTATGACGTCATCCTGTTCGTAATCCGGTCCGACTGGTCCGACCGGTCCGACCAGTGAACCTCTAGGCCGTCCGGTTCGCTTTCCGGTCCGGTTTTGAAAACATTGCTTTCTTTTGTGGCGGCTCGTGGTGGATGTTGGTGGATCCAGCGGCGGAGCTTGAACCAAAACATAGGGGGGGCGGGGGCAAAAGTAAACTATTTTAGGGGGGGCGGGAATCTATTTTTATTAAAAATTTCCACTACCGAACCAAAAATTTACACTATCGAGCCAAAAATTTACACTACAGACGAAAAAAAGAGGGGGGGCGGGCCCCCCCGGCCCCCATAAAGCTTCGCCCTTGGGCGGATCGTGGCGGACCTGTTGATGAAAGTAGTAAATTATCTAATTGTATATGTTGATTGAGTGATTGAAAGTTTCTCTTTTCATTCTATGTTAACTGCAATGGTTATTTTTATACCAAATATCAAATATAGTTAGTTACATTAGAACTAGTTTATCTTAATGTAACTTTAATTTTGGCAATATCTCATGTAACATGAAGTCATATGTTCCTTTAATTTTACTTAAAAATGATGACAAATACATGACATGTTTGACTCAATTGCGCCATAAAGATAATTTTATTTCTAGTTATTTGAGTGTTAGAGGTAAAACATAATAAATCATCTTTTGATTATTTTACCGTTAATAAAAATAATAAAGTTCTAGTGTCTCACTTACGTATCTAATTGTTTGAAATTAAAATCAAATGGCTTGTAATTTATTAGTACAAAAGTATTCAGTAAAAATGTAAAATGTTTCTTCAGGTGAGGTTTAAAATTTAAGTCTCATCATATAGAAGTGGATTAAAAACACAGTTTAAAAAATTGTTTGAAATTGAAATATCTATAATATTACAGATTGATATTATTTCACTATTAAAAAAATATATAGCTTAAAAGAAAATAATCCTCTATAATTGTTAAACACAAAGAATGAACATAGAGATATGAAACCCTAACCATTGAAGCAAGATAGGAACATATAGCACTTGTTTATTTACTAGTGTAATTTTCTAAATGAAGTGTTTAGTTGTATTAATATTTAGTGCAATATTTGCATATTTTGCATAATTGTCATACTTTTTTTGGGAAAATTGTTCAAATAACGTTACATATTCTACTTTAATATATTAAAAAAGAACATGTTAAACTTGACATGTAATTGCAAGACATATATGTTGGTCAACTTTTTTTTTTTTTTGCAATACATGCACACGTGACGCAAAGCCAAAACAACCATTAGTGTCCAAATTTTGATAATTGCAATGGTTTTCTTAATAGGAATTTAACTTAAAGTGTATAAGTCGGCATTGGTTGGTGGTCAATTTTGATGAGTGACGATTGAATTGTTAAATTGTTACTTAACATGTTTAACTTGATGGTTTAACAGGTTCGAGCCATTTTTTGTCAGACTAATTATTTGTATGTCTTTTAACTCAACACCTCTCATAGATGTATGAAAGTTTTTACTAGTTATCTAAAAGATATTATCATCATATTTTTAAGCCACACCTAAGTTGCTCTTATTAGATAACATCATCAAATATATACACTGCATTATTTTGAACTCTGAGCTCTTATAAACTAACACCACCAAATACACTTACATACGTTAGGGTTTGACGAGACGAATACATCATTTACCTTCAAATGTCTCTATCGGGACATTTTAACTTTTCTAAAATATTATCTTTTGGATTTAGATATACCAATATTAAATTGTTACTTAACATGTTTAACTTGCTCACCTGTCAAAATAAGCCGGCTAAATTTAGTTTGCCAAAAAAGTTGTTTGTGCTAATTTATTTATTGATAAGTTTGGAATATGTCATTATTTTTTTATAAAATAATGAATTTTTTGTCTTACTTCTTTTTGTAATTTATTATATGTAACCTTTCACGTCTTAAGAGCAAACAAAGTGTCATTTTGAAGCTTGTGGGCGAGTGTTGTTTATTATCGATGGTAAAAGAATATGAACATGACAAAAAAGTTGAAGTCGATAAGTGTTCGAGTATGTAATTGATATTAAAACATTTTCATGGGTTTGTGATAATAGGAATTAGATGATAAACTATTTGATTACCCAAACGATTTTACCACATTAGAATCAAATGTATTAATATATTATACAATCTAAAAAGTAAAATAAATTTATGTTGATACTGTTAAAATTTAAAAAGTATTAAAAGTCAGAGCTAATATAATAGATACCCTAACATGTAACCGTTAACCAAATAAGATCATAAATATTATCCATGGTACTCGTAGGTATACTCGCAAACTCAATGAGTAATGCCTGACGGGCGCCTAAATGGATGAAACAATGTTGTATAAGATGGAGATTACGAATACTCATGTCATATCCAAACATTGACATTCTTACTCTTACTACTTACCTCTACCGACATGTTTCACAACTAAAAAAACTGTTTAGATTCTAGAAAAAATATATTTATATTTAGCAATGATACCATTTAAGTAAAACCTTTTAAAAAATTTAATCATAGTTAATATCAGTATCTTAAGTGGCGTATATTTATATAAAAATATAGAAACAAACATGTTAAACCTAACTAGTGAGAGTAACCAAAGGGCTTTCATCCCTACAGGATTTTGACACGTAAAATAATATCTTTTTATACAATACGAATGTATAAGCTGATACGTAAAATAATATCTTTTATGAAAGGTGAATGATTTAAGCCAACACGTTATTAAAAATTACCTAAAAATGTTATTATAAAAATTAACGGAGTGAGTTGAAAACTGAAGTACTTCAGATACTCTGAAAACATCTAGACCTACACAATAATCCAATTGACGAATCTCAGATTCACTGATTCTTCAACCCTCACAATGATCCTCAAAACCACTGCCTATCACCTTCACTATCATCTCAATCAACAATCCACCTTTCCCCCGCGAAATTCTTCTTCAGGTAACCCAACAATTCCATCTTTTACCAACAATTTCTCATCACTTTTTGTGGATTTTGCTTTCTGAAATCTTTTCAATCTATCAAATTTGCAGATAAGAGTTCCATCGCAATCGCAATCCCAATTCGCCCCAACACCCTCTCTTTATGTACGATTGTCAATTCCGATGTGTTTTGCGTGTTGGAGTTATCAGTTTCTATTCACATTGAGCGATTTGATTCTTATATTAAGATTAGTGTTGTATAATGCTTGTTTTTTTATGTTAATCGATTTTTAGGTTGGGGTTCTAGATTGATAGTTCATAGGCGTGTATCTGGAGAGTCTTCTGGATGGGTTGACCCTGATGATCTTCAAATTATGCATCGATTTCACCTCAGGTGTTAACCTGTTACTCTTTTTTCTTTCGTTTTAATTACAGGCTTACAGTTAGCAATGAAAAACTGGCAATCACACACCGAATTTGCGTGTGTTAGAGCACTATTTTGGTGATTGGTAACCTAATTTTAGGTATTTGGATTATGATTTCAATGGTGTTTAAGATGTTTGTTGCCATACCTAAGTGCTTAAAGTAAAGAGCAAATCCTATATTAAAACTCACGTTAGAAAATATTTGATTGTTTTTGAAGTAAATAACCTAGAATAATAAAACAAATCATATAATGTTATCTTCATTGTCTACCTTACTATTTGAAGAGTATTCACCATGTAAGTTTGGTCAACAG
This sequence comes from Flaveria linearis, assembly GCA_024085815.1. NCBI lineage: Eukaryota > Viridiplantae > Streptophyta > Magnoliopsida > Asterales > Asteraceae > Flaveria > Flaveria linearis. The sequence continues at coordinate 97,510,252 of CM044004.1, forward strand.
TTACTGAAAATTGGTGTATTTTTTAACTAAAGGTTGTGGATTCAAATTCTACAGAGTGTAAGAGTGTAAGTGTGGTGATTTTAGGTGTAGAGCAGAGAGAATTTGCGTACGCTGGTCAAAAAAGAATGAAGAATTGTATTTCTATGCGAATCTATCTTTTCGGTTTCTTTTATGTATCAGGGATATAAAAGCCTACTATAAGTGTGTTTTTACCGTATCATTTGTGCTCGGCAGATACTTGAAAAGAAGGCGTCTTTTGTGGATGTTTTAACGAAAGCCAACTCAATTTTACCTCAAGTAGTTCTTGCTACTACAATATTGGCTCTTGTTTATCCTCCATCTTTTACATGGTTTACTAGCAGGTTAACTGATACTCCCTTATTTTCAATATACTATTTCTTTAATATGAACCTAGTTATCTTAGTCTTTAGTCCTATTTGTTTTGGTATGAAATATAAAAATATTTCAGGTATTATGCCCCGGCTTTAGGCTTCTTAATGTTTGCAGTCGGGCTAAATTCAAGTGAAAAAGATTTTATTGAAGCATTTAACAGACTGAAAGCTATTATTGCTGGTTATGTTGGCCAATTTGTTATTAAACCGTTTCTTGGTTATTTGTTTGGCACAATGGCCATGACGATGTTCGGCCTTCCAACTTCCTTAGGTAATATTATATGTAGTATTATTATTCTGCTTTTGGTGTAGCTATACATTTGGCAGTATGATAATGTGATCTTATGGTTTCAGCAATTTCCTTTGGTATATGTATGCTTAATTTCAAGACTATCTGATCCAGGTGCTGGGATAATGCTAACTTCTTGTGTTAGTGGGGCCCAGCTATCAAATTATGCCACATTTTTAACAGACCCAACGATGGCCCCGCTAAGCATCGTTATGACATCAATATCTACGGCTTCTGCTGTTTTTGTGACCCCGTTATTGTCACTATTGCTCATTGGCAAAAGGTTGCCTGTTGATGTAAAAGGAATGATTTCCAATATTTTGCAGATTGTAGTTTCACCTGTTGCTGCTGGCTTGCTTCTTAATAGGTAAGGATATATTAGGTGGGTGGGATAACGGGTCAAAAATGTGTTAATGGCGAAACATGTTTTAAAATTTTAGTATGGGTCAGGTTGGAATGGGTTGTCAGGCTACATTCTTTGTTCAAGTTTTTAACTTTTTATAACAATAACAACATTATTTTAATAAAACAATTCGGTAGGTTGTATACTTGTATGCATTAAATACTTTGGGCGAGTATCACCAGTTTGACCCATTTCACAAGTTCCCATTTGAGCTAAATTTAAAGTTTTTTATTTACCCATTTAACCCGACTGGGATAATAAGCAAATAGTTGAATTTCTACCATAAACTTTAAAACTCATAAACCTTTAATAAAGTTATACCAACCACAAGTTTGACGAGTAAGAAGTTTGACTTTTAAAGCCAATTTTTATTTAATTTTTTTTTATATTTCTTCTTACAAGCGTTTTCTTTTCATAATATACAGGTTTTTGCCAAGAATATCAAGTGCTATTAGACCTTTTTTGCCACCATTATCAGTTTTAGTGACTTCTCTATGCGTCGGGGCTCCTCTTGCAATTAACATAGATTCAGTCTTATCGCCTTTTGGGATATCAGTTTTGTTCCTTGTTATCTCCTTTCATTTATCTGCATTTATACTTGGATATGCATTTACCGGCATTGCTTTCCACAATGAACCGGACGTCAAACCTCTTCAAAGAACACTTTCTTATGAAACAGGTTCAACATTTCTTCTTTATGTAATTCAAAATCTGCTATAAATCATATTAATTGTTACCTGGATTTACAAAATATCTAAATTATGTGACACTCAGCCTTTAAATAAAATTTTATTTTATATAGGTATGCAGAGTAGTTTGTTGGCCCTTGCCCTAGCAAATAAGTTCTTCCAAGATCCACTCGTTGGCGTACCTCCTGCAATATCCGTAAGCTTGTTTGTTAACTCTTAAATAACTTGAAATAACTTAATCACTTTCTTTGTGCATGAAGTAAATGAGACTCATAGTAATCGTTTTGTTTCTTGCTGTTTGTGCAGGTTGTGATCATGTCACTCATGGGTTTTTCTCTTGTTATGCTTTGGGCTAAGAAGAAAGAGCGAGTTTCATGAGTTCAGAACCTATCAGTTGATGTTCCTTTTGCTTCTGAGGTTAAAAATAGGTAAAAAATGATGCTTATCTTTAGTTTTTAATTATTTCTTTAAAAGAATTCCATAGAGAATTTGTATAAATCACTATACTGTGGTGGTAGTGATGACAGTAACCAGTGTAACTTGGAGAATTGTATAGGCACTGGCATGGTGTTAATCTTCGAAAATGTTGGGTGATAATGTGATATGGTATTACTTGAGTATTGAATACATATATCACAATATCACACATTAAGAAAATCAAGTATCGGATATTATATAACACGTACCAGTTTTTAATTTGTGTCATGAGACATCCTTTTACCTTATATATCTGCACTTCTCTATTGATCTATGCAAAAAGTTTTTGTGTCATGTCGTGCAAGGGTTTTAATGATTCCCTCTTGACTCGTTAAACAATAAATAAAATCATATTTTTTTACTCAACCAGTGCTGGTTGGCACGACTATAGTAGTCGGTGTCCCTCAACCAACATGGTCTACTTGAAGCCCTATCTCGAGGCCTAAAATAAGGCCTAACCGGTCTAGTCCGATCCTAACTAGGCTTGGCTTTTTTCATATATTTTGAGTTTTCAATATATATTTTTATTACACAACTTCTTATTAACCACACTTCAAGTAAATTGAATAAAAACGAACAACTCAAAGGTTGCAAACAATATACAAATACGATGAATTTAGACTTAAAAAAGGTAAACAAGCTTGGAATTTAACGAGCTTTAGGGGCGTTTTACCATGTGTTGATCGACTTTGACATAATCAATCTTCATGCTTGAATGTAGGCCTATTTAGGGATCGAGACATTGTGTTTGCATGTTAGGGCCATTAGGGATCGACTCAAGCAACCGAGTCTTGTATAACCAGGATTCCGAAGCTTGCTCTCAAATCAAACCCTAGTTCACACAACAATCTCCGTTGTTATGGCCGAAACGATATAATTTTGGAACTATTAGAAAACAATTATTAAGTTTAGGATGTGTGAGTAGGGCTGTACAAAAAGTTCGTGGCTCGAAGCTCGCTCGAAGTTCGCTCGAAAAAAGCTCGAAAAAGCTCGGCTCGAAAAAAGCTCGTATCCAAACGAGCCGGCTCGGCTCGGCTCGAATTCTAAATGAGCCAAACTCGAGCCAGGGTTAGCTCGGTTCGAGCTCGCCTCGTGGCTTGGTTCGTTGGCTCGGTTCGTTGGCTCGGCTCGTGACTCGGTGCATATAATATATGTATATATATATATATTTATATAGTATAATAAAAAATATTATTATTACTACTACTATTATCATGATTATTATTTTTATATTAGGATTTTAGAAAGGTTTTCTAAAAATAAAAATGGATTATTTTTAGAAACAATTAATATTTTGTTTAAAAAATATATAACTTGATAGCAAATTATTTATATTCAAAATAATGACCTTTGTTATATAAGTACGGAGTACCTAACAAAAGTTAAAGCCCTAATATATATTTTTTTATGTTTTCATATAAATTAATGTAAAAAAAAATTTTAATCGAGCCGGCTCGAACGAGCCACGAGCTGGCTCGAGCTTTTCACGAGCCGAACTCGAGCCGGTGTTTTGAGCTCGTTAAAATTTTCGAGCCGGCTCGGCTCGGCTCGAGAAGGTTCGAGCTCAAGCTCGAACCCATCCTGGCTCGGCTCGGCTCGGCTCGTTTACAGCCCTATGTGTGAGTCACCATTCCTTAAGAAAAACTATCAAAATGAATGAAGGAAAAAAAAGGTTTACATCACCTGGGTTAACTGGAACAAAATTTATGAGAGCAAAGAAAATGGGAGTTTGGGTATAGGTTCATTGAAGGAGTTGAACATTTGCCTCCTTGCTAAATGGTGGTGGCGGTTCAAAACTGAGGCTGCGACGATTTGGCAGAGGGTCATTGCATATCTCCACAATGCTGTTGGTGACCCCTTCACTATTACCGTGGGGAAAATGTTTACGGGTGTCTGGAAGAATATCGTGAACATAAAACCCTTCTTATCATCAAAAAACATCTACATGGATCAATTGATTTCTTTCTCAAACGGGGAATGGGTTTGGTTGGGTGACAATTCGCATCCCTTCTCGGCCAAGTCAATGCGGCTACTGTTTCATTGCCAATCTTCTGCCCGCCTTGATTTCATCTTTGAATGGTGCAAGTGGGTTCCCAAGAATTATGGGATTATTGTTGAGTGAATTATGGGATTATTGTTGCATGGTCTTATTAATGCCTTTTCTTTTGTTTTGTTTATTAGCCACTTGCTTGCCACTTGCTTCTGTTTTTGTCGTTTGTACTCCTATAAAGGGTTTGGTTGACATCTTGAATGATAAGAAACATTAAACAGAATATCAACCTGTTCGATTCTCTCTGTACCAATTTCTTCATGGTATCAGAGCAGGTTAACATCGCTCATACATAACCCTTGCCGTCCATAATGGCCGGCGATGCAGAAACTCAGAAGAAAAACGAAGGGGTGCCGGACATGAACTCGCCGTTCTATATCCATGCCTCAGACTACCCGAGGCAGATGCACGTCAATGACGTCCTTACCGAACACAATTATGGTGATTGGTCTCAAGAGATGACAAACTTTCTCTTGGCCAAGAACAAGGTAGGGCTCATAGACGGGTCACTCCGGAAACCAGAAACCACATCACCTAATCACATGCTATGGATGCGGTCAGACGCCATGGTGAAGGGCTGGCTTACCACGGCAATGGAAAAGGATCTCAGAAATAGTGTGAAGTATGCTAATACCGCCGCCGAGATATGGGCGGATCTGAAAGAGCGTTTTGGGAAGGAAAGTGCACCACGTGCCTACGAATTAAAGCAAACCCTAACGGCAACTCACCAGAATGGAACAACGGTATCTGTCTATTTCACCAAGCTACGTAGCATTTGGGATGAAATACAATCTGTCATGCCGACTCCTCGATGCACATGTACAGGTTGTACATGCAACATTGGGAAGATGATAGGTGATCTCAAAGGAAAAGAAAAATTATATGAATTCCTCATGGGTTTAGATCAAGAATTTTCAGTGATCAGAACCCAAATTCTCGCAATGAACCCTCTACCGAGCTTGAACAATGCATATCATCTTGTTTACGAAGATGAACGCCAAAGAGCTATCTCGGCCGAAAAGAAACCCGTAACCGAAAACGTTGCTTTGAAGGTCTACATGCAACGTGAAGGAAACCGAACTCAAAAGGGAAATAAAAACGGGCAGAAAGATACAAAGCAAGAAGAAGAGACGCCACATTGTAGTTATTGTGACAAGGATGGACATGTTCGAGAGGAATGTTTCAGGCTAATTGGTTACCCCGAGTGGTGGCCAGGAAAAGCGAAGGAAGAGAAGAATAAACCGATGGCTTCTTATGTTGAAGGAGGTTCAAGTCCCATTCCTGGACTTACCTTTGAACAATACAATTCATTTTTGAAACATTTTGAAGACCGAATAGTTATAGGTGGTGAAAGGAACGAGCGAATGGCTAACATGACTGGGCTTCCAGTTGAGGAACTTGATTGGTGCGGTGAACTGGATTGGTGCGGTTAACTGGGTACGTGCAAAGCGGTTTAAAAAAAAATTAATAATAATAATAATAATAAAAATATAAAAAAAATATATAATAAAAAAAAAGTAATAATAATAATAATAAAAAGAAAAGCCGGGTTCCTTTGAACCCGCGAGAAAAGAAAAGTCGGGTTTCTTTTCAACCCGCGAGAAAAGAAAAGTCGGGTTTCTTTTCAACCCGCGAGAAAAGAAAAGCCGGGTTCCTTGAACCCGCGAGAAAAGAAAAGTCGGGTTTCTTTTCAACCCGCGAGAAAAGAAAAGTAGGGTTCAAGGCGAACTCGCAAGAAGAAAAGTCGGGTTCTCCGAACCCGCAAGAAGAAAAGTCGGGTTCAAAGCGAGCCTGCACGAAGAAAAGTCGGGCTCAAAACGAACCCACAAGAAGAAAAGTCGGGTTCAAAGCGAGCCTGCACGAAGAAAAGTCGGGCTCAAAACGAGCCCGCACGAAGAAAGGACACGCTCCAACTTGAGGGGAGCGTTCGAAAATAAAGAAATATTGCTTGACAAGTTGGGCATTATTGACATACACGCTCCAACTTGAGGGGGAGTATTGGAACTTTACTGAATTATGGGATTATTGTTGAGTGAATTATGGGATTATTGTTGCATGGTCTTATTAATGCCTTTTCTTTTGTTTTGTTTATTAGCCACTTGCTTGCCACTTGCTTCTGTTTTTGTCGTTTGTACTCCTATAAAGGGTTTGGTTGACATCTTGAATGATAAGAAACATTAAACAGAATATCAACCTGTTCGATTCTCTCTGTACCAATTTCTTCATTCTCGGCCAAGTCAATGCGGCTACTGTTTCATTGCCAATCTTCTGCCCGCCTTGATTTCATCTTTGAATGGTGCAAGTGGGTTCCCAAGAAAGCTAATATCTTGGTTTGGAGAACGGAGATGAATAGAATCCCTACGAGAACAGCCCTTAGTAGGAGGAATGTTCCGATAAACTCCACCATTTGCCCACTTTGTGGTGAGCTTCCGGAATCTGTGGATCATCTATTCATTTCTTGTTATTTTGCAACAATGGCTTGGGCTTTCATCTCTACATGGTGCAAGATTCCCCCCATCTTTTCCTTCGAGATCAAGGATCTGCTCTCCCTCTTCAAGTCTGTTAATCCTCTGAAAAGCAATTTGCCACATGCTGTGGTGATTACCACCTTATGGTGTATTTGGAAAATGAGGAATGGGGTCATTTTTCAAAATAAGTCTCCTTCGGTCAAGATGTTGGTCGAGGATATCAAAGCCGTGGGTTTTCTCTGGACTAAGAATCGCAGCGAGTTAGTAAACCTTGATTGGGACTCTTGGGTTCGTTTTAATTTGTAATTTGGTTTCTTTATTTGTTGCTTTGCTTATTGCGGTTTTATTGTTGTATAAACTTGCTGTATCGTTTCATGCTTAGCTCCTTGCTAGCATGATTTTTATGGAGTATTACTTAAAAAAAAAAGTGATGTTTTTTGTTGAAAAGGGACGAACAACACAAGATTCCTTTTGCCTCGATAAGATGCAAAATTTAGAAATTCTTTAAATGCACGTACGTGTTCATCAATAACTAACATTTACCCCCACATTAAAACGTAACTTCGAATCAAAAGAAATTTCAAAAAGAAAACAACGTGGAGTCTGTGAATTATGTTTTGGCATCAACGAATCTATAACTTTATTCAAGTTCTTATTAAATACTAAATAACTTTTTTAATATTTTGTAGAACAAGTAAACTTTCTCTTTCGCTACCGTCCCGTTAGCTATTATAATAAAAACTAGTTTTAGTTACCCGTGTATTACACGAGAGTGGAGAGTTAATTATTAAAATAACATAAAAACATAAATAAACTAAATATATTACACGGGTTTAAAAAATAAAACTGATTAGTTGTTGATTGTTATTTATATAACACTAACTTTAGTAAAACCGTGTATTACACGAGTTAAAAAATAAAATATTAATTATGATGAAAATTTATGAAGTATAAATAATATTTTAAAATAAGATATGATTAAAATTACATGTGAGTAATAATTATAAGTAATAATTTTAATTTTTATTTTCAAAAAAATTTAACCATTTTTTTAAACAAACAAAATTAAAATATCATTTTTAAAAGTTTTTTATTATAGCTCTTAATTTTAATTATTTTTAGTTTATAAAAAAGTTTACTTTTTAAAAAATTAATTTTAAGATATTTCATATTGTTAAAAATGTTTGATGTTTTAGAAAAACTCGTATTTCATAAAATTTTGTTTTCTAGAAATAATATTAATAAAAACACATTTATTCTTAATTTATTAAAAAATATTTTTAATCTTAAAAAGAATTGAAATTATTTAATCTTTAATTTAGGTAACTATTTAAGAAGAGAGAGGTGGGAAAAACAATTTTAGGGGGCCTAGGAATTTGACAAGTGTCCCTCCAAGTTACTCTTTTAGTATTATATATAGATTAGAGAATTAATACTCCCGCGTTGCGGGGGTGTAAAACTGTGCAAAATAACACCAATGTCACACCACCATTAATAATCATCGACATTGAAATTGCGGTGTGTTAATACAAAGAAATAAGACCAAAGTGTAAAAATTATAAAAATATAATTAAGTCGACTTAAGACTCACGAGTTGCGACGAACATGTTAAAGGCGGAAAATAGACGTAAAAACGATAAATCACACACGTACGTTGTGTTGTGTTAACTCACGGAACTTAGAACGAAACGTAAAGTAAAACGTAAAATTGATGAATCGCACATGCATGTTTGTGTCGTGTTAACTTACAAAACCTAAAGTGAACATAAGACGAAAATTTACAAAATATAAAAAGTGTAGGGATCATAGTTGAAAGTATAAAATTTTATAAGATTAAATTGCAAAAGTTGAAGAGTTTGGGTTTAAAGTAAAAAATAATCAAATTTTGAAAGGTTACCTTGCAAACTATAAAAATTTTTGAGTTAGAAGTGAAAAGTGATTTTTTTTTATAAAAAACTCTCTAGTCTCTATGCATACAATTCATATCATTATGCATAGAAATATTGGTAATTAGTATAATATAAATTAAAAATTAATATTAACAATAGTTTACGTATAATAATAAGGGTTTAGTTATTTGGACACCCAATTATTTTAAATTAACACCCGGGTATCTTATACGCCACGTATGGGTCCATACGCCTCGTATAGGGTCGAATGTCAGGAAATGTTTTTTCCCTATACGTCGCGTATGGGTCCCTACGCTGCGTATAGGAAAAAAAACATTCCCTAACATCAACATGTCAAACGAGGTGTCATTCAGATGTCAGCGGAGGCCATATGCGGCGTATGGGCCCATACGCAGCGTATGACTTCAAAAATTTTTTTAACTTGGGACGCATGAGACACCTATACGACACGTATAGACATACACGACGCATAGGTTAAGGGCATTTATCTTTGTTTGTTACTTTTACATATATTTTTTATAAATAATTTTGCGTCGACTATATTTATGATATGTTTTGTAACTTGATTAACCGAAAATTAAAATCGAATAATTTTAGTTAACCGATAAAACATATAAGCTAAACATTCATATTAACTAAACGATCGAGATAACAATACAAAAATTAACATAAAATGATAATATAAATAACAAAGTTTTTAAATACATAATAAAATAAAAGTTACAATAATAGTAACAATATAAAAACTATGATGAGTCTGGGTAATTTTGAGACGGTGGCAACTCCGGATGATCAATATCACCAGCACGTGCTCGCGCAATCTCGAGCTGAACGTGACAATCCATAAGATCATCAACTCGATCGAGCCGACGACCCATACGACGCGTATAGGTGTCGATGGACCTACACCCTTCACCATACGGCTCAGGGCTATACGCGGCATATGGTGTCATACGACGCGTATAACCGTGCTGAATGATTGATTAGACTTAGTCCATTTTTATCATCTGAAAAACTATACACTGCGTATGGTGCTATACGACGCGTATAACCACCACGACAACACGACTGATGAAACATGGAATGTTTAGCATTTATTATGATGGGTGTCGATTTATCCGGTTGGGTGTTCCTATATTAGGACCCAATAATAAACTTCTGCTTAAAATTTATTGAAGAATAGGAAGTACATTAATGAGACGACCGATTAATGGTGTTCTAACAATAGTCATAGGTTTCGTGTACACCGTTTGGATTGCGTGAGGTTAACCTATGTTCATATTTGCTTGTATTGTCTCATAAGCCCACCTCGATTCTTCAAGATTTGAGAATGCCAATTCGATATAGGAAAATCACCTGCTTACGTCAAGCATAAACTTTCCCACAATACTCATTTAACCTAGAAATAATTGTTTGTATCTCTTTGAAATTTGTAGCGTACTAGTGGCATAACCCAATGTATTTAACGTACTTAAATCTCAGGAACCAACATGGGATAGTTACCTTATATTATTTAAATTCGTAAAAAAAAACTATTCAAATTGATAGAGACACCAAAATCCTTAAAAACTAACCAAAGCATGGTCAACATCTTCCGGTACTACAAACCGAAATGGGGAACCGATTTGGGAAGCCGAATGATCATCGGTGGTGGTGTGACCAAAGTTATCGAAGAAACTTGTGTTGCAAGTTTTTGAAGTAAAAATAAACAATTGAGAATGTGACGTTATAAATGTCAAAAAATTTATGTTTTACGAATGAAAATATTGTGATTTCATTTTTGATAAACTTAAAAGTCTCTTTGATTCATTTAAAGCATCTACCGCGGACAAAAATTGTTGCTTTCACCTCACCCTTTCTCTCTTTTTTCTCTTTTTTCTGTTCTTCTCTTTCCTCATTCCGTCACATATTATTCATCAATTGTGTCTGAAGATCCAAATACAAAACACCGACCAAAGTTATCGAAAAAACTTGTGTTGAAAGTTTTTGAAGTAAAAAAAAATCCAATGAGAATGTGACGTTATAAATGTCAAGAAAATTTATGTTTTACAAGTGAAAATCTTGTGTTTCATTTTGATACACTTAACTGTCTCTTTGATTTATTTAAAGTATCTACGCCGGATAAAAATTGTTGCTTTCACCTCACCCTTTCTCTTTTTTTTCTTCTTCTTCTCTTTCCTCATTCCCTCGCATATTATTCATCAACTGTGTCTGAAAATCCGAATGCAAACCATTAACCACCCTCTTTCTTCCCTCCACCTAGCTACCAACTCAGATCGGATATGTAAAAACAACAACGTTGGAGATGCCATTTGGCAATTTTTATGGTCTACCGTAATAATAAAATTTTAGCATTCAAGAAAAAAAAAGAATTATAAGTTTCTTGTCTTCTTATAATTCCCTGATCTCAAATATGAAAAAAGGCAATATTGAGTTTCTCGATTTTTCAAGATAAAAACTTGTTGACCAAATTGAACTATTGATGTTTAAGTTAAGTCATAAGTAGAAATCTTTGAGAAAGGATCCAAAACAGTTTTCTGTAGGTCACAAATCATAATTAATGTTATTAATGGTTTTCCTCGTCTTAATATAATATATTTAAATATATATGGGTGAAGCTTTTAAGGGGTCCGGAGGCAACGGCCCCTTCCCTCGTTTTTTCGCTCACAAGTGAGAATATATGCGTATTTCGTTCGATAAATTATATGTGTGTTGACTGTTGAGTTTGACCTCATGATATAGTATTATAAAAAAAGTTTTAGAGAAAATATTTGATATACATTAATAGTTTCACTGAGGGTTTGTCATCAAGGTATCCTGATCTATCTTGTCACTAAATTTAAATTTAGATTTTAGGCTTTTTATGAAACGATTATTATGTGTCACTAAATTTAAATTTAAATTTATTATCTTGTCACTAAATCTAAATTTAAATTTATATTTTAGGCTCTATCGACAGCAATAAATTTAAAAAAAAAAATCTTAGTTGATGGAACATTGATTTAAGCATCTTATGTTAAGTTATATGGTTTTATTTTTCACAATTTTAAATTAGTACATTAATTATAATGTTATCAGTTAGTTGACCGACTGACTATAAGATATCTTCGACCGACTGATCATCAACTGGCTTAATCACTTAAATATCTACTACTATTTCAAAAGCATAGTTATGCAATAAGCGCATGAATTTCAAGAATAAATCCTCATTTCGAATATATTAACTTCATAACCTTAAGAACATCTTGATTTTATGTTACTTTATTTGGTTTTAAACTAATATCAACTTTATAAATAAGCAAAATCCAAAGCCAGGCAATTACGTTACATCATAGTTTTAAGTTTAGTTTTTAAATTTTAACTTGAAATTCCAATTCACATAAAGTAAGCAATCTCCAAAAAGCCTGCATTTATGTTAAAAAAAAACCATTTTAAAACACATTTTACTTTTTCCAATCTTATTTGCATAAACAATATTAAAATAAGCAAGGGCATATTTGTCTTTTACACCAACTAATGGTAAGTTACAGGAAAGGCATCAAGCGAACCATCTAGTAACACAACAATTCACCCCAAGGGCACTTCAGACATTTCACACGAATCCTAACCCGTGCTACAACAACAACAATAACTTATTCCCAAAGAAACAATCAAACCCTCATTCTCTCTCTTATCTCCTCCACCACTTTATTATATAAATCCACCATTAACAACTTCACCTTCAACAAAAACAACAAAAATTTCATATCATTCAACCTTTCAATCTGCAGATCAATCAGCTATACACGATGGGATCCGATGCCAACAAGATGAACGACGCCACCAGCTTCCAGCCGTCGGAGCCGGCTCCCTGCGCCACCGGCTGCGGCTTCTTCGGCACCGCCGCCACCAACGGCTTCTGCTCCAAGTGCTACCGTGACGTACAGATCAAACAGGAGCAAGCGGCTTCGGCTAAAGCCGCCGTCGATAAGCTCGTCAACACCGTCGTAAGCTTCCCTCCACAAACACCTTCTTCTTCTTCCTCTTCCTCCGGATCTGAATCCGGATCCGGATCCGGATTCGGATCTGGATCTGAACTGACTCCGGTGGCTCCGGTGAAGGAGAAGGTGTCGAATCGGTGCTTAACGTGTAATAAGAAGGTCGGTGTGATGGGATTCAAGTGCAGATGTGGTCATACGTTCTGTGGGAGCCATCGGTACCCTGAGAAGCATGATTGTGAGTTCGATTTTAAGAAATCTGGTAGGGATGCGATCGCTAAAGCTAATCCGGTGATTAAGGCCGATAAGGTTGATCGGATCTGAAGATTTGATGTTCGTGGTTGATTAGGGTTGGTGTTTGAAGGTGTATGTTGATGTGATTGGGGGAAGTTTCGAATTAGGGTTTGCTTTTATTGTTTTTTAGGTTTTTAAATTGGGTGTGAAGATGAAGATGATGATGATGAAATGTAACTATGTAAGGGGAAAAGTGTAAACTAATGAATTGGTGAATTTGGTTGAATTTGATAAGCAAGTGTTGCGTATAATTGGGTATGTTTAGTTGTTTGTTGCTAATTAAGTTGGTTTAACTTTCTTTAATATATGTTTAATTTGATTTATTTCATAATTTATATAAAATATGTTATTGTTGATATAATATTAAACAAGATAAACGTTGGAATGCTAATGATTACTTTTTGTTTGTTTTTTGTTTTTGTCAGAATTGATACGTTGGTACTTTTAAGAATGAGCAAATGGTTTTAATATATCTAATATATGATATGTATTATGATTGTTATGGTTACGGTTTTGTTAACGAGTCGGGGGTCTTTTCGGAAGCGGTCTCTCTATCTTTTAGGATAGAGGAAAAACTTGTCATCACATACCCCTTCCAGACCCTGTTTTTAACGGGATGCACTGGGTATGTTTGTTTGTTTGTTAGATGTATTTAGCCATGTCGACATTGAAAAATACAATTCAGGAGCACGTCTTTGCTTATTATTAGATTTGTAAAGCGTGTTAAATTAATAAGTTGTGTAAAACCCGTTTTTGGTACTATTGTAACTTTTTAGTTCATTGTTTGTATTATTACAATCTTTTGGGGCATACGGAGTGATAATCATAGAATGGTTTCCTTGGGTTACAGGATAAAATCACCTTAATTTGACATGATTATATCATTTGCCCATGTTTTTTTCTTTTTTGTTTGTTTTATAAAGGATTTGATTCCTTAATTTGACATGATCATATAATTTGCCCATGTTTTTATTATTTATTAGAGATTTGATTCCGGAATTCAAATGTCACTAGACTAGAGATTGTAATCTTTTTCATATGTATGACAGACAACAATTAACTTTATCATGGTACTATATTAAACTCCCTTTATGGTAATTCTAATTGCGTTACGGACACACAACAATAAAAGGACCAAACTAATGTGTTTCTTAAAAAGGTTTTAACCCGCCGCGCGTTGCGGCGGCGTTTGCGGCGGCGTTTGCGGCATGATAAAGTATAAACTACGACCAGCCGACTCGTTCCCCACCTAAATTTACGTCAAAACGTAGAGTAACTCGAATATTTACCATTGAATGATAACATGTTATATTCGGCCTAACTATTTTTAAAACAAACTTATGTCGAAAGTATAGCAACTCAAAACGTACATATAAAACACGTGTATTGACGTTGTATGCGATGTGCTAGAGTATATATTACAAAAATGCCCGACTTGTTTATGAGTTAAATTATATCGAAACGTATTTTATACGTCGTATAAAACATATTATATTTAACCCAACTCGTTTCCCAACTAAATTTGTGTCGAAATTTTTTTATCGCGTCAATTGAAACATATATATTTGACCCAATGTGTTATTATAATATATAATATTCAAAAAAAAGAAAAAGATTAGGTTTTGGCGCGCGCGTTGCCGCGTGTATACGAGTTTTAATGTAACCCTAAATCAAAATCAAAATGAAGATTCAAAACCACAAAATCAGTAAAATACGTAAAGTAAAACACACAAAACCCTAAATCCATAACACACCATAATATGCAGAACCCAAAAACTAAATCAAAGCCCAACACCATATGAAAATTAAAGCCGCAAGAAAGCGACAGTCCAAAATAGAAAACCGACGAAAATCAAAGCCCCAAAAAGAGCAAACAAAAGGAAAACCCAAACCTTAATAGCGAGAATTGTCAGGATATCAATAATGAAAGAAAAAAAGCAGGAACCCGGAGAAAGACAACGTCAACGAACCCTACAAATCAAAGATAGGTTAAAACACAAAAAAAAAATTAAACACAAACAAAATAAGAAAAGAAAATTTCACAAAAAAAAAACAAAAAAAAAAGAAAAAGCCACCAACCAAAGTTTATAATTAGAATAGTAATAACCATTGTATAGTAAAAAATCTAATAAACTCAGCGCAGACGAGAGACTCGACCTTTAATTAGTTGTATTTATTTTACACCTTCTTATATGACCACCCAATCAAATCAAACAAGTTAAAGCTAAAGTTAAACATCAATAGCAACCATAAGTTCCTAATCGCAACAATAAACACAACATAAAGTCGTGTGCTTATTGAAGGATAGGGGCATAATGCTTGTAAACATAGTGTCATGATAAGAACATATGAATATGTTAAAGTATGTATAAGTTATCTTCATATTTAAATGAATAGTAATGGTTCAATCCTTATAAATATCCTGATATTTGAATATTTTGGATATGTAATATATTAACTCAAAAATACTACTTGAAATAGCCCGTATCAAATACAAATATTGAAAAAAAATATTCTAAAAACTATATAAATAAGTGAAACTCGTAAAACCACATATATATGATATAATATTACAAGCAATGAACTCTTTGAGACACCCAAAAACTAAGACCACCAGCTTTTTTGAACCCTGATGCATCTGCCTGCACTTTGGTCACTTTGGTGGTCTACATTACATCATCTTCCAATGCATTATAGATCATCCTACAATGAGCACAAATACATTAGAGAGCGCCTGACCACCGAACGGGTAGTGAGACCCACAGAATAAATGAAATAACTCAAACTATTGGATCATAAACTATTGCATTCATATATATTCGTGCATTACATAACCTTAAACTGCAAGTGGAGATTAAACATGCTTGTAAGACACTCGAGGCTAGACTAACCAAAATAAGGTGATGAATAGGAGGAAAATGAGATGACCAAGTTTAAAAAACCGTCGCAGTTTTTCATCATTGAGCTGGTTAAAGATCTCTGTAATATCAACAAGGTGTTGTCTCCGAGCATACCTAGTAATAACAAAGAAACACCACAAGGTTGCCAATCATGACTTATTCATCAAGGAAGGAGTTGATTCAAACTGGATCCTATTAAAATCATATAATGATCAAAACAGATCACTCTTATGAAACTTCCTGACTTAAAAAGAATCCAAATGGGTCAGCATGCACCACATGCTACCACTTATAGAATAATAGCTATATGTATATAAAGTCTACAGAAGTGTTCCAAGTGTATGTTATAGGTCTAAATATCTTATCAGGGGCATAATAAAGAATCTTGTGAGCCCAAATCAACGTCACTTTTTGCAGGGCAACTAATTAACCATAAATGAAAATTAATCCACAGATGGAGATTGTTTTAACTTTGATGGTAAAGATAATGTAACAAAGAAACTAAGGGAACGTTTGGTTGGAAGGAATGGAATGGAATGAAATGGAATGAAATGGAATGGAATTGAGAAATTTCAAGTAAAATTATGTTTGAGTGGGTAATGAAATGTAAAACCCAAGGGAATGTTTCACCTCAAATTCCCTTGGTTGTGGGATTTTAAAATCCTTCCATCTAGAGAGGGAATTTGAAATCCCACAACCAAGGGATTTGAGGTGAAACATTTCCTTGGGTTTTTACATTTCATTACCCACTCAAATATAATTTTACTTGAAAATCATATTAGTTTCTCAATTCCATTCCATTTCGATCCATTCCTTCCAACTAAACGCTCCCTAAGACTTACAATCTCATATTGTAGCAGAGGTATGGCACAGCAAGAAGAAACATCACCCAATGCCCGGTTACTAGATACAACACGCATAAGACGCCTTGTATAATATATTCTGGTACAATCACAGTGTTTATACGAAATGCAGAATCATAAGGATTTATGTAATCAAACTCTAAATCTGCAAAACATATAAGCTGCAAAAGAAATATATCACATATCATAAATTTTCACTGTAAACAATTATATCAAAACCAAGTGATTGATAATAAGATTCGTCGTCACCTAATTTCATAATTCAAAACATAGTTATTGAAGACGCAACGCGCTTAAAAAGCGAGGGCTTTTTTAACGTATAGTATAAAAAACACCAATTTTAGGGGTTTTACACATGTTTAAGCTTGTTTTGGGCTAGTTTAGTCTGATTTAAGTTGATTCTAAGCTTGTTTAGTGCTAGTGTAATTGTTACAATCCCGTTTAATCGATTTTTGGCTGCAATTTCACATGAAAAATTATGCTGCAAATGCATATATCAGTTCTCCAATCAAAATGTCAAGAACCCTAATTTCAAATATCAGACCATAATTCACACAAAATCATCAATCCACCATTTGAAAACTTCAATAGAATTAAACAACTATCGATTCAAATAACGTAATTTCACCTGATAAACGACAATAACGAGGATAGCGATCTGGATGAAGAAGAACAGTAGCCATGCAAGCGTATCCCACATTTCAATATATTAATTATCGATGACGTATTATGGACCAAAAGAAATGGTACGAGTGATACAGTGAGCAATGGCCGGAGAATTTGCAACAATTGACGGAGACTTGATCGCCGGAAAATGATGAAACATTCGTCTTCTCCGGCGAACGAAATTCACCGGTAGATACACGAGGATATAACAAAGAAATAATATTATTTTGTATTGGGGTGGTTTTGGTTTATTTTATCAAGTATACGTGGGGTAGTTATACCAGTTTCAACTTATATAAGTATAGTTTAGCATACCTAACGTGGATGTTTAGTTAAATATGTTTGCGGGGTGACTTGAAACTGACTCGAATTTGTTTAGATTAAACCTAGATGTATTTTAAGATAAAAATTACATCCTGCATCATGTAGGACTATAACCCACTTTTTCGATAGATGCTAAGGTTCGGAGTTGTTGTACCTAGGGATGGCAAAAAAACCCGAGCCCGGTGGATATATCCGATAGGATGGGTATACCCGATACGATGGGTATTGGGCTGGGTATAGGATTACTAATCCATGTCATCGGGTTGTCGGGTTCATTTATACAATTTTGCATATACTAGAAGACTGCCCGTGCAATACGGCGGGGGCAACATTTTACATCCTATACATGTTTATAATATTTTGTTATTCTTGTAGTATTTTTACAAAAGGCTATTATATTTTTCCTAAGCTAAAATTTAAAACATTAAATAAATGAGTTCTGCATGATAACTTATACATTTGCGCATTAACTTATTGTACTTTACAAAATACAGATCGGTTCAGCAAAGTTTACACCAAAATGTTTAAAAAACACATATTACAATTATATTATCAAAAAATTTTAAAAATGATAGATTAAAAGAAATAACTGAAATCTTAAAATAAATTAAGTTTTTTTTGGTTTATAGGTAGATAATGTAAATTTTTCTGTAAGTGTTAATAAGTGTAAGGTTATTATATAACTAATTATAAAAGTTAATCTGTAAATAATGTTAAAAATAGTATTTTACCTTAAAAAATGGTTGTATCTTATGTATTGAATAAAATAATTGTTCTTAATTTTATGGTATATTAAAATACATTTATTATATGTTTTATATAATATAAATTTAAGCATCCTATTTTAAATATTAAATATAATCATCATCATTAATTTTCGAATAATGAAGAGTACAATAACATCTTTATTTGGTCAATTTAACAATAAAAATAGCTACAACAAGTTATTATCGGGCTTCGAGTATACCTGTCACATATGCCTCAGGTTTTGGTATACCTGTCGCATATGCCTCGGGTTTTGGGTATATCACTAGGCTCGGGTTTTTTAGTCATCCCTACCCGGATTGGTTGATAAACTTCGGCGTTCTTAACTTCTCATTCCAAAATCCAAATATACTGTTTATTGATAGTAGGTTCAATTTCAAACGTTGAGACTGGACTTTACAAGCCCAATAGTACTATTGGGCTTATTTCAAATGTGGCCTACCTAAAATATATTGAAAGCAAAATGGTAAATGAAAATGCACATAATATCGAATCGAAATAGATATAAATATCAAGCAGGGCCGGCTTAACGTTTTTGAAGGCCTAAGGTAAGTAAAATTTTAGGGGCCTTTTCAACTTTCTTTTTTGTTATAAAATCTCCTCCACTACCTAGTCTTGAGAAGATAAATTTAAACTTTTGGAATGTTTATTAATAGAATATTTAACACTCTCTTTTATTATTTGTCTAACACTTCACCAACTAAACCCTATCATAAAATGTTTACTGACAGAACGTGATATTAACAAATACAAGATGTTCAACGTTTGACATCATGCATTCAAGCAATAGGTTAAAGAACAATGACACTAAAATAATCAAATAGGCATTACCTAAGAAATACATGCTCTAAGTTCCACTCCAAGTTTATTGGCACATGCATATGGATCTATAAGATTAAACTCCTGCACAAACAAAACACCAGGTTATCGACTTTCAAATCAAAATTATAAATTTACAAATTCAAATTAAGAGAGAAGAATTATATGTGAAAGTTAAATTTAAAGTTCAAACTTGAAAACACTCTAAAGGTGGCCATACCACTACAATCAAAGCCAAGGTGCCAAACTAATGACTGGCCAGCTGCAAGCTTGCTTTGATGAAAAATAAGAAATGGAAGTGTCGATGAAACTAGAAATCAAAGTTTAGAACAATTGTAAGAGTGAAAATCACAGATTGCAAAATTCGACCAAGAAAACAAAAATTAATTACTGACTGATACTTGTAATCGGGAAAGAGTTCTAGAATGCCCAATCAATCTCCTCTTTTTCCACTCTCAAAGACGATTGATCTCCCTTCAATCTTCCATTGCGATTTTGCCCTGGTTTGGTATTATAATCTTGATTCCCGACCTTGCTAGAGGCCCAAACATATATATATATTTAAAATGGAGGCCCTAATATTTTGGGAGCCCAAAGCCCTAGCATTACTCACAATGCCTGTTGGGCCGGCTCTGATATCAAGTTATCAAAGTTCAATTTAGTTAACGAAGAAAAGATTTTACCTTAAAATGTATGACTATACGTATAATATCATTTGTTTCTAATTTAATGATTGTTGAAGGTGAAGAATTTATGTTTGAAGAAACTTATAACCTAGGAAACGAATTACTTCAACGGAGAACATGTCATGCGTCTAGTGTAATGTGAGGCACATGTTTTAATTAAACCCGACGTATATTTTTCTCTTTTAGAAACTTCATAATTTATTCGATTTACTTTTTAAAATCTCAGAATTCTCTCTAGATTGTTTGAAAGGTTTTCATAGCAAATAGGAACCAAATTCTTACTATTTTTTGAAGGGGCTTAAAAAGCCGATTGAGGTATGAGATACAAACATAACATCATATGCTCAAATCCTTTTGACTAATATTTGGTTTATCTTTCGTTTTACATACATGGTTTATATTAACCAATATTGTATATTATATTTATTTGTATTTTAGTATAAGGATTATGTTTATCTTGGTAATTATTTTGTATTCTTACTTTAGCTCTAGCCTCTAGGTTGGTTGAGATTAGGCTTGTATATATATTGTTAATTTCCATTAATGAGATTTCAAAAAGTCATTTCTAATCACAGTTTTTTCTTACATTTTATCTCCTTTACGATTTGAATCCTTAACCTTAAGTTTATTAAATAGCTTAGTTGTTAGGTTCAAGACCCACCATCTGAACTTTTACTCCATTTATAATCATTAATTCATACGTTTACTCGTTTGCGTGTTTAAGGATTTAGAGAGTGACAACATGCCCATTTGCCTTAGTTGACTTCTAAAATCATTATTTAACGCAACTTTATATTAACTTTACGTTTTTTATTCTTCATCGTAGGCACGAAAATCTATTCATTAGTAATGATTTCATATAAGAAAATACTTAATTATTAGAGTAAATTACCATTTGCATTCCTGATTTTTTCCTATTTTAACCACTTGTACCCTTACAGTTTCAAAGTCTCGATTTGCCCCCTAACATTTCCTTTTTATCCCCATTTGAGTCCAAAACACTAACGGCGTTTGATTTTTCTGTTAACTTTTGTAAAATAACAAAATTACCCTTATTATTAATTCACATACCCTTTATCCTCACATTCACCCCTTATCACTTCTTTCTCTCTCTTCCTCTCTTTTCTCTTTCTCTCTTTCTATCTTTTCTTCATTTCACTATTTTTTAGTCTACCACCAAAGCATCATTACCATCGCAACCATTGATGCCACTGTCGCAGCCGTCGCTGCGACCGCCACTGCCTTCGCAACCACCACCTACATGACCACAACCACCGCCACCCGTATCTCAGATCTAGATAAAAGATGAGGGTTGCACTGGTGGTGATGGGGGTTGCGCTGGTGGTGTAGGGTTACAATGATGGTGATGGGGGGCTGCGATAAACAGACACTATCTCAAACATAAACCCACACAACAGGTTTTCTCTCTACATTCTCCACAACCCGCCACCCACCACGACACCAACCATCGACACAACCACCCACCACCCATCGACGCCTTTCATCGGTGGTTAAAACCCTTTCATCTCCAACAACACTGATCAGAAATGGGTACAACAACAGCTCCATGGAAACAACTATAAATTTAAGGTTTTACAGGCAACAATCGGACCCAATGGTTTGCAAGGGATTTATGATGTTTGTTTTGCAGGGGATTTCAAGTGGGCGGAGCTACGGAGACATAAAGGTGCTAATTTTGTCATATTTGGAGGTTGGAGTTTGTTCACTGGAGCGTAATCTGGCGGTGATAACGACAATCAAGGTGTACGGGCAGCTGAGTGGGCGGAGCTACGGCGGCGTAGTGGTGCTGATTTTGTCGACGGCGGCGGTCGGAATTTGTTCATCAGAGCGTTAACGTGGGATGTGTGTCGCAAGGCTGCGATGTATGTGGTGGTTATACGTGTCGGCGAGGCGGAGCATGAGATGTGTCGTGGTGGGATTTGTTGGCGATCTTCTGTTGTTGGAAAAATTGGGGGTTTAAGGGATTGAAAATTTGGGGGGTATGGTGATCAAGAAATAGGGAAAGATGTGGTAACTCATCTTTTTTCATGATGGAGATCTTCTGTTGTTGGAACATGTTGCACAAGCATGCGTTCAAAGGCTTCTGGAACAAATTTTGAATCGTGAGTCTGTTGGGTGAGATATGGTAACTCACAAGCTCGATCGTCATGTAAGGAGGAATCGAGAGGTTGTGCATGACGGAATCGGGTATGGCGAAGATGGTGGCTTTCGGCGACGGGAGAAGAGGTCCGACTAGATGTGAATGAGGTTTGCGATGAAGTCAAAGCCATTGGACCGGAGGAATTGGGTGGCATCGGAGGGGAAATCCGGCGGTGGGTCGCCGGAGTTGGGCGGAGGTTGGTGAAGAACTTAATATTCTGGTGATGGTGGTGTGGTGATGGATGGCTGTGGTGATGGATGGCTGTGGTGATGGATGGCTATGGTGTTGTAATGTGGTTGTGGTGTGGTGAGAAGAAGATGATGGTAGATGACAATCACAAGTTTTAATGTTTATTTATATTTAAGGGTAATTTAGTCTTTTTAACAATAGTTATAACAAAAAAACTAACGGTTTTAGATCTGAACTCAAACGGAGAAAAAAAATGAAACGATAGAGACTCAAATGGAAATAAAATGAAACGTCAGGATTCAGATGGTAATTTTGAAATTGCAGGGATGCAAGTGGTTAATATGCGTAAACGTTAGGGACGCAATAGTAATTTACTCTAATTATTATTAATCATCATCGTTGATTTCCTAGCTTTATTGCTTTTGTTATCGAGCCGGATGTCTCTTTGAAAGCGGTCTCTCTACCTATCGGGATAGAGGAAAGACTTGCCACCACCTACCCTCCCCAGACCCTACTTTTAAGTGGGATATACTGGGTTTGTTTGTTTGTTTGTATTATTAATCATCATCATATCTTTCATATGGAATTTCTTATATTTGAAAAAGAATGTTATACCAATTGATTAGTTTTCAAATATCCTCATTTTACCACATGAAGAAAAGAACAAAATAAAACTAAAACAATTAAGAATTATAACAAAAATGTAATTACACAAATAATAAACAAAATACATTCATAAATAAAAATTCACAACATATTATCACTTCGTATCAGAAATTCTTCACCCGATTCCCTATCCACCGTTTAATCCACCTTCTATTTTTTATCTTACCCGAACCCGACCCGTATTCCGTACCCGCCACGTGGGCAATATCCAACCCGTTTCCCACCGGTAGAAACACCGATCTCACAATCCGCCGTGAACCACCGTCTTCTACCAAGCTCCGCCACCGGAAAACCCGACGCCGCCATGGCGTTGTCACAAACCACCACCGCCCCGCGGTGCCCGAACGCCGCGGCCTTCAAAATCCGACCGAAGTCATTCTTTCTACAATCCACCACCAAGAAATCAATTAACTCCAACTCACTAACCACCGTCCTGGCTCTCCAATGATCACCTCTGGCGACATCCCCGCCTTCTGCAAGGCGGAGATGTACATCGTCCTGGAACTTTCATCCGGAACGATGCACACGTGTCTGCTGCACGTGTGGTTGGCGGCCACCGCCAACCCGATGCTTGTGGTTATCGCATCATTGGCACACCATGTTTCGACGATCAGTCTAGCGTTCCAACCGCGGCCATCGCCGATATTAACTCCGTTACACTTGATCCTTGGTAAAGCTCACACTTTTAAAGAAAAAGATCAAAAGGATTAATTTTACTTTTAAAGAATCATATGAATTACACGTGTAAATATATTCTCATCAAAAGTTTCACTATTGTTTAAATTTCAGATAAAAAGTTTTATCAATTATTTGAAGTTTAGTTCAACTTGCTTTCAAAAGATTGAAACTAAAAGAAAATAATATAAAACAATTTGAAACTGAAAATGAGAAAAATGATAAAAACTTTTGAAGATTGATATTACATAAAGAGTACACAAAGAAAGATCTAGAAAAGATGAATTACATAAAAGATTTCCATTTCGGCTCAAAAGTTTTATTACTTATTTAAAAATCAGTCCAATTTACTTTCAAATTATGAAACTTTGGATTTATAAAAAAAAAATGATAAAATTTTAAAAGTAAAATTAAAATGAATGATACAAATTTTGTACTGAAATTGATATTTTTTTATGTTTAGAGAAGAAAAACCGAATTCAACTCTAATAATAATAAGCTCTTAAGTGTAAAAGATTACAAATAGAAATAATAAAGAAGAACAAATGAATTACATACCGATTTAACGGTATCCATGAAAGCCTTTGCAGCCATCTCCGGCGACCATACAAGTTTCATCTTATCAAACTTCTGTTGTTGGTATTAATTTGTTGTTTGAATTTTGTGAAATTGATTATATATGACGAATAATATTGGTGGGTTGTCACAAAAGAGGGGTGAGACCGTTGACTATTTGAATCTAACGAGAATCCAACGTGTGGGATTGAGATATGCAAAAGCAAAACAATGGGAAGTTTGGTGGACCGAGTGGTATACAATTAACAATATTAATGATGATTATTAATCAATTGGTATGGATATCTAAACATCGTAATCAGATGGTTAAGGATAATATAATCAAACGGTATTAATTTAATTAAGAGTAGGTTATATCGAATATTCAAACCCACACAACTCCGCGTTTGCTGTTAACTTTATCTCTTTCGGCAAAATAAGAACAAAAACGAGTAATTACGTATGAAGATGTATAAACAATTAAGATTTTTTTATTTTTTTTTATAACTGAATTTTAAAAACTGGAGCAAATAATTGCATCAAAGATCTATATATTCTACCTTTTTGTTTTTTTGTTTTCATTGGTGGTTTTAGCTAAAAACTAAATCAGGTATTTGATTTTGGATATTTCGGATTGAGAACTTAAAATATTTGTATTCGGATATTTAGTGTGGAAAAATGAAGTCCAATTTGTTCTACGAAAGAATAATGTGTTCCTGCGGAAGAAGGAATTTGGTTCCTGCGGAAGGCAAAGTGGTTTCTGCAGAAGAAATAGTTTGTATTGCTTCCGCAGCAATAGTATAAGGACTTCTTTGTTTCCGTATTAATTGTGTAGGGGTGTAAAATGTAAATTCGTTGTTTAGTTTGTTATTCTGTTAGATTCGATTAGTATAAAGGAATCGGTGGGATTAGAATTGGGGACACTGAAATCTTCTTAATTCTAGTTCTTCTGATTCTTGTAATCAATTCGATTCAATAAACGTGTATTTTCTTGGGTATTCTTGATTGTCATTTTGTTCCGATTATATAACAAGTGGTATCAAAGCCAAGGTTGGCTCAATTCGGGAGAAAGATAAGACAATTGATCGAAGGAGAGAGAAATCAAGAAAGTGACCATGGTTTCCACGAAATTCGAACTTGAGAAATTCGATGGAAAGAACGATTTGGTCTGTGGCGATTGAAAATGAGGGCATTGTTGGTACACCAGGGATTGGTGGATGCGCTCAGTGCCGAACCTAGAATTCCTGATGGAATTTCTGAAGAGAAGAAGAAGGAATTGCAAGAGAAGAGGAAGGAAGTCGTGGAGAAAGCCCACAGTACGATCATATTGAGTTTGGGTGATCGTGTGCTTCGTGAGGTGTCAAAGGAGGCAACTGCCGCCAGTGTGTGGACGAAGTTGGAGAGTTTGTACATGACCAAGTCATTGGCCAATCGGTTGTACTTGAAGAAGAGACTGTACACGTTTTGTATGGGGTCCGGGAAGACATTAGAAGATCATTGTGACGAATTCAACAAATTGATCTTGGATCTTGAAAACATAGAGGTGACAATTGATGATGAAGATTAAGCAATTCTGTTCTTAACTTCATTGCCTCAGTCTTATGAACATTTTGTTGATACCCTGATGTATGGGAGAGAAACACTCACCATGGAAGAGGTTCTTGCTGCGTTAAACTCCAAAGAGTTAAAGAAAAGAGCGGATCCAAAAAATGATAGTGGTGAAGGGTTGTTTGTAAGAGGAAGGACAGAGGTGAGAGGATCCAAGAACAGGGGTAAGTCAAGATCCAAGTCAAAATTCAAAAGAAGATGCTTCGTTTGTAATTCTGAGAAAACACCTTAAAAGAGACTGCCCAGAATGGAAGAAGAAGAATGGTGAGTCTAGTGCAAGCAAGAGTCAGAATAGTCATGTTGCACAAGATGATCTAGATTCATCTGATGGCTATGAAAGTTCTGATGTCTTGAGTGTTCAAGAAGGGCGTAGTAGTGATCAGTGGGTGTTAGACTCAGGGTGTTCATTTCATATGACTCCCATGAAACATTACTTCAAAGAGTTGACATATCAAGACCTTGGTGTAGTCAAGCTTGGCAATGATTATCCATGTTCAATAGTGGGTATTGGAACAGTGGAACTCGAGCTTGATAATAGTTGAAGGTGGAGCTCAGGGGAGTAAGGTACATTCCTGATCTAAAGAAAAGTCTGTTGTCCTTGGGAACGTTTGAAAAGGAGGGTCATCATGTAGTTCTTAAAAATGGGAAGGCTAAGGTGTTAAAAGGATCCTTAGTGGTTTTGTCTGGCACAAGGGTGACTAATAACACTTACTTGTTGAATAGTAAGATGAGTGTTAGTGCTAACTTAGCCGAAGGAACTGAAGTGTATAAAGTAAATCAGTTGTGGCACCACAGATTAGGACATGTAAGTGAGCGGGGATATGGAATTAAAGAAACAAGGAATTCTTGTTGATGTGAATTCGGATGGTATTGATTTTTGTGAGCATTGTGTTCTTGGCAAAGCTCACAGGTTGAAGTTTATAAGAAGCAAACATAAGTCTAAAGCCATCTTAGACTATGTTCATTCTGATTTGTGGGGGCCTACAAAACACAAGTCCTTGGGAGGAGCTAGTTATTTCTTGTCTATTGTTGATGATTTTTCAAGAAGAGTCTGGGTGTATGTGTTGAAACACAAGGATGAAGCCTTTGGAAAATTCAAAGAGTGGAGGTCATTGGTTGAAACCAAAACTGGCAGGAGAGTTAAGAAACTCAGAACAGATAATGGGCTGGAGTTTTGTAATAAGGAGTTTGATCAATATTGTAAGAAACATGAGATTGGAAGACATTTGACAGTTCCAGGAACACCCCAACAAAATGGTTAGTAGAAAGGATGAACAGGACTTTACTAAACAAGGTGAGGTGTATGTTGATTAGCTCTGGTTTGCCAAAGAGTTTTTGGGGTGAAGCAGTGACAACTGCTGCTTATCTGATTAATAGATCTCCTTCAACTGCTATAGGTATGAAAAACTCCTATAGAAGTGTGGTCAGGAGAAAGTCCGGATTTAAGTAATCTAAGGGTGTTTGGTACTTTGGCTTATGCACATGTAAGTCAGGGGAAACTTGATCCTAGAGCTCAAAGGTGTGTTGTGTTAGGATACCCAGATGGAGTTAAAGGGCATAAGTTGTGGAAACTAGACAATGGAACTCCAAAGGTGTTTGTCAGCAGAGATGTAGTAGCTTTCAGAGAAGATGTTTTCTACAAAGATGTTGTGGGAGGAAAGTTTAAGGATGATCTCAATGAATCAAAGGGTGTTGATATTGAGGTGGAGCCTATTGTGAAGGAGCCAAGAATTAGTGAAGGAGAGAAACTAAATGGTTCTAGTAACACACAAACATAGATCAAACATTCCTGCTGATGAGTCCAGTATTGCTAAAGATCGACCAAGGAGGCAGATTGTTCCTCCATTAAGGTTCAGAGATGGTGATAATACAAGTATGGTAGCTTTCATGGTTGCTGAGAATGAAAGTATATATGAACCTTTGTCATATGAAGATGCTGTTAGAACAGAAAACAAAGAGAAGTGGATAGAAGCAATGAATGATGAGATGGAGTCACTTTATAAGAATCAAACTTGGGAGTTGGTGGATAAACCAGTTGGTCAAAAGCTGGTAGCCTGCAAGTGGTTATATAAAGTGAAGGAGGAAGTCAATAAAGGTGATGGTCCTAGATTTAAAGCAAGGTTAGTTGCAAAGGGATTCACACAAAAGGCTGGTATTGACTATAATGAGATTTATTCTCCTGTGGTGAAACATTCATCTATCCGGGTTGTTTTGAGTTTGACTGCTGCTTTAGATTTGGAGTTTCAACAATTAGATGTAAAAACTGCATTTTTACATGAGAATTTGGAAGAGAAGATTTACATGAGTCAACCTAAGGGGTATGAAGTAAAAGGTAGTGAGGAAAAGGTTTGTTTGCTGAATAGATCCCTGTATGGTTTGAAGCAATCTCCTAGGCAGTGGTACAAGAGGTTTGATGACTATATCATCGGATGTGGTTTCTCAAGAAGTGCTTATGATTCTTGTGTTTATCACAAGGAGTACAACAAAGGTAAGTTCATATACCTATTGTTGTATGTGGATGATATGTTGGTAGCTTGTAATGATCAAGGGGAGATTGATGATATTAAAAGTCAGTTGATGAAAGAGTTGAAATGAAGGATTTAGGTGATGCTAAGAAGATTTTGGGGATGCATATACATAGAGACAGGGGTAATAAGGTGTTGAAGTTATCTCAAGAGTCTTATGTGCAGAAAGTCTTGTCGAATTATGCAATGGAGGGTTGTAAGCCTGTGAATACTCCATTGGCTGCTCATTTCAATCTTTCAAGTAAAGATTCTCCTGTTACTGATGAGGAAAGGAGATATATGGAAAGAGTTCCTTATGCAAATACAGTGGGGAGTATTATGTATTTGATGGTGTGTACAAGACCTGATCTTGGTTATGCTGCTAGTTTAGTTAGTAGGTATTTGTCTAATCCTGGAAAGAAACACTGGGAAGCTGTGAAGTGGATACTCAGGTATCTTAAAGGTACTCAAGGTCATGGCTTGGTGTTTGGTTGTGCTGATAAGGATCAACAAAACAAAATGATTGGTTATGTTGATTCAGATTTTGCTAAGGATTTAGACAAGAGTAGATCCATAACTGGTTATGTGTTCAAAGTTATGGGGAATGTGGTCAGCTGGAAGGCTCAATTGCAACGTGTGGTAGCTTTGTCTACTATAGAGGCAGAGTACATTGCATTAACTGAGGGAGTTAAGGAGGCAATGTGGCTGAAAGGGTTTGTTGAAGGCCTGGGAGTAGACTTGTCAGATGCTGTGGTTATTGTGATAATCAAGGTGCTGTACATTTGTCAAAGAACAGCAGGTATCATGAAAGGACCAAGCATGTAAGAGTGAAGTTTCATTTTATCAGAGAGATAGTGAATTCTGGTGAAGTGAATGTGGAAGGCATTGATACAAGTCTCAATCCGGCTGATGTTTTTACTAAAGTTTTACCGATTTCGAAGTTTGATTTCTGCTTGAAATCTTTGGGCGTTACTTGAAGAAAAATTGGCTTCAAGGTGGAGAATGTGGAAAAATGAAGTCCAATTTGTTCCTACGGAAGAATAATGTGTTCCTGCGGAAGAAGGAATTTGGTTCCTGCGGAAGGCAAAGTGGTTTCCGCAGAAGGAATAGTTTGTATTGCTTCCGCAGCAATAGTATAAGGATTCTTTGTTTCCGTATTAATTGTGTAGGGGTGTAAAATGTAAATTCGTTGTTTAGTTTGTTATTTCTGTTAGATTCGATTAGTATAAAAGGAATCGGTGGGATTAGAATTGGGGACACTGAAATCTTCTTAATTCTAGTTCTTCTGATTCTTGTAATCAATTCGATTCAATAAACGTGTATTTCTTGGGTATTCTTGATTGTCATTTTTGTTCGATTATATAACATTTAGGATTGAGAATTAAAATATTTTGGATTCGAATATTTTTACTCACTCGTGCTCGCCTCTGTCGTACACTCATACACAGGGATCCAGCCTAAATACGATAGGCCAAAAGCCCAACTAACCTGCAATCCAAACAGGAACTTAGGCCCAAAATAACACCAGCTAGCTAAAACTCTTGAGCCCACAAACAAACAGCTGCTTAACGCCTTAACCTGCTTTGGTCTTAAAATGCATTTTTTTTCACAAAAGCTTTTCATGACATTTGTTGTTTGCGTCGCCTAGATCACAGACAGACTTTGAGATCTATAGAGTATTTGTTTTTTTAAAGACTTTTATTAAGAAAAAGTCTGAAAGAGATCTGCATGCTCCAGATTTGACACAAGCACATCTAAAGTATTGTAAAGTATGCAGAGGATTAAACACCATCATTCACCACCACCCATGCCCACCACCACCGTCCGCCACCTCCTCCGTCCACCACCACCCTCCGCCTCCACCCACCGTCCGCACTATAAACTTTTTGTTTCTATCTTTGTTTTGTACCTGTCGCAACATATGGGTTTAATAGTGTGAGTTTAAAAGTAATTGCATGATAAAAACAACAAAAGAGATACTTTTGATACCATTTAATTTACACTACGACTATATTTTTGGATTATATTATTAAGGCTCTAAGACCTCCAACAGCCTAATTAACTCCCAGTAAAAAGGAAAAAAAATAGTCGGTATAAGCAATAACTTACATTACTTTGAAGTTTATAACTACATCACATTCTAAATGATACATTGCACAATGGAAAACTACCGCCATGGAATTAACATCATGTTTTTCCATCACATGTAGAGAGTTGCATTAGATAACCTTTGAGAGGGTATGGCGACTAACCATTTCCTTTTCTTCGTCACAAATCCAAACTCATCACGAAGATCAAACTCGTCATCTTTAGGCAAGATCCAATCAAAATAATGGAAAAGTGAAGCTAGTATATACATTAACATCTTGTCTCCAAGGGAGATCCTGGGCATATTCTTCTTCCCGACCCAAATGGCAAAAACTTCAAACTGTTTCCATTGTAATCCCAAGTTTCGTTTAAAAATCTCTCTGGTTTAAACTCCAATGGGTTAGTCCAGTTGTTGGGATCACGGTGGATTGCCCAAACATTCATATACACGATCGTACCTTTTGGGATCGTGTAGCCACCCACATTGCAAGATTCATCTGGGCATCTTTGCATTAGGAGAGGAAGTGGAGGGTGCAATCTAAATGTCTCCTTGATCACTGCATCAAAATATGTCAATTTTGATAGATGCGATTCTTCAACAATATTGTTCATTCCGACAACTTTTGTAATTCATCTTGAACCTTTCTCATTACACTTGGATTGTTTAAAATCTCCGCCATCACCCATTCCACCATTGTCGATGCTGTGTCTGTTGCCGCAATTATGATGTCCTGTTTCGTTAAAGTTTCTATTATTAGTATACATATACTTTTGTTAGAAAGAATAAGAATAATTTTTTTTTAAAAAAAGTACCATTAATAGAGCCTTGATGTGAATCATTTAAATGATGTAGAAGTGTCTTTCTGGTCTTTAAGCTCTAACAAGATTTGCAGAAAATCCCTTTTTCCATCTTCTTCAACCGCCTCATCGATTTTGCTAGAGTTCGTTTTCATTCTTTTCTCTATAATGTCATCAAATATTTGATCAACGTATTCAACTTGCTCTGCATATCACGCTGCCTTCTTTGAAGATCAAAGCGCGATAACATTGGTAGATAATCAGAGATGTTTGGCGCTCCAAGTAACTCGACAATTTGAATTCAACTTCGCGAAACCCATCTCCAATATGCATATCTTCACTAGATTTGCTACTACCCCATAACATGCTTGTCACAACATTAACCTCAGTGTTGAAAGCAATTTCATTTATATCTACCTTTTCCCCAATTTTATTAAAACACTTGTTTCATTGTCCTTTTCACTTCATATGTTCGAAAACTCTGACCAGCTTTTAGATTAGCGTTGCTTAGCACTTGGCTGACCAAAATCTTACGCATGTTACGCCAATGGTTGTTGTTGTTCGACCATCCGATATCAGACGCGCCATAAGTTAAGGTTAA
Organism: Flaveria linearis; assembly: GCA_024085815.1. NCBI lineage: Eukaryota > Viridiplantae > Streptophyta > Magnoliopsida > Asterales > Asteraceae > Flaveria > Flaveria linearis. The sequence goes on from CM044004.1 coordinate 97,542,069, forward strand.
CGCGGTGTGTGGAGGGCTTCGGTTAGCAAAGGTCGGTCCAGGTCACGAGTTACGACCTGTTCACATAGAATCAAAACAATATTGATGAATAATATCTTCTGCGTATCAAATAAGAGATCTTTTATATAGAAAGAATGAAACTTTTTTTTAATTTATGAAAGCAGGTTTAGACTATGTGTGATGGGTTTATTGTATGGAAATGATTTTATAATGGTTTATGGAAAGTTTCATAATCTCAACCAACGGACTTGAAATTATTTAGTTTTGGTTGCCGCAATGGGGTGACCTAGAAACCATAACATGTCTAGAGTCCGCTAGCCAATCAAGCTGACTAACAAACAAACTTAAAGATAAATAATACGATAATAACTATAACAGATAATAAACTTAGCTAACACAACCTTCACGAGGTCCATGGAGTTCACCACGACATGAAGCTTACTTCCGAGCCGCAGACTAAAGATGGGACCATATTTCTTAGCCATTTCAGTGAATCTTTCGTGTAGGTTGGAGCGAGAAACGGGAGGTAGCCCTACAACCGGTAAGCCATAAGGGCCTGGTGGCAAGGGTGCGCGCGTTGTATAGAATAACTGATCCATTTGTACCATAGAAAGACAAGTGCCGGAACAGAAATGGTGAGAATCGTGCGAGCAAGCTCGTCTCGTTCGTGTTGATCTCCACCACCAAGACCAGAAGGTGATCATACTGAGATACATATTATATGCAAGTTCTGATATCATTTTACTGCAAATGGTATGTAGTAGTTTGCTTCTTTAATACATGTGTGTATATGTATAATGGTTGATTTAGGACCATCGACGTAATACCACTAGCATACGGCATCAAATATGGTTACGTGTGTGTATTTGCAGTTTGATGTTTTAGAATTAGTGAAGTTTGTCTAAATCCAAATATGATTGTGTCAAAAGTCAAATATAAACTTTAATCATGCATTCTTGATGCATTTACAATGGGTTCTTATAAATATGTAAGTATATTTCTTATGTTATATAAAGTGGTTGTAATTAGTTGTGAGTAGAGCGCAAAGTAAATTTTACTAGTCGTCTGTATATTTAGTGTGACATTGTTCACCGCTCAAAATATTTTAATAATTTTTTGAAAGTTTTGTGAGTGTAGTAAAGAGAAAAATGTAATCATAAATATAAAAATACTATTCGTTGAAAATAAAAAAATACTAATTTTTAGTATAATTATAATAATAAGAATGCAGAAAGAATGCAAATGCCTTAAAGTCCCTACGTTGGTCAAATTTTCTTTTCCACAATGTACATGTGAATTTGCTTAAGCTATATGTCTAGTGGACTTATTAGATTATGTCTAATGAGCTTAGCATCATGTAAGTTGGGGCGCCGGTTAACTTTTTAGTCGGCTTAGGGGCTGTTTGTAATTTTTGATTGATTAAGTGTGAACAATAAGAGGTCTGATTTATAAGTGTTGAAACATTAATGAGTCTAAATCAATTAAAAGTCAGTATATCGCTTAACTATTCAAAAGCAAATGTCTGACCAATTCAGATAAGAGGTCGTAACAATTTAGCATTAGACATCTTAACCATTCGGCATTAGTATAACCATTCAGAGACAAATGCCTGAACCATTCAGAGACAAATGCCTGAACCATTCAGACATTTGTCCTCAAAACAAACAGTCTAAACCGTTAAGTGATGAATCATTCAGGATTTGAACCATTAAAAGACTGATCCATATGCTGCTAAACAGCCCCTTAGCTGACAAGTTTGAAATAAATCTTCTCTAACTAGCTGGTTTTTAAGATGTCTATAATTATAGACCGGAAAATGATATTCACTAAAAATGGATATTTCAGTAATTTTTCGTTTGGTTAGTTTGCTTAGTATTCATCGACGTTACATTTTGCAAAGTATAGGATATTAGGATATGTAAACATTAGAATTAGAATATTATATATATATTCTAGACATGTTTTATTGTATAAAAACTAGAAATGTCTATACGCGTTCCGCTGGAAATTGCACCACATACTTGAATACAAAAAATATCGTAACGGTTATCACTACGATTTAGAACCCGAAGACATCAAATATCTTGATAAATCACAAAAAAATAATAAATCACTAACACACACTAATATTAATAAATAATTTATGTTCGTTTCCTCCGCTTGTCTTTATGATGAAAATAAATAAATAGGTATTTAAAACAACCTTTAGTTACTAAACTCACTTTTTATATAAACATGATACATATCATAAGCAATGCAAATAAAAAAAAGACCAAATATGAAAATCACAAAACTTATATGGCGAAAATATATAAAGTTAAAAAATTACATGTAGCTAACACCTTTAAATTATATAGATATATATGACTAGTTTCATTTAAATTATTAGGCTAAACACCATATTACTATCACAATTAATACAAATGATTCTTTGTCCAACGGTTTAAGTTGAGCTAACCATGACATGTAAATATTGGGTGGTCCTGAATTCAAGTCTCAAAGCAAATACTTAAAGTTAATCCAGTGAGTTTTCTTAGTAATAAGTTTTCTTCAAAGAGGATTGGGGATGTGTACCGGTTGGAAAACGGATATATGCGCCAATTAAGATAACACCTATTATCCAAATCAGGGTCGCACATTTATCGTTTAAAAAAAGAACAATCACAATTAATGTTACGCAAGTAGACATTAATGGTTTGAAGGCTTTGTACACCATTGATTAGTCGTTATAGAATAAAATCAAATTTGACTTAGAAATCTAGCGTTTTTTAGATTAGTTTCTCTCGCAATGATGACAGAAGAAAACAAAAAACAGTTTGATGTCATGATGAAATCAGTGATGTTTAATGCAAGCTATATATGATTAGGGTTATATGTTACATACACCAGCTATTTATAAACTGCAGTTTATAAATTCTGTAAACTATCGTTTACAACACTGTAAACTGTAGTTTACAAAGTAAACGACCGTTTATTTTTTTGTAAACTGCAATTTACTTTTTTCAGATTTTTACATGGTGTGTGAATCAATAACCCATACGATTATATGAAGAAAAGCCATAACAATAGTTATCTAATCTAAGCTTGTGTTGATAAGGACCGTTTGTGAATGTCACTTGTATTGGACCATGTATTATTTGAAAATCATATAAGCTCGCTAATAAGAAAATTGTATTCAATTTAATTTAATACATAATTTATTTAATAAATTTATCTAATATTAAGTCGATGATGGTGATATACGGATTTTTTCATGTGTTATATCTATTTTAGATCGACTTGAAATACTAGACCATGGCACATTGGGGATTGTATATTTAGATTAGTGGATCATTGAAATTAATAATCGGTCTTAACTAGTATTTAACCCCACTCGTACGTTGGGGGCGTAAAACGGCATACCCCAGGTTCTAATACCCAAAAGGTAAGGGTGACACAATACAAGCAGACCCGAAAAACCGGACCAAAAAAAAAAGACCGGACCGACCAGAAAAACCGGACCAAAAAACCAAAGACCGGACTGACCCAACCCATTCTAAATACATGTGATCCGGCCCTCGGTCCTAAGTTTTAAGTATTTTGGTCCTTGGTCCGGGCCAGTCCGGGCCCAGTGAAAACCATATTACCCGAAATGACCAATTAATATATAAGAAAAACCCTAAATACTTAATACATAGTATGTGGGTTGTGGGGTGAAATAATGAATGACGGTAATTGACTTCTTCAAAAAGTGATTGTTGTTCATTCTTTTCGTTGTTGTTGCTTAGTTATCTTCTCATCATTGTGCTAAAATCAAGATGTTTATTTTCTCTTAGATTTCTATCGATACAGCTTTTGTTATTAACCTCTATGATTTGGTTTTTTTATATACTAGATTAAATTATATTATAATGACTCATGAGATATATGCATTGAATATTGACATACTACATTGAAGTAGATTATGAACACCAATAGAGAACCAATCTTAATGTCATAATTTTCATTATGAAGTGTTTAATATTTTTAGCAACATAATTCTATGGCCAACCCAATTTAGAACCGACCTTTCAGGACCGAAACCGGACCGGACCAACCCATCTTTATATGGTCCGGTTCTCGTTCCTTAAATTTCATACATTTTGGTCCTCGGTTTGGGCCGGTTTGAGCCGGTCCGGTCCGTGGGTTTAGCCCATTGCACACCCCTACCCAAAGTGTTGGTGATCAATCCTTTGCTTCACGGAATTAAACAACACAAAAACAATAGAAAAACACAACGATAGATCACGACTCGATCTTCATTGATTATATTTTCTATTGAAACTAAAAAACAATAATTTTATACAAACAAGAAGATAGACTAGAAATAAAATAGCATAACAAGTGCATAATTAACTCCTAAAAACTAGTAAACTAACCCATGACATTGACCCACTACTTGACACTTACATTCAGAAATCAGAACCATGAAATTAGGGATGTAAACGAGCCGAGCCGAGCCCGAGTCTTATAGTACTCGAGCTCGGTTCGATGGGTTTTTCTTAAAGCTCGAGCTCGAGCTCGTTCGAGCCTGTTATTTCTGGATCGAGCTCGGCTCGAGTAGCGAAAATAAAGCTCGAGCTCGACTCGTATAAGCTCGGTTTAGTTGCAAAACAAAACTACCGAGCCAAAGCTCGGCTCGAGCTCGAGATTTAAGTAGATTTTAAATATTTTAAATATAATATATATATATATGTATATAATATGTATAAATCCAACTAGGCTCGTTAAGGCTCGCGAGCCTAAACGATCTTTGAATGCAAGACTCGGGCTCGGGCTCGATTAATAATCGAGTTATATATCAAGCTCGAGATCGGGCTCGAGCTCGCTTAGGCTCGGCTCGATCGAGCTTTTTACCGAGTCGATCTCGAGTATCCATCGAGCCGGCTTGGCTCGTTTACATCCCTACATGAAATAAACATGTATAAAATGAAGTAATTGCCGCAACCCATTTGACGCATGACCTACAAGTCTGACTAACCCCAACAACTAATGCAGCTTTCACTAAATGAAATGCAATCTACCTAGGTAGCCTTTAGGGATGTTTAATATAGAGATGTTAAAAAATATTCGAATCCGAAACCGAATCTGAAATGTTCGAAAATTTGAAATTCGGATATCTGAAATTTCGGATTTGAATTCGTATTTTGTGACAACCCTAAATAATCGACAATCATATTTATGTTACTACTAAATAAATTATATTATTATCATGTCAACTTTTCGTACGCATGTTTACATGCATATATGTATATGAAAAATATAAGTATGCATGCATATATATTAAATTACTTACGTGTGCATGCATGTATATATTAGAAATTCGCGTATGCATGCATATATATATGGAGATTTCGTATGCTTGCATACATGTATAAAATTCAAATATGTACGTTTTGCATATACATATACATATATATATATATATATATATATATATATATATATTATATTTATGCAAAGCCATGGATACATGTTTACAAAAGCTCACTTATGCTTGTCGTAATACACATATATAAATACATCTATATATATATACATATTAAGAGGATTAAAACTAAAGCAAACATAACCAAATCAAAACCCTCAAAACCCTAACTAAAAATTTAAAACTAACACTAAACTAAAACACCCCAAACCACCTCCTAAACCTTCGGTCGATCAAAACCACCACCCGAAACCACCATAACCCGCCACCTAGCATCACCCTACACCATAATTCGCCACCACACCACCATAATCATTCCAATAGAGGAAAGATGGCATCCTCTCGGCCAAAGACACCATGAAACCGCCACCTATCACCTTGTATTCACACCATAACCATCCCCTTAAACCGCCACCTAGCCAAACCGCCACCCTAAGTCATGATTCATTGAACAATTGCTAGCTTCCTTAAGTCAACACCTACATGTAGCTTCATCAATCCAAAAGGAATGTGGCAATCCCAAGAACACCCCCTCGGCCACCTTACTTCTCCTCTAAACTGCCACCTCCCATCTCTAGTGAGCCTTAGTCACCAAGCCTCATAATTACAACAATGTAAATGAGACACTTCATGAGTCTATACTTGCTTACTCACCCAAGCTATCATGAACATGCCATTAATGGCAACCGACTCCTTTTGCACTATAAGAAACTCTCGGGACTTCTCACAAACACAAACACATCACAACTAACACCCACTTCCTTGCACCCCTCGGTTTATAAACTTCAAACCACTACTTTTGCTTTTCTCTCTCTCAGTTCCAATCTCCAGCACCACCATCTTCACAACCATCGGTCACCACCTTTGTCCCTCTTTATCTCCCGGCTCCCACACAAACAACCGACACCCCTACCACACCCGTAGCACAACCATCATCGACACCACCATCACCGTAAGCCAACATCACCTTCCACCACACCATTTTGTCTATCGGGTTCAAGAAGCAGGAACAACATCAAGGACACCATCATCCACAAGGTTGGAAATGTTTCTTGATATGTCTTAAAAATCCAATATTATATATGTGTTATAAACACATGTACAACAAAGTCTTGCTAAATATATATCAAGACTAACCTTTAAAATTCTTATCAAATATGAGATGTTAAAAATTCAGAAAGTTATGACATGAATAAAAGGATATTTTGATTTATAAAGATTAAATCTTTAATTAGTAAGAAAATCTAGTAAAAATACTAAACAAATGAGATTGTCAGAATAAACATTGAAAACCTTTATTTATAGACTGAAATATTATTCTGGAAATTTTGGCAAAATTATGATAAATAAAGACAATTTATACAAAATTGTTTTTATAATGAAATATAGAAAATACTTAAAAATATAAAATAATTCGATAAAATTATTATAAATTCACAGAATGATAATTTTGAGGTATAAAAGTCTCTGGAATTATTTCAGAATTTATTTTCCTATTATAATTGAGATACGAATTTTTATATATTCCGCAGTAGAAAAATAGAAATAAATACTTAAACTATATAATAAATTCTGATAAAATTATTTATGTAATATTAAATCAGAATATACATAATATAAAATTTCATAATTTTTGGATTTATATAACTATTTTTTATGAATATTGAGATTATTGTAAAAATTTACAGAAACTGATCTGCTACGAGTTAGTCTTTGATATATTTATATGATGTTATATTTCTATATGAAACATTCTGTAAAATTTTAGGAATTTATGGACTGCATAATATATTTTTAATAAATTTTAGGAATACTATGGAAATTACAGAAAACAATCTGTTTGGAATTAAATATTATAAAATTTATGGGATGTTGAAAACTGTTGGAATAATATTCTGTAAATTTTTGGGAATTTATGGATAGCCCTAGCTAATTTTGTAAATTTATGGAAACTTTGGACTAATTGTAAGTAATTATGTATAGTAAACTAATTGTTAAGAATTTTGTGGTAACATTATTTGACTACTTTATAGCTGAACTCTCAAAAGTTAAATCTGAGGTTCTAAAAATTTTAAAGAAATTTATATCTGACATTGTAAATTATTTTATAGGTTCAAATTCGGAGACACGGTGAGAATCATAGCCCCATTTTTCAACCCTTTTGGTATTTGTAAAGTTTTGGGGGAAAAAGCATACTGATTACGTTGATGTGTTATTTTGAAAATATTTTTGAGACTTACTGTCATTTGTGATACAACCATTAGTTCGAATGAGAACCGTCTGATAATATTAGTAGCGCTACTTAGGAGAATATTTGCACCAACAGGATGAGTGTTGTGATGCTATTTTCCTGCACCTAACCGAATGGGGGTTGAGATGTAATATTATCTGATTTTATGAATATTCGTAACAGTATGATTATGTTGTGTACAGGTTTGGTTGTAATTGATACATCAACAAAAATTACTTTATCTGGAAATAAACCTATGTTCTCACCAACTTTTGTTGACTATTTTGAGTATGCTTTTTCAGGAAACGATGACTAATACCCTTGACTTTAGTTTTGAGGTTCACAACGGTTGGGGAGAAATTGTTGGAAGGGTTTGTGTTACACTAACAGTCAACATAGTTGACTACAGTGTGTATGTTGACGCACACTTCCACCGTATCTGAAGACATGCAGTAGTTTAATCAAGTTGTAGAAAGATTATATCTAATTTTGAAAACTTATGTATAAGATGTAATCTCGGATATTATGAATAAATGCATGTCCTACTTTATGATTTTAAGTGTGTATGTTTATTGTATTTACTCCGCTATAATTAATGCACTCTGATCAGGCAAGTCACACCCGAACGCATTTCACGCTTCGTCAGGATGTGACAGATTTGGGTAGTGATTTTAAGAATTTTCAGATATTCGAATATCCAAATTATCCGAAATATGTTTATAGAAATTATAAAATAATAAATACTAATTTAGAAATTTCGGATATTATCGGATATTTTTATAAAAATTTTGGATATCCACAAACTTTTTCAATAAAAATTATTATGTTTTTTTTAAAAATTTTAAATAATACAATTTTTTTTGAAATTCTGATATCCGAGCGAATATCTGTATGCGAATCCAAATCCGAATCCAAAATTTCGGATTCAGATAGTGAAATAATTTCGGATATCTAAATTTGAACACCCTAGTTGAATGTAGTTATTCACTTTCAAAAGCTTACCATGCTATTCACATCTTCAAACAATATTCACTTTTCACAAAATCAATTCCCAACAAACTTTATTCACTTTTAAGAGATTACCATGTATGAATTTCTGGTTTCTTATCTTTTAATCATGTGTGTCTTTTAAGTCTAGGTTTGTTTTTGAGCACAAATGTTATTGAATAGGTTAAGTTTGACTGTTTATTTCTTGTTTGAATATATAGGCTCTGTTTGAATGTATATTACACTTATTTAGTGCAAATGTTATTCGCTTTTGTCACTCTGTTTGAATAGTCTCTTATGACTATTTATTAGGAATAGGAAGGAGTACGTGTTTGAGATTTTAAATTGCTATTTACTAACTACTAGACATTATTGTTTCTTTAAATATCCTATATGAATCTCTTAGCTCGGTTTTATTTATTAATAGTTTTTATTTTCGGTCTTAAACCCAATAAAAAAATTTGTTTATAACAAAGAAACTTGATAAAAAGATGGATACATATTTTTTTTTTTATTTATTTTAAGCCTTTAAAATGGTTTAGCCGCTCTAGTTACTTTAAATATAAACATAGACTTAAGAGTCTTATTATATCTTCCACAGTCCCACTTGAAAATTAAATAATATATTGCTAAGTCAAGTCAATAACTCGTGGGTTGCATGCTAGCATACCCACACTTTCGATTAATCTAGGATGTCGATTGCTTAAATTAAACTTCTCACATTTGCCTATGAACCAGTTGTTTAAACTACTGTTTATTATTAGTTTCTTTACAAATCCAATCTTTCTAATTGGTCGTTGTCGCGTATTATGAGCCAGAGTCTTATCGAGTACAACCTCTCTATCCCATAAAATAGAGGAAATGTTTACCCTTATCGACCCTATCCAAACCCTGTTATTGTACGTATGAGATTTTAATGTGTATGTTTGTTGGTTATGATTTACTGGTATTTAACACTTGCCTCACTTCTTGGTGATTTCCTTCTTCTTCTTGTGATTATAAGTTAGAAATTAAAATATAGCATGTGGCTACTGCCTCATGTAATTCTAACTTTAAGTGAACTACAAGCTTCTAAGAGTTTAAAGTAACAACCTTTTTACCAAGTATATAATCCCCCAAACTCCTCTCATTTTTTTCATCACAATACAAATCCACTTCATTATCTCCTAATCTTCCAAATTATCTCTTATTAACCTTAAGCATGGGTGATAAACTTATGTTTTGCTTGCTAATCCTTCTAATCAGTTTTCAATACACCACTTGTGCAATTACCAATAATCCTACTGCACTAGACTTTGTTAAAACCTCATGTAAAACCACCCGCCACCCGGCTCTTTGTGTCAACTCTCTCTCAAATTATGCGGGTTTGATCCAAGGAAACGATCAGCAGCTAGCCAAAGCGGCTATAGCGGTCAGCCTGACCAACGCCAAGTCAGCAGCAGCATTCGTTTCCAAACTGGCTAGAACCTCAAATATAAAACCGAGCGAGTCTCAAGCCCTGAAAGACTGTGTCAATAGCATGACTGGCTGTGTGGCTAGTCTGACCCAGTCACTTCAGGAGCTTGGGAAACTGGCGCGGTTTAAGGGCCAGAATTTTGATTGGCATGTGAACAGTATACAAACGTGGGTCAGTTCTGCACTTACTAACCAAAACACTTGTGTTGGGGGATTCGCGGATAGTTCTATGAATGGACGTATGAAGGATGCTATTAATCAAAAGATGAGTTCGGTTTCACAAGTTACTAGCAACGCGCTCGCTTTGGTGAACACGTTTAATATGAGGCATAAAGGAGTTGCGCATAAGCCTTGATGGTTCATATACTTCAAAGCTATTGTTTTTTACTTGTTACTTATCCAACAAAGGTTATAGATATGTAGTACGTAGTAATTATGGTCTGTCATTAGTTTTTGATCCTTAAGGATTGTTTTGACTGGTCAACTGTACTAGTTTTCGTGTCAAAGTTTGTTGTTTATATGGCTAAGGTTATGCCTTGCATGTTTAGGTTTTACTGGCCTTATTGTTAGTGTTATAATTAATATATATAAAACAATAAAGATGTCACCTTATATAATATATTCTGTCTTCTGTGTAATTTTGAAATCATTTATTGCATCAAGTTCCAGTCAACTTTTAAAGGGTCCTAATAAATAGACACCACTTTTTTAAATCGACACCCCCTATACGCCGCGTATGGGTCCATACGCGGCCCATACCCGGCGTATAGGGTACGACCATTAATGCGACATTAATGACTGACAACCGACGTCACATCACTTCACCTATACGGGGCGTATAGGTCCATACGCCACGTATAGGTCAGTACCGATTTAAAAAAGAATATAAGCTATACGCCGCGTATGGTGCCATACGCGGCGTATAGATCCTCGGCCTACTATATCTTTCAAATTTTCTATTTTTTACACACACTTCAAAAAAAAAACACTCTCGTATAGCACTATACTACACGTATTGATCTTCGATTTTTCAACATCCAGGTACGTATTATTGTTCATACATCATTATTATGTTAATCGTTCATTGATTTAAACGTTAAAGTAGTGTTTTATGCCCCAAAATGCGTGATTTAAAAACTGGATTAAAGAACTATACGCCGGTACAGCCCCGCGTATAGGGCTATACGCAGCGTATAGTTCTTTGGTTGGGGACGAAGACACATTGGTGTGTACCCTATACGCGGCGTATAGATATATACGCGGCGTATAGGGTATTGCAATACGCGACTTGGGGGCCATACGTGGGTCCCCTATACGCTGCGTATAGTCCTATACGCGGCGTATAGGGTCGGATTCGACCTATACGTTGCCCTGTGACCATACGCTGCTACCCTATACGCGGCGTATAGCCCTATACGCGGCGTATAGGGTAAATATATATACAAATACATATATATGTATATACGCATATACATATACATATACATATACATATACATATACATATACAATACATATACATATACATATACATATACCTATACATATACATATACATATACATATACATATACATATACATATACATATACCTATACATATACATATACATATACATATACATATATATGTATATACACATATACATATACATATATGTATATGTACATATATACATATAACATGTATACGTATACGTATACGTATACGTTTACTTATACGTATACATATACATATATATGTATATGTGTATGTGTATATATATATAGATACGTATACGTTGTTTTTGACCTATTTGTTCACCTGTGCAGATATGTCTTCCGATTCTGAGATTGAGGCTGACGTTGTTGACCATATTGCCGAGCATCCTTGGCTGCAGTTTGATGCCGGTTCCGTTGAGCACGCTAAGTGCTCAAAATTTATTCGGATGAAGATCGGTCATCAAAAGGCCGTAGATTGGGAGGTGATGGCTGAGTTGGGAGAGCGCGATCGTCTTGCTGCTATTATCGGAGACGATACGCCGTGGAGACGTCTTTTTGAGATCGCATTCTTACCGTCCCACCGTGAGCTGGTAGTGGAGTTTTTATCCACATTTACATATATTCGTCCAGATGAGATGGTGGAGGACGATGAGCGATCGGAGATATCTTTTACGCTTTGTGGACATGCACATCAGATGTCCATTGAGCAGTTTGCAGTTGTCTCTGGGCTTTATTATGAGCCGGAGACTGTTACCCCTCTGTTCACTGAGGGTATTACTGAGATGAAGGAGGGCACATTGAGAGAGTGGTGGCCTGAGATTGCCGGAGGTCCGTTTCAGAGGACTAAGGGCAGGGTCACCGGCATTCGAGATCCTCTCATCCGTTATCTGCATCGGATGATCGCCACGTCCATCACGGGACGTGGCAAGAGTCGGGAGTGGTGTACCATTCCCGACTTATTTTACTTATACTGTTTGATTACGGGGACCAGGTGTAACCTGGCGAGGTGTTTGGCGGAGTATTTTGCTTCGTATTATCATCGGCAGGAGCGAGGAGCGGTGTACGGCGGCGCGTACATCACGTTGATTGCCCGATCTTTAGGTTATCTTCCTCGGCATCTTGGTGACGTGTCTCCGCCGATCGAGCCGGTGAGATTAGATCGTCGTACGCTATTCGGCATGCGTATTATACGCCAGTTTCCGGTTGGCATACGATTCTCTCTTCGACCGGGGAGATCTGGCAGCCGGCACCAGTTCAGCAGCTCGGCATTGTCGATCCACTGCAGCAGCACGGGCAGCCGCATGATCAGCCACCACCCGACGAGCAGCCACATGATCAGCCGCCTCCTCAGCCACATCAGCCGCCTCCTCAGCCTCAGATCCCACGACATATTTATAGAGAGGTGAGGCTGCCTGCACGTGTGGAGACATTGTTGCAGGATATGTCTAGGAGCTTACGGCAGCAGAGTCGACGGCTCGATCGCGTTGAGGATCTGATGGAGTGGCAGGTTCAGTCAGAGATGGCGCGGCGTTCTGGTACTGATCCTCCGCCGTTGCCACCGCCTCGAGATTACCCTGACTCCCCGTAGTTTTGTATTGTAATTTTTATTTTGTTATGTAATTTAAAAACTTTGTAAATATATTATCAGTTTATGTTTATCTTTTATGTTTATTATCAGTTTATGTTTATCTTTGTAAATATATACAGACATACAGACATACATACATACAAACATACATACATACATACATACATACATACATACATACATACATACATACATACATACATAGATACATACAGACATACAGACATACAGACATACATACAGACATACATACATACATACATACATACATACATACAGACATACATACATACATACATACATACATACATACATATAGATACATACAGACATACAGACATACAGACATACATACAGACATACATACATACATACATACAGACATACATACATACATACATACATACATACATACATACATACATACATACATACATACATACATACATACATACATACATACATACATACATACATACATACATACATACATACATACATACATACATACATACATACAGACATACATACATACATACATACATACATACATACATACATACATACATACATACAGACATACATACAGACATACATACATACAGACATACATACATACATACATACATACATACATACATACATACAGACAGACAGACAGACAGACATACATACATACATACATACATACATACATACATACATACATACATACAGACAGACAGACAGACATACATACATACAGACAGACATACATACATACATACACAAATACATACATCAAATTATATATATATTAAAACTCAAAAATTAAAAAAACATATACATATATAAACTATACGCCGCGTATAGACCCATACGCGGCGTATAGCTCCTCCACTACAGTCCTCTTGTGACCACGTACAGTGCTAATGCGACCAATTATTTTGTACTATACGTGGCGTATGGCCCCATACGCCACGTATAGTACAAATAATTGGTGCTCATGCGACCACTACAGTCCTCTTGCGACCAATTATTTTGCACTATACGTATTTCTCTCTCAAAATATCACACTTTTATTCGTTCGGTATGTCGTTTTGGGACGGTAACTATTTGTTTGGTGAATATTCAAATGAATATTCAAATGAATATTCGTTCGTGGTGGATAGTAATCAAGATGATGCGTACGTTCAATCTGCTTACGAGACAGGACTGCTAGATTTAAACCAATCGTATGTTCCCGATGATGAAGTTGAGTTTTGCCGAGAGTCAACTTACGACACGCAACAAAATAATATACTCTCGAGTGATGAAAAACAAACGACAAAAGTATCGTTTGAAACATCTCAAAATTTTTTATCTCTCGATGAGCTAGTCTGTTGGGCTGTTAATAGAGGACGTGATAATGGTTACGTTATTATTACACGAAGATCAAAGAAAAAAGAAGGTCAGGTCGTAAAGGTATGGCTTATCTGTGATCGTGCGGGCGAACACAAAAGTAAAGCGACAGTTAGACGATCTGGTAGCAAAAAAATCGGATGTCCTTTTAAATTGGTAGGGATATACGACAACAAACGTCGTTCGTGGAAATTAGAGGTGCGAAGTGACGAACATAACCATGATCCTGCTCAACATATGGAGGGGCATCCTTTTGTAAGAAGGTTTTCTCAAAACGAATACAATTTGGTGGAGCAGCTTACTGATCAGAACATGGAGCCTCGTAGCATCTTATCAGCTATTAAAAAGCAAAATCCTAATAATGCATCAATAACCAGAGACGTATACAACGCTCAATATAAGATAAGAAGTGAAAGAAAAGTCGGTGAAACACCAATGCAAGTCTTAGAAAACCTTTTATCTATTAAAAGGTACGTTTATTACACCCGAGGTTTTTTTTTTCAATAGACTTAATTAAAATGAAGCCTAACTTGTATTTGTATCCTCACTTAACAACATCAATTTTCCTTCCTTTTTCAATTAAAAGGTATGTTTATTACACCCGAGAAGATCCCGATACTAATGTCGTAGAAGATATATTTTTTGTCATCCTAAATCATACGACACTTGGCGTGCATTTCCGCACGTGCTGATGATAGACGCTACATATAAAACAAACATGTACAAGCTTCCGTTTGTTCAGATTGTTGGTGTGACCTCCACACACAAGACATTTTGTGTTGCTCATGCGTTTATTAGCAAAGAACGGGAAGATAATTTTGAATGGGTGCTTAATAGATTGAAAGATACGTTAAGCAAGTGTATGGAGCCGCGCGTCATAATAACAGACAGAGATCTCGCTTTAATGAACGCATGTGTTAAAGTGTTTCCGAATGCTTCAAAGTGTTTATGCAGGTGGCATATTAATGAAAATATCGCGAAACACTGTAAAGCAAGTTTTACGAAAGATGGCTGGAGAAAGTTTAAATATGCATGGGCACGTTTGTGTGAGTCTCCCACGGCGGAGATTTACGAGTATAACTATAACCTTCTTTACGAACGATTAGTTGAAGCGAATCGAGAAAGTAAGTTTTTATTATATTTTAATTATGTTTTATTATATTTTCAATATATAATTTAAGCGTGATTTATTATATTTTCAGAGGTATTGTCATATATAAACAGAAACTGGTTAGAGAGTTACAAAGAAATGTTTGTATCAGCCTGGACTAACTTGAACCGCAATTTTGGCCAACGCACAACAAATAGGGTGGAGAGTCAACATGCAAATTTAAAAAGATATCTTAAATCAACAAATAGCTCACTGGATAGACTTGTGGAGTTTGTAGATCAATTGGTGAACGCACAAGAGGTAAATTTAAAAGAAAGCTTTGAGACAAGCAAAATTAAAACCATGAATCATCATAAACTTCCGCTATTTGATTACTTAAGATGCAAGGTTTCACACATAGCTCTTGATTTATTAGTTGCCGAAAACACTAAATTGCATGTGATGCGCTCTGCAAATGCAACATGTGGTTGTCATCTTTTCACTAGTTGTGGCTTGCCTTGTGCTTGTCGGCTGGAAAAATATGAACATTCTGGTAATAGTCGCTCCATCATTATCATTTTTCTATTAAAGTGACAAATTATGTATTAATTTATACTTTATAATGCAGGCACTAAAATTCCATTAGATGCAATTGACGTATTTTGGACGAAGCTTGATAACATTAAGCCATCATATACGGTGGATGAAAAAGTTGATGTTGAAGAAGAAATGGAACGGGTGAAACAACAAATAATGACACAACCCGCAGCTGTAAAATTTAGTTTGGTGGAAAAAATAAAAAAATTGTGTATCCATGGAAAAATAACAAAAAGCGCCTGTTGTTCAAACAGATATTCGCGGTCGTCCAACGTTAAAGGTTCAACAACAAAAGTACGACACTCAACAAAGTACGTGCGACATGCCGAGACATAGCTCGTTTATTGCGTCTCACATTTCCGGAAGAACAAGTTCAGCTGTAAAGCCCCAGAAGCCTGCCATGCAACGTAGTCGTTCAACATCATCTAAAGTATCACGGGGTACTAATGAGTTTTCTTCGATTGTCGGAGATAACCAATTAAACAATATAAACAGGTTAAAAAATTGGATTCCGTCAATCTTTCATCAGTATATTTCACGTATACGAGATGTCCGACCCGATGGGAATTGTGGTTTTCGATCAATAGCTTTAGGCTTAGGGTTTGACGAAAATAAGTGGATGTATGTGCGGACACAGCTTTTAGAAGAGTTGGACAGACATGAATTGGAGTACAGAGAAGTTTTCGATACTTTGTACCCCGGACAGTATAACGAATTACGTCACACCATCGATTGGCAAAGTGTGGAACCTGCACCAGAAGAACATTGGATGATAATGCCGTATACGGGATTAGTGGTTGCTCAAAAGTTTGGGGTTATTCTTCATTTACTAAGCAATAATGGTTGTCAAACATTTTTCCCATTATGGGCTGATCCGAAAACTGTCATGCCTCATCATATCGTGTCGATTGTTCATGTCAACAACAATCATTTCGTCCACGTTAAGTTAGAAGGAGATTATCCGATGCCAACATTAAGTAATCTTTGGATTCTTAACCGAAGCGTACGTGCTGCAGAATGGGAGATTATGTATAGGATTCGTATCTCGGAATACAACGCAATAATAGAGAATAACCGAGAACCCCCGGCTTATATAAGTTTATTTTAATTTATAATTTGTAATATGCGAATTATATATTTTAATTTTAATTTTATTATTGTATTCATATTGTATATATTAAAATAAAAACTCAAAAAATTAAAAAAAAATAAATATATAAGCTATACGCCGCGTATGGTTCCATACGCGGCGTATAGCTCTTCCACGTATGGGTCATAAGTCACGTATGAGTATAAAATGTCAAACCCTATATGCCACGTATGGTCCCATACGCTGAGTATAGGGTATAAAACGTCAAATCAACAACATACCCTATACGCCGCGTATGGACCCATACGCGCCGTATAGGGTATAAAACGTTAAATCAACAATGTACCCTATACGCCGCGTATGGACCCATACGCGGCGTATAGGGTACAGGGGTGTTGATTTAAAATTAAGGGGTGTTTAAATAAAGAGACCCTTTTAAATCCTGATGAGTTGATACTTCGCACATGATTAACCAAGAGTCCTATAAAAACAACCCACAAACGGCTTTGGATCCTCACATTTATGTCATCATCTTTTTTTTATAATTAAGTTACTTTTTATTAAACTATTTTTGTTAATTTCGTAGTATTAAAATAAGAAAAAACATTTAAAAATATATATTTAAGTTTAAAAATTTATTCCTACAATTAAAATCACAAATTTATAAATATTAATCTATAAGCTTATATATAATTTATTAATAAATTTATAATATATAAATATTTATAAATCTAGTAATAATATTAACTTTTAAACCCTTCACAACGCACACACATATAATAAATTAATTATTTAGAATAAATGCAAAACCAAAACACCCTTCCTTCCCAAGCACCACTCAAGACGCTCCATCCCTCACTTCCCCAAGGGCAACCCCACGGAAAAAGAGATCGAACCCCTACCCCTCCCACGGATCCTGCACATCATCCATGGTCGCAACAAAAAGTGTCTATACAATTAATACAGTTATCTAAAAGTATGAAAGTTAAAATGTGAGGGCAAATCTATTGATCCATAGCGTATTTGTGTTGGCAAATGGTTACAAATTTTTCTTTACTAATGTATGCATACTCCATTAATAAATTCTTCACTTATTTCATCATTGTTTCCATTGCCATTAATAAATTCTTCACTTATTAATACATCATTGTTTCCATGAGGGTAATATATTTTGGTGCGTTCTATATTATTAATTATGAGTACGGGTCTTTAAGCAATTGATAAGGTTGTTGTTTTGTAATCTTGAGATGGTTCAAACCGTGATAAATAATCTGTTAAGATAAGATTGCGTACTTTGGATCGCGAAACGATTTCGCAAAACAAGACCTAAGTTAAGCATTTGTTACGCCCTTTAATCTGTATCATAGTTTATATATTCTGTGGAATATTCAAACTGATATATAAAACTTGGTCAATATAAGCATAGTCAAGATCATTCTCTTTGTTATATTTATATTTAGAGTTAAATTCAAATTTGATCCCTGAGTTTTGATGAAAATAATCATTTTCCTTCAAAAGCTAAAATTATCAATTTACCTTCAAAAGTTTCATAAGTTGTTTCAATTTAATCCAAAAGTTTTATAACTTGTTTCAACTTAAATCCAAAAAATAAAACTTCTGGACTAAAATTGAAACAAGTGATGAAAGTTTTGGTTTGAAATTGATGTTTTTAACTTTTGAAGGAAAATAGTTATTTTTATCAAAACTTTTAGAGCAAATTATTGAAATTAACTCTTATATTTATGATTTATGATATGATGAAGTGTTCACTTCGGTTTAATTAATGGGATCTTACCGACCAAATGCTAAGTGAAATTACATATTTTGATTTCAAACAATAATTATTTAGTAATTTTCATGGAAGAATGGAGCCAACTTGGATCTAGAGCTAGAGCTGGTGATGAATTGGAGTCTTAAGTATGCTGCTACTTTATTCTTTAGAACAGCTCATGTGCTTCTGTTTATGTCTATTGGAAGATTCCCACACATACACTTTTAAGGGCATATCTTGTCTTTTATCTTGTTTCTTTTATTAGGGAAAATCGATTTGAAGGTCACAAAACTTTTCAAAAAGTTCGTATGTAACACAGGACGTATGGTTGCAATCCGTCACGTATCACACGACGAATTAAATAAGTGTATATGGAAAAGAAAACAAAGAAAAATGCTCTTCAAGAGAAAATGATATACCGTTGAATATCTAAACAATTACATGGAGCATCCTTTTATAGGAAAAATTGCAGCATTTGTTATCAAAGTAACAACTAAGAAATTGTATGTGACAATTAAGAAATTAGCGTGGTTACTAATATATATTGAACGAGCTGACATGACTCATGATTTTTTATTAAAGAAAAATTATAGGGAGTCTTCAAAATCAATTTGAGATTCACCGTCGTTTTTTTACTTTTTTTTTCACCTCTATACCACAGTCTTGCAGATTCATACATGATTTTGTTAACTCGATTCATGTTCATTGGTACGAGGCTACACAAACGTCAAACGTCACTCATTTACGCAATCGATATACATTTACGTCAGCTTCACCTATGCGGTTACATGAAGCTAAAGTCAGGTTGTTAGGAGGGGAAGAAAATACTTGAAATTTGAATGTGATTTTTGGTAAGAAACCAAGCATTGACTTTAATAATATTATTTTACATCTCACGTGGAGTATTTATTTCAATAAGGTCAACCGTTGTTTCCCCCCTATGCCTTAGTATTCAATACCGACCAATTGTTGTCAATCTAGTATCGCTATTGCTTAGTTTAAACTTTTGATAGCTGTTTAATTAGAGTCTTAGAATACAATATGTGTTATTAGTGATCCACTTTATATGTAGATCTTTGACTGCCTTATTTGCTTTAATTATACTTTCTTTTGCATTTTGTCAACTTTCTATGTTGTGTTCATATTTGTTGACACGGTTGAGTAAAATGAGGATATATACGTAAATACTTGTACTTGAGACTCTAATTAAATAAGAAACGCGAGTGACTTTTCATCTGGTTTTCGTAGAGGCGATAACAGGGACGAATTGATCAGTGCGGTGAGTCTTGTTAATTGGTCGAAATGAACATTTGCCTACTTCTACGTCAAGAACCATTTGGTCGATTATTAACCTTTTATGTCTGACTTTTAAATTTCATAAGTATTTAGTTTGTTAAATATTGCACTACTAATCCAACCAGATGGATTAAATCTATTGAATTAGTTCGATCGGATTATTTTGAAGATAAATCAGACAAATTGGAAATCATTTTTTGAAAAATTCTGTATTAATAAGGAACTCTCCTTATGAAAGTTCACAGTTTCCAAAGTCCGACGATAATTTTGTGACGTGTTAGCATACAAAACACCACGAATCAAACATACAAAACTACTATAACTGAACCATCTATTATCAACGGATTAATAACAGATTTTTAGACATGGGTATATTTATGACGGGTTACTGACAGACTTATTTTAAAAAAAATAACAATAAAAGTTGTTTTACGATAACATACATCAGAATTCTATCTTAAAGTTTTTGACGCCATCCATCGAAACATGCTGTTGGTGATAGTGTTGATTTCTTGTAATTAATGTTGGTTTGGATGAACGTTAGGTGGATTATAATTTAAGGAAGAGAGAATGATTAAGATGAATTGGTTCATTAATTAAGAGTTTATTACTTTGTGTTTATTGGTTTGTTTAAAGATTACTTATTAGTAGCTAGAGTTTGAGGCTAATTAGAAGATTTCCTTAGTAATCTATTTGTTAGCATGAATAAAAGGTTAAGAGTTACTATATCGTGTGATTTTTCGTTAATAATATTCAAAAAAAAAAGTCATTTTCTCACAAAATAACCATGTTATCATGTGTATGAAGGGAAGTTTATCTTGACAAGTTTCACACATTCATCTTGATAAGTTCCACACATTGGAGATTTTACAGATAATAGAGTGTGTGGAGGGGTTATCTCAGTTGATCTCAATTCTCGTTTATTTTGATAACAAACTTTTGGATGTAAGGATGAGGATATAATGTTCTTGAAGGTCTCTTCTTTAAAAACATATTTTTTTACTCTTGCTTTACTGATCACAGGCTCAGTCTGACATTCAGTTAACTTAATAATAAGATTTTTGATTTAAGTCCTGTAAAATGAAAATGGTACGTTCATTCTTACGAGTTGAAATGATAAGATTGGCCAACAAAATCTACCAAGTATGCAAAGTCAAAACATAAAAGAAAGCTAGCTAGTAGACATGAATATTAAAGAGATCACGTGACCACAGTTTCACCTCTTGATTCAATTTCAATGATCGTTTTATATTCGACTAAAATTAAAAGTAGATGACTATACCTCTTGATCAAATCTTATGCAATGGCATCTTTAATTAATATTATTATTATTATTATTAGTCAACTTACTGATCACTGCAACGGTTTAATGGTTTTGAAAGCACTATATAAACTCACTAAACCCACATCACTATCTTCATTCAACCCCATTTCATATCATCATCATCTTAATTAATCTTCCTACACAACCAAAGAATACTTAATTATAACACTCTTATATAGTGATGGTCAAACTAGAGCTTTACTTGCTACTTCTTCTAACCACCCACCACTACACCACCACCAACTCCGCCACCGGTCCCACCGCCACGAGTTACGTCTCCTCCTCGTGCCGAACCACCCGCTACCCCGCCCTCTGCGTCCGCTGCCTCTCACGCTACGCGGATTCCATCCAACAAAACGATCAACTGCTCGCTAAAGCCGCCATCTCAGTCAGTCTAACCAACGCCCTATCAACATCCGCATACGTCTCCAAACTCGCTAACTCATCGAGGCTGAACCCGAGCGTGTACCAAACGGTTAAAGACTGCATGAACAACATGAACAGCTGTGTCCCCAGCCTGAACCAGTCAGTTCAGGAGCTCGAGAAAATGGCTCGGTTTAGTGGGCAGAAGTTCGAGTGGCACAAGAGTAACATCGAAACGTGGGTCAGTTCGGCTTTAACGAATCAAAACACTTGTGCTAGAGGATTCTCTGATGGCTCAATGGATGGACCTGTGAAGGATGCTGTTATTAGGAGGATGAATTATTTATCACAACTTACTAGTAATGCACTTGCTTTGGTTAATAGGTATGCTTTGAGACATAAGGCTGGTGCTCATAGGCCTTGAGGAATAATTAATAATGGTTTCTAACACGTTAAATGTTATTGAAATCTGAGTTTTGTGTTGGAGAATATTACTAGATAGATCAGGTTTTCGGTTCTTCTAGATCAATAATAATATATATCGTAGTTGTGTAACAAAAGCTATAGAATACTTTGTTACAGATTTGTTTGTTTTAGTTATGGGAATAATGTCCTAGAGGTTTTTGTTTGTGTTTTCTCACTTGATTGTGTTTGTTTTTTCGTTTTTCACCGCTTTTCATGAAAAACGGCTAAAAGTTCAATGAATACTTTGTTAATTTCTAAGTCTTGTTACACATTTAAGCGCGTGTTTGGTTTACCTAATCCAATTAAATTTGAATCTGAATCATATTTATTAACTAGGTTAACATCCCGTGTAATACACGGGTTGCATAAATAAATACTGAATAGTTAATAATAAAAATTTTTAAAACTATAAAATAATATCTTAAGATATGATATTATTAAAATTATGTATGAGTAAAAACTTTAAATAATAAACAATGATATTATTTTTTTCAACTTTTATTTTTTTTTTTTTAAGTAATATTTAAAAATTTAGGGCTACTTTTAAAAATTTTCTTGTGTAAAGTTTGAATTTTAATCATTTTTGTTTCATTAAAAATTTATTTTTTAACAACAAAAGTTTTAAAATATTTCTTATTTTTAAAAGAAGTTTGATGTTTTAGAAAAGATTTTTTTATTAAAAAGGTTATTTCTTTAGAAATTACATTGATACAAAGATCTCTTTTCTTAATTAATAAAGAAATATTTTTAATCTTAAAATGAATTAAATTAAATTCTTAGTAGTTAATGTAATTATTTATTAGGAGAGAGAAGCGGGAAACAAAGATTTACAAGCTCTATTATTGCGACACGTGTCATAAAAAATCTTTTTTTATTAGTATACATAGATATATGGTAGTTAGAAATTAGAATTTATTAGAATTGATATTTAAATTTCATTGTTGATGTTTTTGTTTGGAAATAAACTAAAACTGAAATCAGAATTAATACCTTCAAAATCATTTAAGTAAGGATTTCAACAATCCTTTCAAATTGTGTAGAAATACATTTGAGTCTCCAACTACTTACCATCGTCGCTTCCATCACCCACCACCATTACTGACGACCTTCAAAATATTAAAATTAAGTGAAATAGTATTTAAACTAAATATAAAATAGATTTCATTAGAACCAAAAAAATTACAATACATCAGATTATCATATAATCGTTTCATCAAAAAAGACAATTAAATAAAATAATAATAATAAATTTGAGATTGAACATGCAAGGATGAGGTAAGAGAAAGCATAACCTCAATACATATCATGAGCACAAAGCATGGGCATGACAATTTTTGTGACAACCCGGAAAATTTCGATAAGTTTTAGGATTTAAATTTTAAAATTCTAAAACTTGTTTATAATTATTTTATGAATAAATAAATAATAATAATAATAATAATATTTCTATTAAAAATTTGTAAGATAAAAAAAAAATTTAGATTTATAAGTCCAGGGGTTATTTTTGTAATTTAAGAAACCTGATTTAACAGGTTTTCACATGAAATAATAAACCAAGTAAACCACAGGGACCATTTGTGTAAATGTGAAATTTTAAAACCCAAACCCCCCTTCCCGTCGATCCTTTCTCCGGCCAACAATCCGGCGAGCCTCCGGCGAGCCAAATACACAAAACTAATCGGCTTTTGACCAAAACAAACACCCCGACACCTTCTCGTGGGTGATTCGAACACTAAACCCCACTTCAACTAGAAAAATAGAGACGGTAGTGCGATCTACCCACCAAATCACTTTCGGCCACTTTCCAACCATTATCGAGCACTAAAACTAAATAATAATCTAAAGTAAATGTGCACTAACGATCGTTTGATCATTTAAAACCTTCCAACAAGCTCAATTCGATCTGAAAACACACAAACACATCAATTCGATCAACCCGCTGTCTCGGACCTGCAACCCACTGTTTCTCCTCTGAACGATCACGAAACAGGTAATTAAACACATCTATGTACTTGTTTCATCATGGGGAATAAAAGCCTCATAAATCCGTTCGTTATCATAATCGATTTGGGCATCAATTTGAATCAAATCGAATTAGGGTTCTTCATTGATTTGGGGATTGACTTGAGTTGTGCTTAAAAGTAAATGGAACCGAGAACTAGTGCGGCTATATGCCTTTGGTTCACCGGTTCAACGCCCCTTTGACATCCTTCAGGTCCCGGGTTCGACCCCGGGCACCTCCAATTATTTTTTTAATGCTATTTTTCACCTTTTAAAAATATATAAAAATATTTAAAAATTATAAAAATAACTTTTATAAACTTTCTTACTTTTAAAAGCTATCTAATGAATTTCTGTAAAATTATTTCCTTAAATACTTTAATAATTTTTATATAAAAAATATATAAAATTTTAAAAAAAAATTACAAAAATAACTTTTATAAATTTCTTTATTTTAAAAGTTATCAAGTAAATATAGAGACTACCTAAATATATTTAACTATTTTCAGATAATAAATAAATAAATAAAAACTTGTAAACGTTACTTATTTAATAAGATAAATACAAATTAGATTTTATAAATTTAATTATATAATCTTACTAAATTAAATACAAACTTACATATTTAAATTTATTTAGAACATAATGAAATGTTAAAATCATTATTAAATCAATCAAATGAAATGTAAAACTTTAGTTATTAAAGAATTAACAAAAAATAATTAAATGATTTAATTATATGTTATAACAAATCCTAGAAAACCAAACCCTAGATCAATTAAACACCAGATTCAAGATCTAACTTATTTAGGTTATGAATTTGTATCTATTTGCTTATGTGAATTATAATTCCTTAGGAGGAATTTACTAGCTTGTCAACACCACACAAGAACTGAGGTAAGTTCATACTTAACTATTCCCCTTTTTAATCATTTAAATATTTTGGGGAGGATACATGTTGTAATTAAAATTACAAATTATTTTTGTGTATTATGTTAAATAATAATTGAATCACATTTATGATTACATATGGTTATAATGAAAACCCTTCTCTGTAAACTGGACTATTAACAAGGCAGGGATCTTTTGGATAGTACTATCGGGAAGTGACTTACCCCCACAAAGGTTTGGACATGTGGTCCTTACCTAGATGCACAAAGATCTTATAAGTCATTCGGGATGACTGTTCTGTGTTGAGAAGGCAGATGTGCACTATGTTAAGTTTGTCATTATAGTTCCACTTACAACCCATATGAGGATAAATGTAAAGAGAGGATTCGCGCCCTCTGATTTGAATTATTATAACTAATATAATATACACATAAAAAGGAAAAGGGAAAATTAACTATGTTACATGGGCAATTCCTATGTGAAGGATTTTTGGCTTGTACTTAGTTAGTATATGAGATAGTGAGTTCACCTATTGTAAAGGGGTTCCATTAAGGCTATCCATATACGGAGTGATATTAGGGATATCTGTAACATCTCGTATTTTACGATAGTTAAAAAAAAAATAACAATAATAATAATAATAATAATAATAATAATAATAAATAATAATAATAATAATAATGATAATAATGATAATAATAATAATAATAATATAATAATAATACTAATAATAACATTAATAATAATAATAATAATAACAATAATAATAATAATAATAATAATAACAATAATAAAAAATCTTATAATAAATTATAAACTTAAAGAGTGTTTAAAAACTCAAAGTAATTAAGTTGAGGGGGTTGTTTGTCAAAATTTTAAACTTCAAAAGAAAGTTTAAGGCATAAAATGTTAACAATGAAACCACAGGGACCGATTATGTCATTTCCCAAACCATTCCCCCTTTCCCCTCGTTTTTCCGGCCAGCCACCGGCCACCGCCGGCCGTGGCTCCGGCCACCCTAATCACCCGATTTCTAGCCAATTTTTTAATGTAAAACCGGTCCCAACCTATTCTGGAACAAGAATCGAACCACGTGGGGACTTTAATTTGAAAAATCAAATGGATTAGTGCGATCTGCTCCCTCTCCGCGTGTGTCGGCCGCTTTACAGGCCTGAAATCGCACTAAACCCCGATAATAATTAAATTAACTTCACATAAACAAACATATATCCATCTCCAATCGATTACAACTTCCATTTACATCTGAAACGAACCCAAACACCCCATTCGATCCTCTCCTCGGTCGCGACCTGCAACTCGATTTTTAACACAGCTCCGATCAATTTTAATCAAATTGGATAAGGGGCTTTCGATCAGGACTATCATTTGAAGCTTCCCTCAAGTTTAATTCGATTATAATCACCGTATGAGCATCGTTCGATTGGCACATTGACCGCGACTGTTCTTCCACAAGTTCACCTTCAAATTGACCTTAAACAGGTAATTGAACATATCATTATACTCGAAATTACATGAGGATTAAAAGCCCTAAGTTTAATTTCAGTATCATACTCGTTTTGGTGTTCAATTCGAACGTCTCAGTTCTAGGGTTTATGGGATTTGGGGGAATTGCATTGAACTTGTTTAAAAGGATTTAGAACCAAGGTATGCCGCGGCCACGGCCCTTGGTTCACTGGTTACACACCTTTGTAACGACCCGAATTTCGTATTATGTAATTAAAACACAATTAATGTATCATGTGTTAAATATAGTAAATATTTAAGACTTAACTAGAAAATTGCTAGTTAGTTAAGTGGTGGAAAATGAAAAATGATACTAGAGGGGTGGATCTTGCCAATTGATGAAACCCACACATGAATATGTATGGCTTGCCATACATTTGGTGAGCATTCTTTGCTCATTCCCGTTCTTCACTCAAGAGGAGAAGAGAAAAAGGGTTTTGGTCATCTCATGCTCAAATTGTTGGTGATTCAAGTGCAAGATCCGAAATTGAGCCCTAGAAATCATTCTTCATCTCATCAAGAGCTACAAGTAAGTGTTATTTGATGTTCTTGAGGTGTAAAATCATCACCCACATGATGGGTGTAGAAATGGTGGTTTAAACATGAAATCCTAGTGTTATAGTGCTAGATGATCATGTGTATGTGTGTATTATAGTAACTAGATGTGTAATTTCTCCTTAATTGAAGGTTTACATGAACCATGGAAATGGGTTTAGTTACTAGAAGGTTAAACTAAGGATTTCTCATGTAAACTAGTTGCTAGTTGTAGAATCCATGTTCATTCTTGTAGAAATGTGATTAGGTGCATAACATTTGGTTGAAATTGATGAATCACATGTGTGATATGTGATTTAGGTGTAAAACTAGCTTGATGATGTTTAAAAGCTAGTAAATAACCAATGTGTTAAGTTATGCACATAAGGTGTTTGATGAAATGCCTAAATGAGATGAAAAACATGAATGAATCACTTAATTGCAAGAAATGTGCAATGTGAAAGCCTAGATTGTAGGTTAAATGTGATAAATGGTCAAATAGACCATATGTGTGATTAAATGAATGTTATGTGTTAAATGGGTCCTTAAAATGGTAATAGGAAGTGGTGTGGCAAGCGGATCCAAGGGAACCGGCAAGGAACACGTTTGATTGACCACTTAAACCTTCCGGACTCAAGGTAAGACATTCTTTAAATTGAGCATAACAAAGCAAAGGCATGAGTCACAATGTGTGTGACCATGTGCTCATAAGCTCAAACAAAATGAAAACCACGTTTAAAAAGGATAAATAGTTGACTTGCACCGTATGTGAGCTTCTATGACAAATGATTCACGACGTGCGTGAACATAAAGGAAAATAACGGCATGAGTCACAATGTGTGTGACCATGTGCTCATAAACTCAAACAAAAATGAAAACCACGTTTAAAAAGGATAAATAGTTGACTTGCACCGTATGTGAGCTTCTATGACAAATGATTCACGACGTGCGTGAACATAAAGGAAAATAACACTCTGGTGTTATACCACATGGTTGTGGAACAGAACGAGTCACAACGTGTGTGACCGTCCCATGAAAGTGGGAAGAAAGGACAAACCCGGATTAAAGTGATTCACATCGTGTGTGAACACTAGGGTAAAGGGTTATCCCTACGATCTGCAACGTGTGTGGACGTTGGGTAACGCCAAGGAGAGCGGTCGTTCGTGAAAGAATGGCAAACCGCTCAATAAAATGGGATTTGACCCTATAAGGGGCAAATCCGGTATGAAAGGAAAATTTGCATTATGATAAGCAAATGGGATGGGTTGGGTCTAAGAACTCACCAAACATATGTAATATGTTATAATAGACCGGTTTCATGGTTGTCGGACGGTCGGTAGCTCTAAAGAATAAATGAACCATAATTGGGTTAATTAAGGAATTAAATACCAAACAATTAAAAAATTTTTGGTATATTGCCAAGAGTCGGGTTAGACTCGTTGAAACTCCGTGGGAATCACATATATGATTAAATATGTTATTTCTAGGTGTTTGAAACAATCGGGATCGAAAGGGGTGGCTCGGGAACGCGAAACGACCTTTAACGGGTCAAAAATATTGGTTTGGCTGCAGGTGCCACCGTAGCTTACGGTGGTACCGTAAGTTACGGTAGGCCCCTGGGCGAAATGGGCTACCGTAAGCCAGAAAGTTACCACCGTAGCAAAACTGAGGCTACCGTAACTTACGGTACCCACCGTAAGTTACGGTAGGGCCCAGTTCCCAGTTTTTGTTGATTATCGTTTAAATGCGTTTCGAGTCCGTTTTAACCCCCGTAAAGACCCGAAATGAATGTTAGAATGTACTTACTTAGTTCCTATGAACTAATGGATGTCTAAACGTGTGTTTTCAGGTGTTACGGGACCGGAAGGCTAAAGTGATCAATAGGGCGTACACGGATCGAACGGGACTTGCATACGCGATTCTTTTGTAGAAATTAACGCGTTAACATTATTTTGAAACTTCTTATTATGTGTTTATGTAAATGGTTTGTTAAACTTCATTCTTGAGTGTCGGTTGACACGAAACACATATTTTGGAAGCTAAATGTTAATGAAATTTTCTGGGACCAATTTCCGTATGTTTAATTAACTTAAACGGACTCTTTGGAGGTCTGGGTGTTACAAGTTGGTATCAGAGCCAACGGTTTGAGAGATTCAAGTGCGTCGCGAACACTTGGACTCAAACTTTTGAGCTCTAGATATGAGAAATGCAAACGTTCGATCCAAGAAGCCGATCACTAAGCCTAAAGGTACAAGGTTAGTGTGCCGTTTATAAACGTAACAAGCTTGACACATGTATGATATATGTATGATATATGTATGATATAAATCATATGAATTGATTGAACCTAGCTTCTTGACTTAAGTTTGGAATAATGGAACTAAGAAGGCATCCGTGTGGTGAGCTTGTTGCTAGGCCTGGCCAGTCTAACAACAATCAAAGGCACGCGAATGGATTCTTAGGGATGTTGTTTTAAACTTAAGGATGGAAATGGGTATTGTGTGAATAGGGTTAGGCCCTAGTGATAGTAGAATCATAAGCATCGGTGTATATGCTATAGATTACGTACATGGTACTAACGCAAAGGTAAATTGTCACAGTCTTAGGTCATGGCTGGTGACGATCACGTGATCAATATAGAGAATCACGAGACCCATCCCGATGATGCAACACGGGAAATGGTCAAGGAAGAAGTTGGCAAGGCTTTTGAGGCTTTATTGCCGGGATACATCGAGGATGTACGCAGAGATCTACGGGATCTCATTCAACAAGAGTTTGTGGCTCTGAAGGCTGACAAAGAAACTGAAAGGCCAACAAAGAAAGTGACCTATAAGGAGTTCGTTGCATGCAACCCTACAACGTTCAAGGGTGAGGTCGATCCACTACTTAGTCAAAGGTGGATCAAAGATATGGAAAGTGCCTTTGAAACCTCACACTGTGAAGAATCTGATGAAGTGAGGTTTGCTGCAAGCCAACTCCGGGAACGAGCTAAAGACTGGTGGGAATTGCAACGAGATGAGAAGGGGCGGGAAGGTATCAAAAGTATGACTTGGGAAGAATTTAAGAAGTTGTTCACAAAGCGGTTTTGCCCACAAGCCGCTATCAACAGAATAGCAGAAGAATTCTTACAGTTACGACAAAAAGATGAAAGTATTGATACCATCACGGCCATCTTCTACGACAAAGCCAAGTTTTGCCCACAGTTGCTCCAGGATGAAAGAATGTGGATTAACCACTACTATGGCATGTTGAGTGCCAAGTATCGAGAGTTTCTTACACCGTCCAAATGTGAAACTCTAGCGGAGCTTATCGATTGTGCTAGGGATCGAGAAGCGGAATTGAAAAGACAAGTTGATCGTGGGGAGAAGCGTGCGGCTGAAACGGAGACGGGTTCGTCTAAGAAAGCCAAGATTTCATCTTCATCAAACAAGTTTGGGAACGACAAAGACTCCAAACATTGCAAGATTTGTAAAAAGAAGCATGGGGGAGTTTGTAGATACGGATCTAAAATTGCTTCAAGTGTGGAAAGTCGGGTCATTCGACATCTCAATGCACAAGCCCGTTAAGTGTGTGCTACAACTGTTACAAACCGGGCCACAAAAAGAGCGAATGTCCGGAACTAAAGAAGGATGGTACAAGTCAATCCTCGGTTGCTCAAGGTTCGGGAAAAAGGGTGATGGAGGAAAAGCTAAGGCGAGAACTTTCTTGATTACGGCTGAAGAAGCCAAATCTATAGCCGACGTTGTGACGGGTACCTTTCTCGTCAACTCACTACCTGCTTATGTGCTATTTGACTCGGGTGCTAATAGATCGTTTGTTTCGGTTAAATTTGCGAGTCATTTTTCCATGGTGTTAGACAACTTACCTAGTCCTTTAGAGATTGAGGTAGCGGATTCAAAAACGTTCTTAGTGTTCAACGTTTATCGAAATTGCATACTTACCATCGAAGGTGAGGATTATACGGTCGACTTAATACCCATGACACTCGGGGAGTTTGATGTAGTAATTGGTATGGATTGGCTTTCCATGTACCACGCCAATATAGTTTGCAATCGCAAGTGCATCCAATTGATATCTCCGAGTGGTTATGAGGTAATAATCCAAGGTGCAAAACGCGGTGGCGTAGCTTTATGTTCTTTGGTCAAAGCAATGAAATACATGAGCCATGGGGACAATCGTTCTTAGCCTATGTAATAGACACAGAAACGAAAGTTCAAGTGTTGGAAGATATTCCGGTTGTACGGGATTTTCCAGATGTCTTTCCGGAGGATTTGCCGGGAGTCCCACCGGAACGGGAGGTCGAGTTTCGAATCGACCTAACCCCGGGAGCTAAACCCATTGCAAGGGCTCCCTATCGCTTGGCGCCATCGGAGCTCCAAGAGTTAATGACACAATTGCAAGATCTTTTAGACAAAGGGTTCATACGTCCGAGTACTTCGCCATGGGGAGCACCGGTTCTTTTCGTGAAAAAGAAGGATGGAAGTCTTCGGATGTGTATCGACTATAGAGAGTTGAACAAGGTGACGGTTAAGAACCGTTACCCATTGCCTAGGATTGATGACCTATTCGATCAGTTGCAAGGTGCATCGTGGTTTTCGAAAATCGACTTACGGTCGGGTTATCATCAGTTGAAGGTAAGGGAAGAAGACATCCCCAAGACGGCATTTCGTACTAGATACGGGCATTATGAGTTCCTTGTGATGTCTTTCGGGTTGACAAACGCCCCGGCAGCATTCATGGATTGATGAATAGGGTGTGCCGACCCATGTTAGACCGATCTGTCATTGTATTCATAGATGATATCCTTATTTATTCTAAAAATGAAGGTGATCATGCTTGTCACTTGCGTGAAGTCCTCGAAACGCTTCGTCGGGAGAAATTGTTCGCAAAATTCTCCAAGTGTGCCTTTTGGTTGCGAGAGGTACAATTCTTGGGTCATGTGGTAAACTCGGAGGGTATACACGTAGACCCCACAAAGATTCACGCGGTGACCAAATGGAGTCCACCCAAGACTCCCACAGAGATTAGAAGCTTTCTTGGGTTAGCCGGATATTATCGGAGATTCATTCAAGACTTTGCTAAGATTGCTTCTCCTTTAACCAAGCTTACCAAGAAAGAGGTGAAGTTCCTATGGGGTGAAGAGCAAGAGAAAGCCTTTCAGGAGTTAAAGTCGAAATTGACTCAAGCTCCGGTTTTGTCTTTACCCGAGGGAACCGACGATTTTGTGGTATACTCGGATGCTTCCTACTCCGGTTTGGGTTGTGTTCTAATGCAAAGGGGCAAGGTGATTGCTTATGCCTCGAGACAACTGAAAGTGCATGAAAAGAACTACCCAACCCATGATCTCGAACTAGCCGCGGTGGTGTTCGCGTTAAAGATTTGGAGGCATTATCTATATGGGGTAAAGTGTACGATTTACACGGACCATAAGAGTTTAAAGTACTTCTTTACGCAAAAGGAGTTAAACATGAGACAAAGGCGGTGGATGGAATTGCTAAAGGATTATGATTGTGAAATCCTATATCATCCGGGAAAGGCCAATGTCGTGGCTGACGCCTTGAGTCGAAAGGAGGATCATACTCCTATCAAAATAACCGCAAGGAAGATAACCGTTATATCCGAAGTGGTTGAACGAATCAAGGAAGCACAAACTGAAGCGCTAAAGGAAGAAAATTTGAAGAAAAATCGAATCAAAGGTCAAACTCAAAACTTGGAAGATGATAGTCAAGGATTGAAAACAAGATGGGTCGGGTTTGGATACCACCTACTTGTACCTTGAAGAATGATCTATTGGATGAAGCCCATAAATCCAAGTATTCAATTCACCCGGGAGCGACTAAGATGTATAGAGACCTTCGGGTTAACTATTGGTGGCCGGGCATGAAACGCGATATTGTCAAATACGTGGAGAAATGCTTAACTTTTTGCAAGTGAAGGCGGAACATCAAAAACCTCATGGTGAATTGCAACCGTTGGATATTCCGGAATGGAAATGGGAAAAGATAACAATGGATTTGATTACTAAACTTCCAAGAACGAAGAAAGGTACGATGCGATATGGGTTGTTGTCGATCGATTGACCAAGAGCGCTCATTTCCTTCCTATTCGTGAGACTTACAATTCGGAGAAAATGGCGGAGGTTTACGTGAATGAAATAGTGTCACGACACGGGGTGCCCGTGTCGATTGTGTCCGATAGAGACACACGGTTTACTTCCAAGTTTTGGAGGAAATTTCAAACGGAGATGGGGACAAAGCTATTGCTAAGCACGTCATACCATCCCCAAACCGACGGACAAAGTGAAAGAACCATTCAAACATTAGAAGATATGCTACGAGCGTGTGTTCTTGACTTTGGGGGTAGTTGGGATGAGTATTTGCCTTTGGCGGAATTTTCTTACAATAATAGCTACCACTCCACCATCGAGATGCCTCCGTATGAAGCTTTATATGGAAGAAAATGCCGAACTCCCATTTGTTGGGGAGAAATTGGTCCACGGGAACTCGCGGGCCACGATACGATAATGAATACGGATGAAAAGATTAAGCAAATCCGTGCTCGCATGAAGGCGGCGCAAGACCGTCAGAAAGCTTACGCGGATAAGCGTAGACGACCCATCGAGTTTGAGGTGGGCGATTTGGTTTTGTTAAAGGTTTCCCCATGGAAGGGTATTATACGATTCCGGAAGCGGGGAAAGTTGAGTCCGAGGTTATCGGGCCGTTTAAAATCATCGCACATGTGGGTAAAGTTGCTTACCGGTTGGAATTGCCGGAAGAGCTTCAAGGAATTCACAACACGTTCCATGTATCTTACTTGAGGAAGTGTTTGACTGATGAGTCGGCCTATGTCCCGTACGAGGATTTGGAAGTTGATGACAGATTGAACTATATCGAGAAGCCGGTGGCTATCTTGGATAGAAAGGTCAAGCAACTGAGAAACAAGACACTCAATCAGGTGAAGGTGCAATGGAAGAATCGTAAAGGATCCGATGCCACTTGGGAATCGGAAGATGAAATGAGGAAGTCTTATCCTCATCTATTTGATTAGTATGTAAAGTTTCGGGGACGAAACTCTCTTTAGAGGGAGAGACTTGTAACGACCCGAATTTCGTATTATGTAATTAAAACACAATTAATGTATCATGTGTTAAATATAGTAAATATTTAAGACTTAACTAGAAAATTGCTAGTTAGTTAAGTGGTGGAAAAATGAAAAATGATACTAGAGGGGTGGATCTTGCCAATTGATGAAACCCACACATGAATATGTATGGCTTGCCATACATTTGGTGAGCATTCTTTGCTCATTCCCGTTCTTCACTCAAGAGAGAAGAGAAAAAGGGTTTTGGTCATCTCATGCTCAAATTGTTGGTGATTCAAGTGCAAGATCCGAAATTGAGCCCTAGAAATCATTCTTCATCTCATCAAGAGCTACAAGTAAGTGTTATTTGATGTTCTTGAGGTGTAAAATCGTCACCCACATGATGGGTGTAGAAATTGGTGGTTTAAACATGAAATCCTAGTGTTATAGTGCTAGATGATCATGTGTATGTGTGTATTATAGTAACTAGATGTGTAATTTCTCCTTAATTGAAGGTTTACATGAACCATGGAAATGGGTTAGTTACTAGAAGGTTAAACTAAGGATTTCTCATGTAAACTAGTTGCTAGTTGTAGAATCCATGTTCATTCTTGTAGAAATGTGATTAGGTGCATAACATTTGGTTGAAATTGATGAATCACATGTGTGATATGTGATTTAGGTGTAAAACTAGCTTGATGATGTTTAAAAGCTAGTAAATAACCAATGTGTTAAGTTATGCACATAAGGTGTTTGATGAAATGCCTAAATGAGATGAAAAACATGAATGAATCACTTAATTGCAAGAAATGTGCAATGTGAAAGCCTAGATTGTAGGTTAAATGTGATAAATGGTCAAATAGACCATATGTGTGATTAAATGAATGTTATGTGTTAAATGGGTCCTTAAAATGGTAATAGGAAGTGGTGTGGCAAGCGGATCCAAGGGAACCGGCAAGGAACACGTTTGATTGACCACTTAAACCTTCCGGACTCAAGGTAAGACATTCTTTAAATTGAGCATAACAAAGCAAAGGCATGAGTCACAATGTGTGTGACCATGTGCTCATAAGCTCAAACAAAATGAAAACCACGTTTAAAAAGGATAAATAGTTGACTTGCACCGTATGTGAGCTTCTATGACAAATGATTCACGACGTGCGTGAACATAAAGGAAAATAACGGCATGAGTCACAATGTGTGTGACCATGTGCTCATAAACTCAAACAAAAATGAAAACCACGTTTAAAAAGGATAAATAGTTGACTTGCACCGTATGTGAGCTTCTATGACAAATGATTCACGACGTGCGTGAACATAAAGGAAAATAACACTCTGGTGTTATACCACATGGTTGTGGAACAGAACGAGTCACAACGTGT
Source organism: Flaveria linearis (assembly GCA_024085815.1). Classification (NCBI taxonomy): domain Eukaryota; kingdom Viridiplantae; phylum Streptophyta; class Magnoliopsida; order Asterales; family Asteraceae; genus Flaveria; species Flaveria linearis. The sequence goes on from CM044004.1 coordinate 97,578,044, forward strand.
GTGATCGTCCCATGAAAGTGGGAAGAAAGGACAAACCCGGATTAAAGTGATTCACATCGTGTGTGAACACTAGGGTAAAGGGTTATCCCTACGATCTGCAACGTGTGTGGACGTTGGGTAACGCCAAGGAGAGCGGTCGTTCGTGAAAGAATGGCAAACCGCTCAATAAAATGGGATTTGACCCTATAAGGGGCAAATCCGGTATGAAAGGAAAATTTTGCATATGATAAGCAAATGGGATGGGTTGGGTCTAAGAACTCACCAAACATATGTAATATGTTATAATAGACCGGTTTCATGGTTGTCGGGACGGTCGGTAGCTCTAAAGAATAAATGAACCATAATTGGGTTAATTAAGGAATTAAATACCAAACAATTAAAAAATTTTTGGTATATTGCCAAGAGTCGGGTTAGACTCGTTGAAACTCCGTGGGAATCACATATATGATTAAATATGTTATTTCTAGGTGTTTGAAACAATCGGGATCGAAAGGGGTGGCTCGGGAACGCGAAACGACCTTTAACGGGTCAAAAATATTGGTTTGGCTGCAGGTGCCACCGTAGCTTACGGTGGTACCGTAAGTTACGGTAGGCCCCTGGGCGAAATGGGCTACCGTAAGCCAGAAAGTTACCACCGTAGCAAAACTGAGGCTACCGTAACTTACGGTACCCACCGTAAGTTACGGTAGGGCCCAGTTCCCAGTTTTGTTGATTATCGTTAAATGCGTTTCGAGTCCGTTTTAACCCCCGTAAAGACCCGAAATGAATGTTAGAATGTACTTACTTAGTTCCTATGAACTAATGGATGTCTAAACGTGTGTTTTCAGGTGTTACGGGACCGGAAGGCTAAAGTGATCAATAGGGCGTACACGGATCGAACGGGACTTGCATACGCGATTCTTTTGTAGAAATTAACGCGTTAACATTATTTTGAAACTTCTTATTATGTGTTTATGTAAATGGTTTGTTAAACTTCATTCTTGAGTGTCGGTTGACACGAAACACATATTTTGGAAGCTAAATGTTAATGAAATTTTCTGGGACCAATTTCCGTATGTTTAATTAACTTAAACGGACTCTTTGGAGGTCTGGGTGTTACAACCTTGCATCTCACAGTGGGGGTCCCGGGTTCGAACCCGGCAACCCCCATTCTTTTTTTAAAAGGCCTTTTTGGCCCTTAAAAATTGTATAAAAATTCTAAAAATTATTGAAACCAGTTTTATAAACTTAAATATTTTCTATACATCAAACCAATTTCTGCAAATTTATTTCTTAAAATATATTAATATTTTATTTTATTTTATTTTATTAAAACAAATAATAAAACTAGTTAAATAACTTATAAAATAGACTTTAAAACTTGTTTATCTTAACAAAACATTTCAATTAGATTATTTTCATGTTTTAGTTATTAATTATTATTGTTTCAAATAATAAATAATTATTTGTCTTAAATAATAAATAATATAAGTTTGTAGAAATTATATATTTTATAATTTCATAAATCATTCTAAAATATTATTCTCTTATAAAATATACTAACTAAAGGTTAGATTAACAATTCGTTATTAATCAAAACGTTATTTCAATTAATCTTAAATAATTATAAAGTTTTATATATATTAAACCTTATCAATTTTTATACTTAAAATTCATTCTTAAAATACTAAAACACATATATGAAATTCTTCTAATGGATCGAAACGCGAATAATTACTTTATAATTTAATTACTCGACAAACCTCACAATTCCAATTGAAACCCTAGTTCACGTTAAAACATTAAAGCTTATTATTAAGACTTTAACCTTGTGAATATATATTTACATATTTAGGTGCCTTGTAACGATTCACGTTGGAACGACGCCTACTTTTATTCTTATTAATCGTCATTATATACTTATTTGACAAGTGAGTTTTCCTTGCCCCTTTTTACTTATTTCACACCGTTTTGGGGTGAAACATGATACTTATACTTTACACACTTATAAACGTTTGAGACTTGTAAAGCACTTGCAATTCATCTTTATATCTTGTCATGGTTATTTGTATGTTGTAAGTGATTATATGAGATACATAGTTTGTTACAATCATTAACTATTGCTAGCCTGGCGACGTCTTAGATCTTTGGGCCTGACAAGCCTATTTGGTGCTAAAGTCGATGAACTGCCGACTCCTAGGAGCCGTATGCTTGTGCACTAGGGAACCAAATACACTTAGCCAATCTTATATACTTGTAATCAAGTCGAGGTTTGATTGTGAAGATATGTGTTCTATAACTTACTAGCTTATAACCTATGACATGAATTGCTACTTATAATCTTTTCATATTATGTATGAAAACTTGGGAAACTCACCAACTATTTTAGTTGACCTTTTATTTTTATCATGTTTCAGGTAACACCCGAGTTAGAGTGATCTTTTGAAGCTTGCAATAAAACTAGGATGTGGACCTAGTTAAATAAATGAAATGTTATGTTATGTTTGATATTTGCTTGAATGTATTTCATGATTGAGACTTATGTTGTAATTCCTGTTGAAACTATTAATTTGAATATTTACATTTAAACATAGCGTTATGTGGCTGTGAACAATCGTATTACTCACGCCTCGACGATTCCGCCGTCTAGGTTGGGGTGTGACAGATTGGTATCAGAGCCCATAACTATAGGGATTTAGGTTATTAGAAATGGTGACCTAGACTATAGTTGCATGAACCTCATAGAAAGATCTTTATACTTTTGTGCTCACATATTGTTTAAATGCTACATAATGCTATGCCTTTTGTGCAACTTGATGCCTTAGCATAGGATTGCCTTATGTATGCTTAAAACTTAGCTACTTGACTCCCTAAACTTAACATTGACTCTTAGACTCTCCCCGAACATGAAACCTCTTAAACCTATTCTCAACGACATGTGGAATCTACACTTATCATCGTGGATTTAATCTCTTAGACTCTATGTCTAATCTGTGAAATCTCATCAAGGTTTTGATTTCATAAACCAAAGAAATTTGTGTGGCACATAGACACCTGTATTCTGGATTTCCTGGCAAAAAGCCCTCGGGCTAAGGCAAGCGTATCGTATAAATCTCATTGAGGAACCGTTACGCTACCTGGGGATTTCTGGGATGAGTGATAAACTATGGTCAAAATACACAAATCTCTAAGGCAAATGAGTCAATTTACCTTGACGTGTCAACGATTCCAAATGGTAATGCGTTACCAAATGGAACCATCCTTTTGTATCTTAAAAATCGTTGAATCCTTGAACTAGTTTATCATCAAAGTTTAAATACTTTCTCATTCTTAAATAATATTCCTGTTAATATTAAACCTATCCTACAATTCAACTCTTACACGCACAACATGTAACGTGTAACAGTATTAAACTCGGCATTTCATGTAACTATCTTCTTATCTTGACCAACGTGAACATGGATTTCAATATACCCAAAGATATTGAGAATCTAAATCGTATGATCTTTAAAACTTTAAACCGTCACTTATGGTTCTTAAATCCTTCTAAGGGTGTGTCCCATAACTAAAGACATTAAATGTTGTAGGTGGAGTTCCTACATCTAGGGATACTTTGTTAATTGAATGTTAACTTTGTTAACTCAAATATTATAAGTGGTCACTCACCTCAATGATCAAATAAACTAATTATAACTTTGTTACCACTTATAAGTACGCGTATCTTCAACAAGGTTATGGTGACCTTATACCTTGAGAAGCCCATGTATTCCCTTCGATTGTGAATCGAATGTTCACATCTCATTGCGATGTTGAATTATTCCGTCCTTGATTTCGTCTTCCCGACTTAAACCATCCAAGACTTGAATACCATCATAACAAATCCGGTTACCTCGAACTGTGACCTAGAATTTTGTAAGCATGATTTTCCTTTTGTTACATTGATGTAACTTAAAATTTTCTGAAATTCTAAATGATACCCTTTTCCTTTCGTTGTTAACTCAAACTTTGGACCGTCTGCACCGTGGGAAATGCAAGGGTTTGCAAGTCAGCCTATGACTAAGAACACTCGTATCTCCTAAATGATTCTATCTCATCAAAACAGGGGTGATTCCCTTACTTTGATGAATCTCTATTCGTTCCGATAAATGGTTTCCAATTGTGTGTTTTATGCAATTTAATCCTCTGGATTAGGGTGATTACCTTATCTTGAGGATTGACTTCAAGTATTTTCTTTGAAATGGCATTTCACAAGTGACATGATCTCACCAAAATAGGATTGAAAACCCGTACTTTGGTGGCAATTGTCAATCTTTGATTGTTTCCTTGTTATTATGAAGCTCAATCATTAAGATAGGCGTGAATTCCATACCTTGATGATAATTTTATTTTATGGATTGTATTCTCTCAAATGAAACGATCTCATCAAAGTTGGAGTGAATTCTGGATTTTGATGAAGAAGTTCATTTCGTTATATTTTGTTTTGTAAAAACTTCATTGTTAAGATAGGAGTGATTTCCCTTACCTTAATGGTGAGTTACCTCGTCTTATTTCTACGGATCCTTAACAATGAGTTGGGATTGAACTTTTTGATTGGTAAGTTAATGGTCATATCTTGGGAATACACCATCAAGTTAGGAGTGAAAACCACACCTTGATGACTATTCTCATTTCTGGATCTTCAACTTACCATGGTTGTAAATCAAGTGACGAGAAGCATGTAGTAACTGGACGGGTGAAACACTGTTAGTGTTTTGACCTATTAAGCCAAAGCATGATCTCTGAACTCGAAAGGAAACCGATTGTCTTAAGATGATTTTGACTCCAAGCTTGAAGCATGTGAATTCTTAAATTGATTTCTTTCCTTTATCTTCATATTGTAACTCGATCTAGCTACATCGAACCATTTATTCCCTACTTATCAACTTTCATTTTGAGTTATCATTAAAACCTGATTGCGTAATGATAGCTTCCTAAACAACCTTCCTGCCAAATAAAGACATTACTAATTTGTGTTCATGGCTTCCTAGCCACACGAATGTTTCTCAGCTGTGATTATGAATTTGATGAACCGCATGTGCAAGCCGTACGTGGAAAGCTACTTGTGGTTGCCTTAATCAGCAATATCCTAAATTATTTAAATTTTAATCCAATCGTGAGTGCTATCTTCGTTGATCAATGCAATTTCTATTATTGTGTCATTCTTGGACCATCTTTGAACTCCTTATAACAACCTCTAGTAATCTTTCTGAATGTCCTTCCCTTAAAATCACGTTTGTTCTGGAAACCCATTACAACGATTTTCCTCATACTAAAGTTAATCTTTAAAAACACGATACTTGTATCAACGTTACACTAATAACACTTCGAACCCTCATTAACATGAGTGAACAAGAAACGATCACCTAGAAACCCGTTAAAGTTATTTGCTTAAGAAGCTCTTATGAATTCCATCCAAAAACATCCGGAACTTATTTCTCATGTTCGTTAAGCCGAGTCCCGTATCGATCTAATGTATGGTGTTTCACACATGACAAAACTTTTTAACCATATTGAACCGTTTGGAATGCAAACATTTATCAATTAAAAATTTTAAAGGAATGACTTGCACACTTTGTCAAAGAACATATAAGATCAAGAACGGTGAAACTTAACAAACTTAGAATCATAGTCAAACTTATTGAATTAAAACATTCCTAAGAGTGCCCTCGTGAACATGAAATGACATCTAAGTCTCCTCATAATCTTAAAATTTATTTCTCATGATTAAATTTCGGGACGAAATTTCTTAAAGTAGGGGAGACTGTAACATCTCGTATTTTACGATAGTTAAAAAAAAATAACAATAATAATAATAATAATAATAATAATAATAAATAATAATAATAATAATAATGATAATAATGATAATAATAATAATAATAATAATAATAATAATATAATACTAATAATAACATTAATAATAATAATAATAATAACAATAATAATAATAATAATAACAATAATAAAAAAATCTTATAATAAATTATAAACTTAAAGAGTGTTTAAAAACTCAAAGTAATTAAGTTGAGGGGGTTGTTGTCAAAATTTTAAACTTCAAAAGAAAGTTTAAGGCATAAAATGTTAACAATGAAACCACAGGGACCGATTATGTCATTTCCCAAACCATTCCCCCTTTCCCCTCGTTTTTCCGGCCAGCCACCGGCCACCGCGCGGCCGTGGCTCCGGCCACCCTAATCACCCGATTTCTAGCCATTTTTTTAATGTAAAAACCGGTCCCAACCTATTCTGGAACAAGAATCGAACCACGTGGGGACTTTAATTTGAAAAATCAAATGGATTAGTGCGATCTGCTCCCTCTCCGCGTGTGTCGGCCGCTTTACAGGCCTGAAATCGCACTAAACCCCGATAATAATTAAATTAACTTCACATAAACAAACATATATCCATCTCCAATCGATTACAACTTCCATTTACATCTGAAACGAACCCAAACACCCCATTCGATCCTCTCCTCGGTCGCGACCTGCAACTCGATTTTTAACACAGCTCCGATCAATTTTAATCAAATTGGATAAGGGGCTTTCGATCAGGACTATCATTTGAAGCTTCCCTCAAGTTTAATTCGATTATAATCACCGTATGAGCATCGTTCGATTGGCACATTGACCGCGACTGTTCTTCCACAAGTTCACCTTCAAATTGACCTTAAACAGGTAATTGAACATATCATTATACTCGAAATTACATGAGGATTAAAAGCCCTAAGTTTAATTTCAGTATCATACTCGTTTTGGTGTTCAATTCGAACGTCTCAGTTCTAGGGTTTATGGGATTTGGGGGAATTGCATTGAACTTGTTTAAAAGGATTTAGAACCAAGGTATGCCGCGGCCACGGCCCTTGGTTCACTGGTTACACACCTTGCATCTCACAGTGGGGGTCCCGGGTTCGAACCTGGCAACCCCATTCTTTTTTAAAAGGCCTTTTTGGCCCTTAAAAATTGTATAAAAATTCTAAAAATTATTGAAACCAGTTTTATAAACTTTAAATATTTTTCTATACATCAAACCAATTTCTGCAAATTTATTTCTTAAAATATATTAATATTTTATTTTATTTTATTTTATTAAAACAAATAATAAAACTAGTTAAATAACTTATAAAATAGACTTTAAAACTTGTTTATCTTAACAAAACATTTCAATTAGATTATTTTCATGTTTTAGTTATTAATTATTATTGTTTCAAATAATAAATAATTATTTGTCTTAAATAATAAATAATATAAGTTTGTAGAAATTATATATTTTATAATTTCATAAATCATTCTAAAATATTATTCTCTTATAAAATATACTAACTAAAGGTTAGATTAATAATTCGTTATTAATCAAAACGTTATTTCAATTAATCTTAAATAATTATAAAGTTTTATATATATTAAACCTTATCAATTTTTATACTTAAAATTCATTCTTAAAATACTAAAACACATATATGAAATTCTTCTAATGGATCGAAACGCGAATAATTACTTTATAAATTTAATTACTCGACAAACCTCACAATTCCAATTGAAACCCTAGTTCACGTTAAAACATTAAAGCTTATTATTAAGACTTTAACCTTGTGAATATATATTTACATATTTAGGTGCCTTGTAACGATTCACGTTGGAACGACGCCTACTTTTATTCTTATTAATCGTCATTATATACTTATTTGACAAGTGAGTTTTCCTTGCCCCTTTTTACTTTATTTCACACCGTTTTGGGGTGAAACATGATACTTATACTTTACACACTTATAAACGTTTGAGACTTGTAAAGCACTTGCAATTCATCTTATATCTTGTCATGGTTATTTGTATGTTGTAAGTGATTATATGAGATACATAGTTTGTTACAATCATTAACTATTGCTAGCCTGGCGACGTCTTAGATCTTTGGGCCTGACAAGCCTATTTGGTGCTAAAGTCGATGAACTGCCGACTCCTAGGAGCCGTATGCTTGTGCACTAGGGAACCAAATACACTTAGCCAATCTTATATACTTGTAATCAAGTCGAGGTTTGATTGTGAAGATATGTGTTCTATAACCTTACTAGCTTATAACCTATGACATGAATTGCTACTTATAATCTTTTCATATTATGTATGAAAACTTGGGAAACTCACCAACTATTTTTAGTTGACCTTTTATTTTTATCATGTTTCAGGTAACACCCGAGTTTAGAGTGATCTTTTGAAGCTTGCAATAAAACTAGGATGTGGACCTAGTTAAATAAATGAAATGTTATGTTATGTTTGATATTTGCTTGAATGTATTTCATGATTGAGACTTATGTTGTAATTCCTGTTGAAACTATTAATTGAATATTTACATTTAAACATAGCGTTATGTGGCTGTGAACAATCGTATTACTCACGCCTCGACGATTCCGCCGTCTAGGTTGGGGTGTGACAATATCTCAAGGCTCAATTGAAGTTATGAAATTACCATATCTTCACAAAATAAACCCTTCTTTGAATGATAATGGATGATTTATCATATATGTTTTACTCACCTATAAACTCACCAACCCTGTGTTGACACTTGATTTTACATGTATTCTCAGGTATCTACTAGGAGCTTATGGATATACACGTAGGATCATATAAGAGCTCAAGATACATATTGATATTATTTGAGATATGATTAAACGTATTGTTAAAAAACAATCTATCCTTTATTTCCGCTGCGTATAATATTTATCACTCTGATTATTAATGGATTGATTATCTAAAATTTATCATATAGATAACTGCATCTCATGTGTGACTACTGTGTTCGATCCTGTTTGTTCACCCCTCTGTGATAAATTCCAGACCCGAAATTTGAGGGTGTGACAATTTGCAATCGAGAGACATAACTTTTGAGTATAAATGTTTTATTAAATATAAACTCATCTTAAACGTTAATTTACCTCCATACGAAGCTTGCATTAATGAGATAATAAACTTATGAATTAACAATTACGCATAATAATGCCATGCACTTCATGTATTTGTGTCAAAATAAGCTTGGTGGAGGCTATTTGTTTCGCTTCTTGGTGGATCCTTTGGAGACTCAAATCTATGTCCATCGTTCATCGGAATAAGTTAACATGTAGGGAGATTTTTTATTTTCTTGTTCACTAAATTTTTTTTATGATTTGTTCACATCAGCCGTAAAGCAAACGTTGCTTGGGATGAGCGACTTAAAAACCCTCTCCGTTTGATGTAATTTTTTTGTTATGTTTCCGATTTCTTGCCGAGATCTTTTTCATATAATCTGCTTCTTCAAAAAAAGTAATAAAATACTTATTTAATAATCAAATATTTAAATAAATTGTGAGGTTATTTTACAAAGTGTATTTTTGCTACAAAGTGTATTTTGCTAAAAAGTGTAAAAAGACACAATGAGGCTAAAAGAGTCACAAAAAAATTATATTTCACAATCTATATCAAATTTCAAAAAAGTACTTCGAAGTCACTGTTCCTCTCGCCGTCATCTTTCAGAAAAAAAATTATTGTATCTTTTTATGACACAATGACGTCACTGTGTTTTTATAATGGCACAATGACGTCATTGTGTCTTTCATAATGACACAATTACGTCATTGTGTCTTTTATAAATGACACAATAAAAAGAGTTAATTTTTTTATTTTTTTAATTTTCGTTTATTTTTTCTTAGTGAGGCCGTCTAGTGGAACAAAAGCTCGGAATTACTTTTTTGAAATTCGGTTTATATTGTGAGATATAATTTTTTGTGATTTTTTTGAATTATTGTGTTTTCTCACACTTTGTAGTAAAAATACACTTTGTGTCTGAACCTGCTTTCTTTAATAAATATGACATCATATTCATTTATTTGAACGTAAACGTTGTTTTCTCTCTTTCCAAGTGATAAGTTTTGTTTTCAAATTAGAAAGTTGCAAATTTTGTATCTTTTCTTATCTTGTATGTGGGGGACTAAAACGTAGTCATCAAGGATAACGCCAAAAGCAAATGGGTTGAAATAATGGAGAAAAAACAGCAGGGTAGTTAGATAAATGTGACAATAACTAGTTGGTTTTCTAAACAAGTGAACAACAACAAAAATGTGTAAAAAATCCAAAATAAGTTATTTGTAGCTTTTAAATTATACTTGACTGACCAACGAAAATTTCCCTTTATTTGTTATGTCAAGAATCTAACCGCAGGCTTTATTTTGTTCACTTAGTTGATCAAAGACAATAAGTTCTTATTTCTAGTGATTTAGGTGTATCATTTGATTAACTCGTATATAGGGATGAATTCAGGAGTTTTTGTCTTTAAAGTTTAGTTTTTTAAGGTTCTTGCATATATCTCAACGATCGACGTTTGAATCTTCAGTGCTAGTCGGGTTACGGAAATAAAATACATTAATATTCTAAAACAAGTAATAAAAATACGATTTAAATAGAAAATGATAAAAACCATTACATTTTGTGATAGTTGTCTACGTGTTTTTATATTCTATAAATCACTTCATTACGTTTGGGCTTAAGTGATGATTAGATATTAAGCTTATTAATTTTAACAAAAACGAGCTCTTAATTTAGTTTTTAGTAGTATTTTGGTTTAGGGGTCATAAATGAACATTAAAAAAGCACGAGGTGATCAAGAACCGTTAATATGTGTTACATATGAAAAAAAAAAAAGAAGGGTCGGTTGACCAACCCCCCCCCCCCCTGGGCACCCATGCTCACATATACATACAAACACACACGCGCGTGTTTATATATATATATATTGTTGGGTATTCTACCTTGGAAGAAATTGAAGATTTCAATAGTATTAAAGTTGAAGACTTGAAGCACGAAATCAACAAAATATTAGTGTAGGGTTTATTTTGTAATTATTTTAATTACTAGACTAGTATATATATTAACCTATGTCATCTTTGTAAAGTGTGACTAATTCACCACATGTTAGGGTGAATTAGGGTTCATCACCAACAACAATATATCGTCATCCCTCATGGATGATGATTTCAACATTATATCATCATTCTTTTGAATGATGATTTCAACAATATATCAATAACATCAAGCATTAATTGTCGTTCTTCATGTTCATCATCATCATGATTTATATATTTTAGCATCTAATCATTCGATTCTTGTTATCATCAATATGAATCCTAAGATCCAAGCTCATGTTCACGTTCGAATCATGAACGCACATATATATATATATATTATAGGTAAAGATTATTTGTTAATCCTTGTTCATTTCAAAAATAATATTTTGTTAAGAACTACTTGAGCCGCATAATACACATGTACTTTTGCTTAAGTGTGATACATAAGACTATTATATAACCGCTCATCTCACTACCTCATTAAATCATCAATCAACACATAGAAATGCTTTAGTTGGTTCTAAGAAAACAATTCCCTAGTGAGTGTTCGTTTAAGAATCAATAATACCTTAAGAACTGTGAGGACCACGTAATACATTTGTATTGTTTTGTTTTAAGTTGATATCAGTTTCAAGTAACTAGGCGAGTCTCACTTAATATAACATCCATCCAAAACCTATAAAAAATTATATGATTTTTGTTGGTTCTATTTCCTAATTTTTATGAAGAGGATGAATCTTTCTATTAAAGGATCATAAAAAAAGGTCGGGATTCCTGCGGGAATGATTTGGAAGAGCTCAAACCAAAATAATGGTATTTGCTAGCAACAACATAGTGAAGGCAGTCCATCAATATATATTGATCCAAAATATGATTCAAATCCAACATAACACTCATATGTACATAAGAAATATATTGAATCGATTCTTTTTAAAATAGACCTGATCGCAACTTTGAATATAGAATTCAAATGAATCAAATAAGAAAGGAGACCCCAAATCATAGATCTCTAATAAAATATACGACCAAACAACATTTATCGAATTTCAAAAGAGTCAAAAGACATGATTCGATGTAGGTAATTATATTCATACTCTTTATTTCTCATCCAAATATCTATTCCGTTACCCACCCCCGATGTTTCTAGTTTCAATTTACTAGTCAAAGGTAAAATTTTATATGGGTGGAGGGGGCACTCATGTCATGAACGCTCACTACATAATGAAACCCACCAATCACAAATGTGTTATATCAAATCATTTCACACTACATTACACACTCACGTTTGAAGGGATCACCCACACCACACATTGCCACACCACGCACACAGTCGGATTTTTGGTATGTTCCACGAGGAGAATATGCAGTATGAAGACGCCATGCAGCGTATCTTCCATGATGGCGGCGGTAGTGCCATGCCACACGGGGGCACACCGAAAGACAGAATGTGTGTGCCCCCACCACCCTAACATCTATATCATGAGTATATCATATCAAAAGGGATATAAAACAATCAAATTAATTGACAAATTTATAAAATAAATAGAGAGAATAGTCATAATATATATTTTTGTGTACGGGAGAGTGGGAGACCCATGTCTTGTATTTAATTGGAATGCAAGGACAATGAGTTATTATCTTGAATGTATAGGACCACTAGGACTACCCGATGTTAATGGGCCTTCCTTTTTCATCTCAACAATACATACCAAATCTATATTTACAGATATTAAATACTCCTTTATTTCATAGATCTTTATATTAGTTTAATAATTTGTGCCGACACTATCAATTTTTTTATGATCATCAAAAGGGGTGTTAATTTGATTTTGATTTTGATTTTGATTTTGATTTTGATTGTAAAGTAATTATTATTGTGGCTTATACAACTTTAATCACTAATTTTTCATGTCACTCAAATAGAGTTTTCTTAATTATAATCTTCTTTATGCATTATTGGAATTTTCATGACCACATAAGATTAATTCAATCGTAACATTGTTTTGATTTCAATCTTAGTTTTGGTTTTTAAAGTGGATATGATTGCATTTAAACATTACCTATCGAGTTTCATTCGTACACTTAAATAGTTAAATGTGATCCATTTGTTCGAGTTATTTCATTAGTTTAAAGGCAACTCAATCCTAAAGAAGTGTGTGAGCGTTTGAGTAAATAAAAGTTTATTATTTTGTTAGTAGCGATTTTGTTTAAAACCAATAATATATTGTAAATCGTGACAACTGCAGAATCGTATTGTACATGAAATTTAAAGCTATTGGCGCAAATTTATTAAATGGTTTTCACGGTTCTTGAGACATTATTGGCTTTAAAATTATGGTTCATCTATTTCGTCAGTTTCTCCGTTGTTATACATATGTGTGTGTCTTGTGTTAATTGTTAAATACAAAACAATTTTTAAGTGTAACATTATAGGAACTGCATAAACACTTTTATATATGTTTAAAGTATGATACATAAAACGGTTATACAACCATTCTTATTTTGTTTTCAATTATCACTACATACAAGTTTATTACGATTTTTGTGTTTCTTCACTTCGAAATGGTTCTAAGATCATCCGCAATGGTCTCGCCAAGGTGAAGATGAAGGGAACAACGAAGATGACTTGGGGACATGTAGGCAGTGCAACACACGAAAAGGTGAAGGGCACGACGGTGAAGCACCATACGATTGAAACAACACAGAAAATGGTGACATGGGTTGAAGCAAGATAAAAGTAGTGATGTGGCGTCGCTGGACAGTATTGCAGTAATACTGCTACCCAAATGCGACGGTGACACAATAACAGTGACGCGACTCCTTTGCTAGAAATAATGTAAGAAATATCTTTCAATATTTATTTATATTTTTTCTGCAAAAGCTAAAGATGTGTAGCTCGATGCTCCAGATAGTCTGTTGAATATTGAATGGAGCAATTTCAATTCCCTAGCAACGAATATCTTTTTTTTTTTCAGGTGCTCACTCTTTAAGGTCTTCCTTTGGGGCCCTTTATTTATTTAATACAGCTTCAATTTATTATTGTATAGATCAATGTTGTTATCATTTTTATCACTATAAAAGGGAGTGTGACCTACCATTATTTATTAAATGTGTCTTTCTTCTCTCTTAAAAATAGATAAGATTTATATAAGTATTATTAGAAGATATTTAGTTATTTGCTTTGATTTTTTGAAAATATTTTGTACCATTGTAATTAGTATTATCATTTAATTATCAATAAATAGACTCTTATCTTATTAACATTACGCTATACTCATTAAAAAGAGACACTATTTTACATATTTGGATACCCCACTTTGCTAAATAAAATAATCTCTATCTAGTAGACCAAATTGTCTATTTAAATTTATAATTTACGATTTTTAGAATTTAGTTCCGGTTTTAACGGGACTTTAAAACAACACTCAAACTTGAAACTTTGCTTTGGTTGTATAATAAGTAGTACCAAAATCAGGTGTCGTGTTTTTATTGGGTTGATTCTAATCATGATGCGTGCATATCGGAACACCTTAATGTGTTCACCTAAGTTAGCCCATTTAAGCACCTAAATATATTCGTTTAAAGGATGTACTCGAGAAAAGGGGATATGATTCATATGGAAAGCTAGTAATGAGAAAATCCTCGTCGACAATCACCTACAACGGGAGAAGGTTATCGGTGAAATAATGAATAAAATTTCTTTGATTCAAAAATATATCTAACTAAGAGATTGTTTGTTAGTCTTTTAATGATTTTATTATCTTTAAAACGGTCTGAGGTAAAATATGTTTGTTACACTTAAAATTCATAATTTAATAGTTTCATAAAACTTTTTAATAGGTAAGTTTCATAAACATATTGAATAATTTAAAATTTACATCTTATTCAATCAGTCCCTTTAATGGCTTAGTCTAATATTGTCAAAGAGCTTCTAAATATTACCTATTAAATTTGAACTTGTAATTTATGTTTAATATTAGTTTCTAACTATTTAGGTTTTCTTCTAGTTGCTTGCTAATTTGTTTAGTAAAAGTTAAAAAATTCAATCCGTATAAAAAATTACCGGGGTTGATGATCCGGTAACGGATACTAAAGTGTTTAAACCGCCTAAATCTTAAAACTCTTCCGTTCAAGCATCGGGGCCCTTAATTTCTATAATTTTTTAAATTATACTAGTTTTAGCAAACCCGTGTGATACACGGGTTGAAAATATGAAAACAACATAATTTATAAATGTATAAATATTTCGTATGATTAAATTACGTATTACAATAACAATAAAAATAAAAAGTTACATTTATAAATTATAAATATTCAAAATACTTTTTTGAATAATATAATATATAATTGACCCATGTAAAATTAAAATCAGTTTTCTTAAAATCACACTAACTTAAAATAAATAAATATATCAATAAATATTTTCTTCTTTTTATTTTTTTTAAAATTGAATCTTATTTAGTTATAAAAATATGTATAGTTCAAAACAATATGATTACACAATTAAGTTGATAATATAACATATTAAATTTAAAACAAAATGAATTATTACTATTAATTGAGTTTCTTAAAATAAAAAACTTGACTAAAATAATATATTAATTTAGGCGGGAAAATTTTTTAAGGAGTAACATGAGAATGACATGTGTCATCCTAGTTACTCCTTTTATATAGTATAGATTATTATATAGTATAGATATGTATTCATATATATATTTAAAATTTATGGGATATTAACAAACTCATTAATAAGCCCAATAGCAATTTAATTATTTTGACCTATTGAAACATAACCCCATTAACATATTAAATAGTTTAATCCACTACCATTTAACAAATCTAAACTTATTTAAAAAACCATAGGAGAGTTTTACGACTCGCTTAAGAAAGTAAATTATATTATTTTTCTACTTTCATTTATTAGTATAACTATTATTGTAATATTATAAATTTTCTACATACGGATGATTTACTTTATATTATAGGGGCTCTGTTTTTTTTACTCGTCCAGGACGCTAAACTTTTTGAAAATTCCCGGGAGTTTAAAAATTCTCGGGACCGGCCTGCGTTCAAGACTACAAACAAACAAACAAACATACCCAGTAAGTCCCACTCAAGAGCAGGGTCTGGGAAGGGTAGGTGTCAGCGAGTCTTTCCTCTATCTTATGAGATAGAGAGACTGCTTCCAAAGAGACCCCTGACTCGGTAACGAAAACCAATAACAGTCATTTAAGACTACAAAAGATGTACAAATACACCATTAAAGAAAGTGGAAATTTCACGCCGACGGAAAATGAAAATGAAAATGAAAACAGTCATTTAAAGCCTTACTTGAACCAAATCATGCAACCAATGAGAAGTTTAATATTGTATCACAAGTATACAATGTTAGATAGTGACATAATATACGGTGCCCACAATCACAATATATGCAATCTTTGCCCATATATATTAGAACCCATTCCTCTCTTATCTTCATATCCTCTAAACAAAGAGATATATATAGATATATATGTATATATAGTGAGAGAGATAGAGATAGAGAGAGAGAGAGATGTGGCAAACACTTCTAGCATTGCTAATATTCACCCTAACCATAATCCCAACAAGATCCAACACCAATTTCATCCACAAATCATGCAACACCACATTGTACCCTGAGCTTTGTTACTCGTACCTCTCGCGCTTCGCGACCAGGATCGGGACCAGCCCGCGACTCTTGGCTCAAACCGCCTTAGCCGCGACCCTCAGCACCACGCGGTCCACATCGAAGAAGCTGATAACGTACACGAAAACGCACAAATTGACGAAAAGGGAGATGGGTGCTATGAAAGATTGCCTTGAGGAGATTGATGACTCGGCTTATGAGCTCCATAAGTCCATGGTGGAAATGGGTAAGGTCCGATCCGGATCCGACTTCGTGTTTAATATGAATAGTATAGAAACATGGGTCAGTGCTGCATTGACGGATGATACTACTTGTACCGATGGTTTTTCGGACCGAAAGATGAATGGGGAGGTCAAGACCGTGGTTCGTAAACATGTCACGACCATTGCCCACCTGGCTAGCATCGCCCTCGCCTTCGTTAACAACTTTGCAAAAGGGTAAAGAGTTGTGTTACACGTACTCTTCATTTTTACTTGTTGTCCCCGTTCAACTTGTCAGATCAGTAAAATTATGTTATTTTCACACTAAAAGACCGAAAAGATTCTGTTGATTTGATGTTTTCAGGACGGGTTCAATAGAAATATTAGAGGAGTACATTTAGCTGATATTTTATGTAAACCGTTGTTACATTGTATGGCAGGTTAAAAGTAATTTATAGTTAAGTTTATATAGTTTTCCTTTGTGTTATCAAATAATATTAGTATCTTTGGTACATCTTATCTAGGCGTTATCCCTAGACATAATAGAAACATATGTCTATGTAGATTAATGTTAAATTTATCTAGTTTTATCTATAAAATCACGGACATAAATCATAATAAACGTGACTGTCGATTTATTATCTTATTCTTTTATGAATAGATATTTTTTTAAGCATGTTGTTTTGTACGGTGGAACTACCATAGACTACAATCATGATATGATAATATTATTCTTTTTAGCAGATGATATTTGATTTATTTAATAAGTTGGTTGGTTATGGTAGATCACCATACAATTTTGTCGTTTTAATGTTGTGGGGCAAAGGCCATGCATCTACGATTTAAGAAACTTATTTTAGTAAATTTAATCGTAAATAAAAATGATTATTTTAGAGCTCATATGAAATTATGGTGGTGGCTAGCTATACCAAAGGCGATGATGGCAAAGGCGGGCTCAATCGACGGTCTCGTCATCATCGTCGTTGGTGCTGCCATTTTATGGAACCTCATGGTTCCTGGCTTGAAATCAACTTTTTTGGTGGTACCGGAGGCGGTGGAGCACACCTTCCCGTCGGTGTCTCTATCGGCGTCGATTGTTGGGTTCTTTTAGGCCTTGCGATGGCGTCTTACCGGAAATCGGCCCTTCTTAAGGGTTATAGGCCCCTGCCGCCACCGGAACTTTCCTTGCATGGGTTGCTTAGGCGGCGCGACACTAATTTATCTTCCGTTTTCTGATTTGTGGTTCATATCCTGAGATCTCTTCGATGATGGTGCTTGATAACAATTTTTGTCCCTATGTTTTTGGATTTCGCTCGATGATGGCGTGCGGGCCACATCTGAGAGCTATTTTGATTTTAGCATCCCGACCCTTATTTCTTTTGAACAGGTTGATGGGTCTTTGGTGTGCACTCTATGTTGGATTGTTTAGTTGTTTGGTTGCTCACGCTGATTTGATGCTCGTCGGTGTAAACCCTATTTTTTTATTAAACTAAGTTATGTTTTGCCTTTTGGATTTCTACTATTTGAGGTCTAATGTCTTGAGATGTTATTTGAAGTTTATGAAATGTGTTCTTGCTCTTTGAATTAGTGTTGTTTAAGTGGCAGGTGGTTTTTTATTACACCAGTGCGTGTGAATTAGGCCTTTACATATCGAGGTCACGAAGATGTAGTGTAGTGATTGATGATAAAAGAAATCTCATTTGATACTTTGCTGTTGGTTTTGTGTTAACCGATATCTTCATGGTTCTCTTTATTATAGCTTGTCTAAGACCATTTATCCCAATGGAATACGTGTGATGGTTTTGGTTGCTTTTTGGCAATGATGAAATACGTTGCTGTTGGTGTGTTGTTGTTCCGTGTTTAGGCAATGATGAAATACGTGTGATGGTTTTGGTTGCTTTTTGGCGTGGTTACCATCTATGGTTAACAGCCACAACCAAACACCCGTTCTGAGCCAGATTATCGTGGTAAATTACACGCGCAACGCGCGAAGATGATACATCCTAGTTTGATTTATTTAATAAGTTGGTTGGTTATGGTAGATCACCATACAATTTTGTCGTTTTAATGTTGTGGGGCAAAGGCCATGCATCTACGATTTAAGAAACTTATTTTAGTAACTTTTAATCGTAAATAAAAATGATTATTTTAGAGCTCATATGAAATTATTTAATAACGTCGTATAATCTTTAAAATCACTTCACATGTTTTCTTTAATTTTTAATCAATAAGTAAATAAATTTAGAGGATTTAAAATCTAACAATAACTTTTATCATCATGTTAAATAAAGTGACGATTCAGGATTGACATCATCAAATTATTTCTTCTGTTCAAGATTTATCTTTACGATTAAGCATTAGTAGTGCATTATTAATTATATAACAACAATAAAGAAAAACGTGAAAGAAGCATAATTCATCTACCAAATATCATATTAAAGTGTAATTAATTAATAATTGCCTAATCGGGGTTGGGTCTAATCTATTAAATACTAGTATATAAAAAAGCCACATTGACGTTATATCGCATCTAAAATTTCTTAAATAGTTTCTTTTACTTATAAGAATTTAGATGCTAAGCTAAAAAAGTAAATAAAAATTAGCACTTAAACTTATTATGTATCAATTAATATATCAATTTAAACAAGGGTTGTAAAATTGCTATTCGAGTTTAATTGATAATCAAAAGATCAATTTAACCTTTACACTAGTTATTGTTAGTACAATATATAATCCAAATAAATTATGGTTGATTTTAAAATTAAAAATCTGGATAATAGAATGCAACAAATTACTAATAGAATACACGTTTAGTATGTTTATGTTTGAACGTTTGGTGTATCATCATGTGGTAAATCATTATGTCACTTGATTATGTTTGTTGTTTTGTCATGTGGTGGTGGTAATGGATTCACCTAGAACTACACAAATGGACATAGTGGTGGCGATTTTCGACATAAATCGAAATACGACATGAACCAATGCAAAAAATTTTAAGTTTAGGGTCGACATATCTAATATATTTAGAAAATAGGTCATGTTCAGCCTATTAATTAAACGAGTTATGTTCAAGTTGATCTATTTAACTCCTTGTGGTTAAACAACTTGACCCGCCAATCTTTTTTAACAAACAAAACAAGTCGACCTACTTATAACCCGTATAACTCATTTTTTTCAACCAACCAACCAACTCGATTAACACGTTTACAACTTGATTGTTACCCGACAGCCGACCAACCCATTTGACACGTTTAGATAAACAAGTTAAAGGAGTCATGTTTGGGTTACATGACTTTTAACACTAGGAAAATTCTGGGTCGTGTTTGGGTAGAAGGACAACCATTAACCCGTTAATGTGCAAATATCAACCCTTTTTAGAGTTAATTTTAATTTTGCTCCCTAAGGTTAGACAAAAATAACTATTTTTCTCTAAAAGATTAGAAACATCATTTTAGTCTAAAAGTTTCATAAGTTGTTTCAATTTCAGTCCAAAAGCTTATTAATTTAGATTAAGTTGAAACAACTAGTTATTTTTGGATTGAAATTGAAATAGTTTATGAATTTTTGAAGGTAAATTGATGTTTATAATCTTTTAAAGTAAAATAGTTATTTTTTGTCAAACCTTAGGAAGCAAAATCTAACTTAAATATTTTTTTTATTAAAAAATGATTTTCACTGCTTATAAATCTTTTAACTATTTCAGAAATAGTTTGATCAACTAATTTTTCTATCCCAGACAACTTCTCATGCTCAGATGAAAAGCACTTTAAACTAAAATCTACTTTGAACTTGCTTGCATGCTTTTAGTAATAATACCTTTGTATTGTCTAAAATAACAAAAAAAATACAATGAAACGAATAACAACAAAATATGTCATTATGAAATGAAAATGACGCTTAAATAAGAACATGGATAAGTAGACACCCCAGAATTATAAATCAACACTCTAAATTTCTATATGTGTCGTATAGCTCCATACGCGTCATATAGGGGGCGTATAGCCCTATACGGGACGTGTAATCCTCCTGACAGCCCCCTGAATTTTTCCTCGTAGTCAGTGTCGAAATTTACTATACGCGTCGTATAGCCCCATATGTGTCGTATATGGCTATATGGGGCGTATAGCCATTATTTTCAGTGTTTTCGATCCTATACAACGTGTATGGACTCATATAAGGGATGTCGATTTATTCAAGTGGTGTCTATATATTAGGATCATTAAATAATCATATAGAAATTATTATTCGTCAAATAACATCAAAAAATTAATTTATTTATAAAGATCCAATTTCAGCCCGGCCCACATAAGTGAAATTGAAAGACAGGGCTTGGGCCACGTATCATGGTCCTTGAAGGCTCCACGCCACTCAAGATTTTTTTTGGATGGCAAATGATTCTCGTGGACTTCGATAAATCCATGAAAAATCGATGTTTAATTCATATCGAATTTTTAAAAAAACTATTTTATTATTTGAAAGCTTTTAAATAAAGATAATATATATGAATATATCAGAATTAAGGGTTTATGAATAGAGATAATATTATTTGAAAGCTTTTAAAAAAGATAAAGATAATATTATTTGAAAGCTTTTAAATAAAGATAAAGATAATATTATTTGAAAGCTTTTAAACTATTGTAATGTGATGTGGTGAAATTACATGAGTTTTTATAGTTGATTTTACATAATTTTCGCAACATCTTATATCTGTTTTACCTTGTTTCGGTTACTACTGATTTATTGTATCTTCTGTAGTAAATTGGACGAGAAGGAAGTTAAAAACAGTAGAAAAGAGAAGAACGAGCTTCCAGGATCGAAACGAGAGGATCGGGCGTTAAAAGTAAAAACCATTCTGTGAAATCACCTACCAGGCGCTACGCGACAGATAGAGACAAACCGTCGCGCTACGCGAGGGTTTGCTAAATTACCATTTTGCCCTTAATGAAATCGGGTATTTACCGGATTTGCCACCCGACTAATTTGTCGGGTTGTGGTGACTGTCGCGCTACGCGACAGTATGTGAAGGCCCGTCGCGCTACGCGACGGGTGTAAAATCGTGGAAAATTAGTTTTTAACCAAAGTAACCCTAATGGCCGAGAGGCATTCATCACCAGACGGCTACTGAGATCATTAGGGCGATTTTCGGAGTTCTTGGCAAGTTGAGAAGGCAAGGATTGAAGTTTGTGAAGAAAAGATTGTGATTCTAGGATTAAACGATTCGGTTTTGCGTTTCTTTATCTATCCTTCGATTTTCTTTGATACAATGTTTTCAATTACTACTTTTGATACTGTTTTGAACATGATTGTTGGCTAGTCCTTTTATCTACCTAGGGTTTTGATGAATACATGTGTATGACATGGCCTTTGTCGGTTTTTGGAACAATAACTTGTGTTGAATGATAATGAAAAGATTTCGTTGCGTTAATCAGTTGTAAACGTGTATTTGAGTTGGTTTAGATTACTGATTTATTATCTCATGTGTGTCTTGTTGATTGTTTATCAAGTAATAGGTGCATGCTAGGTCTTTTACCATGTGTTCTAGACTATTAGATGATTTGCTAGACGTAGTAAGTCATTGAGATAACTTACCAAGAAATTAACTAATCAAATATGCAACTAATCTTAATACAGTGAGGTTAATAGGTTATTGGTTCATCAGGTGTGTTTTGATTGCTATTTGGATTCTCTGTGAGGAGTTCTGTGTAGTTTCCCGTCTCACATTTAGTTTACCAAGACTGATTCATCAACCGTTGTCTATCCCAATACCGTAAGGTGTTTAGTCACTTGTGCTGTGAAGTAGAGTGTCTTTAGGGTGTTTCATTATCTTAGTTGGAGAACCTGTGAGGGTGATCCTTTAAACCAATGTTTTAACGGCTTAAAGTGTGTTTAGTTGATATCTTTGAGAAGGGTCGAGGATTCTCTTAAGTAACCTTTGAGTTTAGTATTCTAAGATCCTGGTTCCACAATAGTTTCAATACCGATAGAAACCGTGTCATGCATGTGTAGGAGTCTTACCTAGGTAGTACTCTTATTCCACTTGAAATCGTCTGTTATTCCGTTCTCACGTTCTAATCTATTTTAATTTAGTTATTACTTTTAGACTTTGGATTTTTCCATACAAACCCCCCCTCGATTAATCATTGATTTAGTTCTTAGTCGGTATTGCAATAGTTAGATCGAGTCAATTTTACGTTTTTCCATAGAAGTCCCGTGGTTCGATATCCGGACTTACTTAGCTTTACTAGAGTCGATAGGTACACTTGCCTGTCAGTAGTTTAGATTAGAGAGTCTAGAGTATTACTTCGTGTCTAGTTGTTGGTTATTTTTAATTATTTATTTGAACTACTTTTTAGGACATCATAATGGAACCAGGATTCTTTTTGCTATGGGGTCAGTATCTTAAACTTAATTAATACTTAGGGTTCACTTCCATAAAATCTATGAATTCACTTAATATTTCAGTATTACACGGTCCACTATTGGTTTAAAAATTAATGGGGGTCTGTTCCCCAAGGGTAGTTCCGTGCCTGAATAGCGAAGTATGAATATGAATAATATAATGTGTTTGGTTTAATGATATTCCAATTTGGTAAATGCTATAGAGATTTATAACATAAATAAATAACTAAAGGCTAAGGGGATGTTTGGCAACTTCTGAATGGGTAAGTGCTGAATCAATAAGAGGTCTGAACCAATAAGATGTCTGAACCAATAAGTGCTGAACCAGATTAAGTCTGTTTGATTGGATATATGTTTGGTTATAACTCCTAATATTGAATAATTATTAAAAAAAATACAAACCATAATAAAAAAATCCAAAAAACACATAAATCCTTCTTGAAAACATACTAATTTCAGCAACGTTCCTCCGTGAAATTGCTTTCAGGCTACTACCCTCACGTTCATGAAGTGTAATTTCATGAATGCATGATTCTAGGAAGGTTTAATCAACTCCTTCAACCTTCCAGTTAATCCTAATATTTTTTTCAGCCATTTCTTTAGAAGAATCTATCAATTACAAATACAATCCATAAACTACAAATACAAGTTGATTCATACAAGCATACCAATTAACAAAAACCAAGCATACCAATTAACAAAAACCAAGCATACCAATTAACAAAAACCAAGCATACCAATTAACAAAAACCAAGCATACCAATTGAAGAGCAAGAAAAATATGGGTTACAATAACAGAAGTTCATCAATTGCATTTCCATATATCAAGTGACATTATCCAATACCACGAATAGAGCATCAAATCACCATTCTTTAAAAAATCATATGGCTAACATAGCATACCAATTGAAGAGCAAGAAAAATATGGGTTACAATAACAGAAGTTCATCAATTGCATTTCCATATATCAAGTGACATTATCCAATACCACGAATAGAGCATCAAATCACCATTCTTTAAAAATCATATGGCCAACATGAGATTAGGAGCCAAAACATACCAAATGAAAACCAAAATTACCATAAAAATCAAGCAAAATTCAGAAAAATCAAAACTTCACCTTCTTCTTCTGCTTTCCACCGCCTGATTTCGCCGGATTAGACGACGGAGGAGGAGCCTTATCATTCTTCGGTGCCTGAAAACACACAGAACAACAAATTAGGAACTTTAACGGTGTGATGGATCTGATAATTGTGTTGGTGTACCATGAAAATTGATGGTGATTATGTTATGTTCTTCTAGGGTTCCAAATCGCAGTAGAGATGAAAAGTGATGATGATTATGTTATGAAATTGTGCTTATGTTATGAAACTGAAGACGTACCGAGCGGTGGTGGACGGAGGCCGAGAGCAGTGGGGACGGAGGCCGAGCGGTGGTGGACGGAGGCCGAGCGGTGGTGGACGGAGGCCGAGCGGTGGTGGACGGAGGCCGAGCAGTGGTGGACGGAGGTCGAGAGCAGTGGGCCGTCCACGAGATGTTGCAGCGCAGGGGATGGAGTGGAGCCGATAGACTTGAGAAGAGAAGAGGAATTTGGTCAGATTAGGTATGTGCTCTGACCTAATAAGAGGCAAATAAGAGCCTCTTTTTCAATCAGAAGAATGCAACCAAACACGAGATGTCTGACCGAGTCAGACTTGAGCATCTGACCAAGCTCAATAAGAGCTAAACAAACAGCCCCTAAAGTTGTATTTATTTAACACAAATTGTTGGAGGTGTCGGAATGCTAGTACGAAACCTAGACTTTGAAAAACAATTACAAAGCCAAGCCTTGAGCAATACTATTTGCAAACCAAAAGGTGAGGAACATCTGACACACTAAACCACAAATGTATCATGTTTTCAAATAAAACGTTAGTCAATCTCAAAATTCTTATACTATAGTAGAAAAGTTGAAATTCTAACACTATATCAGCAAAAGAAAGCGAACAAAATTATTTTAAGAGCACATTAGGGTATTAATTTGACTCGAGAACATCGTTTGTTGACACATATGTATTAGGTTTAACACTAGAAAGAGATGTACAATGCATTATAGCGTTTGGAAGATCAAGGTTGTGTCTAAGGAATCACAGTACTTGAACATGGATCGAGGCATCTCTTGACACCAAGTGCAACTGACATTGGTGCCAAAAACTAAAAGATCAACTAAGGATAGACAAAAATGTAGTCTATGAGTCGGTACCTTGCAAGTAGTGTATATAAAGTGTTGGTGTGCATTTTAAATTTTTAATCAGGTTCACTTACACCATACACGTATAACCAATCATAAAATGCACCCTTTCGGGACAGGTGAATTTCAAGAGAAATTAGAGTGATCAAAGGGAGATTAATTAAAGACTCCTTCATTAATTATTTATTACTCCCAAAGAAGATGTTATAGCCATGTATGATCCCAAAGAAGATGTGGAACTAACCCATTTGGTTGAGGCTTTTGCCTCTTAGATTGAAGGTCCTGGGTTCAAACCCAGGCATGATGTATGCTGGTGTAATTTAAGAAAAGAATAAAATTTACCGTTAAAAAATATATCCATAACTAAAATCTCCACCCAATACTAATTAATGACCTACACAACACAACATTACTTGAAAAAAAATGAAGGAAACAACCAACTCTAACGTATTGACTAACCTAATATTCTGCTCACTAAATTCTTCAGGGTGACTAATTAAATACTACATGGAAAAGTGTAGACGAAAGCAAGGGTATGAATGTTGGACTGCATATACAATATCCGAACAAGGTGAGTTTAGTCTGCCATACGAGATGAGATACAATACCAAAGTTGGAAAGAAGAGGGGGGGGGGGGTTGAAATATATGTCAACAAGCATGGGATGCATGTAACCATATAAACTCGCAGCAAATGCCATTAAGACAAGAAAAGCAAGAAGTTGAGCATTCGACCCATAATATCACAAAAAAAAAAAGACTGGAGGTTTAAGATTAACAATCACAAACTCACTAGAAAAACAAGTGACAACATGAGTAACGAGTTGCGTTAAAGAAGTAGTAAAGATAATGTGATTAACATATAATAGAAGATTAATGGTATCCATGCCATAGTGATACATTAAAATTTTTTATTAACAAAACAGAGATAGATGATGTACACAACTAATATATGATACCATGAAATCATGAAATCATGAATGTGGGTTTATTTTAAGAACATGAAGAGCCTTTATGCCAACAAACATATCCACAATTCTAAACTTTTAAGACAATTCTAAACCATAAACCTTAAGATCTATGAAGGTAATACAAGACGGGAATAACCAACAAACAACAAAGGTGACTATAAGTTAATAATATGTTAAAGTTACTTAAAAACACTTGGGTCTAAACCAAAATAATTATAATGTAATGTCATAATTAAATACACCTGGAATCATTAGTGAGGTCTCTTGTAAATACCTGGGCACTTAGTTCATCTAATGATGATAAAACATTTCATGCTTAAGAATAGAATGATAGTAAAAACACTTACACACCTATACCGAGTGCTAACATAAATGATAGTTATGAATGAAACCCGTTGGATGATTTATCTTATGCCCAGTTCCTCTATTTTATAGTTCATCTAGTTATAAGTGTTTTTATTGTCATTCTATTTTTAAGCATGAGATGTTTTATCATCTAATCTCCTTTGTCCAACCATATACATTCCATTCCAACCTATAATCCAATTATCATGTTTTATTGCATCGAAACTACACCTCAATATTCAATGCTTACTTACAATAACTCACACATGAACATATAGTGTTTTTATAACTTCAAAAAATAAGCATCTTCTTTTCTAAAGAACCTCATAAAACTAACATTTATTAATTTTTATACAAGATGTTGAACTCTGGTTATCAAATTTAATTATACGGTCATTAAACCTTGTATTTACTCGTCATGTTAACATTATCAGCTTAACCACCTTTAAAAATAAACCACTTCGTCGATTATTAATTATCTTAACATTCTTTTGTTCTATGCTATTCATCACCAAAACACCAACTTGTTATAAACCACTTTCATATCATACTTTTAAAAAACATTTATTATATTGTCAATCTTTCCAAACCACAAAAAAACTATCCTCATTCCAATATTTTCTATCCAAAACCCACCTCTCCCTCAATCCATATATTCATACTCTCAAGAGTTATTATATCCCATTGTCACTCATCACTTGCAGACAATAATAATATAATAATAATAATTTATCTTGTGGCGCCGGTGTTCCAATGGCGGCAGAAGCTGTTACCGCCGCTTCCCTCTGCAACTTCTCCGGCAACAATGGTGGCTCCGCCGCCCGTCCGCCGCTCCGCCGCCACCTCCTCTCTCCCTCCGCCTCCCTCCGTCGCCACCACCACCAACAACGTTCGCTTACGTCATCTTTCTTCGGAACGCAACGACTCAATCCAACGAAGTTGACTTCTCGCGTTCAGAAGAGGAATCTCTCGGTTGTTGCTATGGCTGCCTCTGAAGGTTTGTGTTGATACGATGAATTACGTGAATTTAGAATTTGTTTGTTGATAAGTTCTATGAATTTGAACTGTTAAGTTTATTTTTCCTATTCTGGTTTGTTTAATGTTTGAAATTCATTTGCAATTGGTTATTGGTCGATTGAAGTTGTCAATTTCGCAACTTGATTGTTCCTTGAATTAAAATCTGCAAATTGCAACAAAACCCTAAATTTTATTTGTTAGAGGGATAAAATGGTTTAGATAATTGGCCTTCTGGTTGCTATTAAAGATTAGGTATTTGTGGCTTTTAATACTGGCTTAATCTTATCGTATCAATAATTTTTAGGATAATTTGTTATATCTAAAGAATAATGAAGTTAACTACAGAAAGAGATGAGAGGCCTTTTGTTCTTTAGAGTCATCCGTATGTGGAGTCTTAATAACATAAGTTTTGGTGGTAGTTCATATCGGTTTTAATATCGATATAAGTTTGTGAACTGCAGTAAATGATTGTTTATGTTGAATTGTGTGCTTGTTGGTGTTTCTGTATTTTAGTTTGTAATGCTAGGTTTGTACTTTGTAGAGATTATGTAATATAGATAATATGGAGAAAGTACTTCCATTGTTTATTTGATGCTTAACTTTGTATTATCCAGATGCAAAACGTGAGGTTCCTCTGAAGGACTACCGCAACATTGGCATTATGGCGCACATTGATGCCGGAAAAACTACCACAACAGAGCGGGTACTTTACTACACTGGTAGAAACTACAAAATTGGTGAGGTACACGAGGGTACGGCCACAATGGACTGGATGGAACAAGAGCAGGAGAGAGGAATCACCATAACTTCAGCTGCAACCACCACATTCTGGAACAATCACCGCATCAACATCATTGATACACCTGGCCACGTGGACTTCACACTTGAGGTGGAACGTGCCCTTAGGGTTCTTGATGGTGCCATTTGCTTGTTTGATAGTGTTGCTGGTGTTGAACCACAGTCGGAAACTGTGTGGAGACAAGCAGATAAGTATGGGGTGCCTAGAATTTGTTTTGTTAACAAAATGGACCGGCTTGGTGCTAACTTTTTTAGAACACGTGACATGATTGTTACAAATTTGGGTGCTAAGCCACTTGTGCTCCAACTTCCAATTGGGGCAGAAGATGTTTTCAAAGGGGTTATAGATCTTGTTAGGATGAAGGCCATAGTGTGGTCTGGTGAAGAATTAGGTGCCAAATTTTCATATGAAGATATTCCTTCTGACCTTCAAGAATTGTCTGAAGAGTATCGAGCATTGATGCTCGAGACCATTGTTGAATTAGATGACGAGGTTATGGAAGGGTACCTTGAAGGGGTGGAGCCCGACGAACAGACCGTTAAGAAGTTAATTAGAAAGGGAACCATAGGAGGTAGTTTTGTACCAGTTTTATGTGGGTCCGCTTTCAAGAACAAAGGGGTTCAACCATTGCTTGATGCTGTTGTTGACTATTTACCCTCTCCACTTGACTTGCCACCTATGAAGGGTACCGACCCAGAGAACCCAGAAATCGAAATTGATCGGGTTGCAAATGATGATGAACCGTTTGCTGGGTTAGCTTTCAAGATCATGAATGACCCATTTGTCGGATCACTTACATTTGTAAGGATATATGCTGGGAAGCTTGCTGCTGGATCTTATGTGATGAATGCAAATAAAGGAAAGAAAGAAAGAATCGGGAGATTACTTGAAATGCATGCGAATAGCAGAGAAGATGTTAAAGTAGCATTAGCTGGTGATATTGTTGCTCTTGCAGGGTTAAAAGATACCATTACTGGAGAAACATTATGTGATCCTGAGAAGCCCATTGTGCTTGAGAGAATGGATTTCCCCGATCCAGTTATTAAAGTTGCTATTGAACCTAAGACCAAAGCAGATGTTGATAAAATGGCAAATGGATTAATCAAGCTTGCCCAAGAAGATCCATCTTTCCACTTCTCACGCGATGAAGAAATTAACCAAACAGTTATCGAAGGGATGGGAGAATTGCATCTTGAGATTATCGTTGACAGGCTCAAGAGGGAATTCAAGGTTTGTTTCCTTATTTTTGTTTACCTTATATCAGTTCCTCATGGTAGATACCCATATATCTTCTTTTTATTTTGGCTATTTTTTATGCAAAAATGGTTAAGATAATTCTCGCATAGAAGCATGATCATGATTGTATTTTACAAGAAACAAGTATGTAAATATGAAAAGAAACATGCTGTACTTCTTGGCTAACCCGTGAACACTTCACATCTTTTCCATCTTTAATTCAACATGACACTTTGAACCGATGTAAAGATGGGGATATGTTTCAACATCTAACTCGCCTTATTTCTTACAAATTATCAGGTGGAAGCGAATGTAGGTGCACCACAAGTAAACTACCGTGAAAGCATTTCCAAGGTGTCAGAGGTGAAGTACGTCCACAAGAAACAGTCAGGTGGTCAAGGACAGTTTGCAGATATAACCGTACGGTTTGAGCCATTAGAGGCAGGTAGTGGATACGAGTTCAAGAGTGAAATCAAGGGTGGTGCAGTCCCAAGAGAATACATCCCTGGTGTAATGAAAGGGTTAGAAGAGTCGATGACTAATGGAGTACTCGCAGGCTTCCCTGTTGTTGACCTTCGTGCAGTATTGACTGATGGGTCCTACCATGATGTCGACTCTAGTGTACTCGCCTTCCAGCTGGCAGCCAGAGGAGCTTTCCGTGAAGGAGTTAGGAAAGCAGGACCCAAGATTTTGGAACCCATCATGAGAGTTGAAGTTGTGACACCTGAAGAACATTTGGGAGATGTTATTGGTGATCTTAATTCCAGAAGAGGACAGATTAATAGCTTTGGTGACAAGCCTGGTGGCCTCAAGGTATGTTAAACTCATTTTGGTTACATATGAAGTCTACATATAATGTTAAACGGGCGGGTCGGGTGGGTGAGTGATGGGTCAATTTATATCCTCATACAGGTTGAAATGAGCTAGGTTGGGTGGGGTCAACTTGAGACACTTTTAGCATATTTTGGCCACTTTATTAGTAGTTTCTGTTTGAATATGATCACGAAATACATACCATTACAATGATAATCAAATAAAGAGTCGGTAATGTTGGTGTCGAATCCAGCAAATAAATGATGAAAATGTGAACCTACCGAACACACACTGAGAATAGTATGAGCGTAAGTAGGGTTCGTGTCCTCAGGGATACGTGTCAATTATTTTATACCAAAAACGTTTTAGCACAGTTACTTTGATTGATTATGGACTAAAGAAGGTGGGGGTTTTAATTAAAAACTAAAACTAAAAGTAAATAGCAAAAAGTATGAAAAATTCCAGCAAGCTGACACGGCCGTGTCAGAACTGTAAAGGAAATTCCACGCGGCCGTGTTAAGGTTCTGCCAGAAAAACGAAAGTTGACATTTTTTTTTTGTATTTTTTAATTATGAAAAAGAGATTAATAAAGACGTTAATTAAATGGTGAAATTAATTCAAATACGAAAACTAATTCCAACACTAAGGTAATTTCTTGATTCGATTTGGCTTACGATCATTAACGATTACGGTGCAATGACTATTTTTAATTAATAATTTGTATCGATACTAGACATCACGCCGTTCGGATATCCACTCTATCTAATGTCTAATCAATCGCAGTTCGTTGATTAGAGCCAACCCGCTACTCTAAGCTCACGCCGTTCGGATCTTAGCGTGCGGGTTGCAGTGATAGAAGTATCAATTATAATTAAACGCTCACGCCGTTCGGAATGCTTAATTAGATTGAATGACCCTATAATGAATTTGGACTCATAGACAAACCCAAAACATTATTTGTTCCCTGTATCAAAAATTAAAACTTGATTAGGGTTTTAAAGATTGAAGAACTTTATTAGAGAAATTAATAAGTTGATCAGGTTTATTAACAATCTAATATATACCGGATTGGATCCGGGTTTAAGATCAAGAATCACGCAAACAAACCATTAAAATAAAAACGTCTCATAACCGTTTCACATAAGTTCAAACCAAAACATAGAAATTAAACCTTAATGTCGGAACTAAAAAGTGCCCTAGCCGGACATGTTGGCTAGGTTAATCAAAACAAAACAAAGAAATAAACTTACGAAAGTAAAAACCAAAACAATCAAATGGGTGATTCGCGATTTAATTGAGGAATCACAAAGATTCCTTTTGGGTTCTTTTCTGCAAATCTCCCTTGATTGATTCCTTCTTCTCCTTTTTGGATTGATGGCCGATGGTTTTTTTCCTCCCAAGCAACCAATTCCTTTTATCTTTAAAACTCTCTTCCTCCTCCAACCAATTCTCCACTTTTTTTTAGGTTTTAAAGTTTCAATCTTTATCCTCTCTTTTTTTTTCAGCCATTTAATTCCTATAAAAACAAAAATATACAAGAGTAGATTCCATCCTACTAAAACTTCTATTTTATAAAAATGCATGCAATTAATGCAGAATATATGCAATAATGCAACCTAAAATTACTATAATTTATGACTAAAAATATAACTAACAGGTAACCGTTATACTTATGAGTTTGTGTGTTGTTTGTTGGACCGCAGGTGGTGGATTCCCTTGTGCCGCTTGCGGAAATGTTCCAGTATGTGAGTACTTTAAGAGGAATGACAAAAGGTCGAGCATCCTACACTATGCAACTAGCGAAATTCGATGTGGTACCACAACACATTCAGAACCAGCTTTCTGCAGCCAAGGAAGAAGCAGTTGCAACTTAATCTTTCTTTCAGTGATTCTATTTAATGTTTGTATTTTTTTTCTTTTCTATTTAATGTTTGTATTTTTTTCTTTTCTATTTAATGTTTGTTTTTTTTCTTTCACTTTTTTATGTTTTATAGGACACAAGAAAATCCTCCAATTTTCCATCAAAAGATATACGAAGCAACATTCTTGATTATCTATTCATAAATATGTGCTTATTTGCTCGATGTTGAATCCCTAGTTAGTATGTTCTGAGTTTGAGTTTCACATCGACAGTGTGTTAAAGTGTTCCATTATCGGCCTTCTGTTTACCATAATCTTTTAGGCTGTTGTTGGCACTGAAAATCGGTTGGGTTTCATTATCAGGTTGAAATGTGAATGGTATTGTTGAATGATAAAGTTAGTGATGTTAATATTGTACGGGGATTGACATACTATATAGGTGACGTGCGATGTGTAAAAGGGAAAGTATATTAGAAGGATAGAGTAATGTGAAGAAACGTGAGGTCGGGTTAGTGGGAAACGAACCTTTCATCAAATGGTTGGCCCATCTTTATTGAAGACATAAGTATGAGCTGGATTGGGTTTAATGGGATGAACTTACATAGGCCTAAGCTCAGACGTTAATTCAAATCCAGGCGTTGCGTTTACAAGGCAGTGTTATTCCACAAGCAAAGTTCTATTAAAAGCAAAGCAAGAATGTTGGAAATAGATTCTTACGAGGCTAGTAACAAGCAATAATCTTCTTCATCTATATTGGTTCTCTGTCTGTTAGTAAAAAATCTTTGTTTTTTTTAAGTCTGTCAATAACAAATCATCTTTAAATATTTAACTTCACCATGTTTTGATGTTAATTGTGACCTTTTTATCAAATAAGAAGTCGTTCAAAGAAAAAAAAGGCAGGTCAAACACATTGAAAATACCTTATCTAAGGAAAATGTTAGACGTTAAACAATAAATTCTAGTTGGTTCTGAATGATTAAGTTGTGACTAGTAAATAGTAACCTAGTAGATGTTTCTGTCTTTAAAGGTTGTTGAAGGATGGCTTGATACACAAATAACGATTTTTCCTTCATGTTTGTTTATTAAGCTAAGGTTTTAATCCGTTTTAGTGTCTAAAACAGTAAAACATAACCCCACCCATTTATAAAGCATGCTCACGCTCAACTTCGTCTACACTGTTGAGTCAACCCAATATTTGACAAAGGTTATTGATTTAGTTTCAACATTCTAATGAGCCACAACAAAACGCACTTCATTACAAGAATTTTTTTATATTATGTCTTTTTTGTTAATTTTTTAACATATCATCGTTTAACATACGTTTCGATAGTAAAACATAATTTAACCAGCTAATAAAGCGTGCACATATCACATCTATCATCGTTTAACGTACGTCTCGATAGTAAAACATAATTTAATTAGCTAATAGTGCGCATATATCACATCACCTACTAAAGAGACACCCAGATGGATATCTGGACGCCCTCTTTACGGGCCGTAATGACTGTCGAGCAATCAAATCAGTCATTCAAAAACGTAACGGCCCGTGAAGGTGTTCACGGTGTTAATTTTTCACGGCCCGTTAAGCGTTTCACGGCCCGTTAAGCGTTTCACGGCCCGTTAGCCCTTTCACTTACGGCCCGTGAACCGCTTTACGGGTCCTATTTTCACCTTTAATAATTTGACGAGATATATTATTCCTCGTTTTTCGTATAATATTGTATTTATTACGTTATTTGATATGACGTAATATTCCTTGATAGTCGTGTAATTTTGTATTTATTACGTTATTTGATATAATGTAATATTCCTCGACAGTCTGTCATAAATCTTCGGAATCTAAAGCAAGCATCCTGTAAGCTAACCTCTTGCCACTCTAAAGATCTATTTTGAACCAAACTACGCAATAACATACAAATTACAACTCCCGAATCTCGACCAATATGACCGGCATTAGGAGGTCACACGGTTTCACCGGATACAACCAGTTCTTCGATTTCTTCTTGTCCGGAGTGCTGCCAATATTGTATACGTGACAGAAAATGTAAAAAGTACGATTCGAATTGTACGAAAATCGTTCGGGTATTACGATGAATGCACCATGAATCATCACACGTATTTGGTCGGCATTCGTATGGAGAATATATACGAACTTGTAGTGAGTCCATAGAAATCTTAAAAATATACCAATTTTCTTCGTCATCAGTCATTGGTACGTAAATCTACAAAACAATTTAATTCACGGTTATAAATTCATGATTTTTATTGTAAAACATGAAAACAGTATTACCGTATAACCTTCCCATAACGCGAGATATAGATAGTCACTCCCGTCACCATATTCGTTACCCTTAACGGACCCCGAGTATATTAAGTTAAACCACTCAAATAGGAGAATCGTCCAAAGATCACTACCCGACAACTCTTCTGTTCTACGTATTTCTTCGTATCTCCATATTGTAAGTCTATTTGTCCACGCCCGAACATGCTATAAAATAACAACTTTTTTAATTGTTAGAATTTTAAAATAAAATAAAATTTACAAAAAAACTTTAAATCATACATCTGTACCTAAAGTCACGTTTCCGAGTAATTCACGCCAATATTCTAACTGAATATCGGAATTACCCATGTAATACACCCTACATGTTTGGGAATCACCGTTACGTATAAACTGAATAACATTTTCAGACCAGTTCCTCCCATTCTGCCAATTATGGTTATCTATTGGATAAGGAATACTTTCCACAATATCTCGTGAATTTGAAAATGACTCATTTTGACGTCTTCTATTACATCTACGAGAAGACATTTTAACTGTTTCGTTTCTCACTAACCGTATATAACAAGTAATATGTATAACGTTTTATACAGAATCTTAAATCAAATCAAGGAATAATACGTCACGTCACATAATTATAAAATTTAAAAATGCACTCAAATCGAGGAAAATAAATTCTCACAAGGACTACTACGGCCCGTGAGAGAACTCACGGGCCGTGATGTTAGACGCTTACGGCCCGTGATGTGTTTCACAGCCCGTGAGCGGATAAAGCTGCGAAATTTAAATTTCGAACACCTTACGGCCCGTAGGCCCTTTACGGACCGTGAAAAAAGTCAAAGACGTACGGATAACACCTAAAAGGTGTTCAATTAGCAAATGCCTTTTCTTTCTAATGATAATGGCCAGAACTCTCCAGAAGCTCCAACACAACGAACACTCTCGTTAACTTATAAAACCCTAATTTCTCCCCCATATCGCCCCAAATCGACGTCACCACCTCCGGCGATCCAAAATCACCGTCACCGACCACCATAAACAACCGAATATGGCCGACGAAGCCAAGGCCAAAGGCAACGCCGCCTTCTCCGCCGGCAATTTCACCGACGCCATCCGCCACTTCACCGACGCCATCAACCTCGCCCCCAACAACCACGTCCTCTACTCCAATCGATCCGCCGCATACGCGTCTCTCAATCAGTACTCCGAAGCCCTATCAGACGCCCAAAAGACCGTCGATCTGAAACCCGATTGGTCCAAAGGCTACTCGCGGCTCGGCGCCGCCCACCACGGCTTACGCCAGTACGAAGACGCTGTATCGGCGTATAAGAAAGGCCTCGAAGTCGATCCGAATAATGAGACGTTGAAATCGGGGCTTGTCGATGCTCAATCGGCTCAGGCGGCGGCGGCGTCTGCGTCGGCTCGGCCACGTGGAGGCGCGAATAACCTGTTTGGAGATGCGTTTGGGCCGGATATGTGGGTGAAGCTCACGGCTGATCCGGCTACGAGATTGTATATGCAGCAGCCGGATTTTGTTAACATGATGAAGGATCTGCAACGGAACCCTAGCAATTTGAACTTGTATTTGCAGGATCAGAGGGTTATGCAGGCGCTTAGTGTGTTGTTGAATGTGAAGATGCAGGCTCATGCTCCGGGGGATGAGATGGAGATGCCGGAGTCGCCGCCTAAAGAGAGGAAGCGTCCGGCTGATGAAGCAGAGCCGGTGAAGGAGAAGAAGAGGGAGCCGGAACCCGAGCCGGAGCCGATGGAGGTGTCGGAGGAGGAGAGGGAGATGAAGGCGAAGAAAGCGCAGGCGCAGAAGGAGAAAGAGGCTGGTAATGCTGCTTATAAGAAGAAGGATTTTGAAACTGCTATTGAGCATTATACCAAGGCTTTTGAATTGGATGATGGGATATTTCGTTCCTCACGAATAGAGCTGCAGTGTATTTGGAGATGGGGAAGGTATGCACCTGTCTTTATTATGTTACTGTGAATCTTGTGAATGTGAAAGTTTGAAACTTTTAATACGTGACATGTGTGTGCAGTATGGTTTTTTAGCTTAATATTATACTATTGAAGTAATAATAACTGGTAATTTGGTAGCTTTCATATTGGTTTTCTGTTGTATTCATCTCAAATTAGTAATTTAAAGGGTATGCATATTGCATACATTGGATTTTGTGACTGAGTGTTTTTGCTTAAAACAGTCTTTAGGTTATAAGTGGCTGCTATTAAGTTATATACACTTTTGTAGGGGTTACAAATGTAGGCTATTTGGTCAGTTGTTACGGGATTCGTTGGCTGCTATTGTTTCTAACAGTGAGATTTGTGGGTATGGTATTTGATCTCAGTAATAGATCATGAGAAAGAAGGTCAAAGAGAGCTATCATTTTGTTGTCCCATTAATTTTTTTTAAAATGTTGAGTTGTATTGGAGGTGGGCTCATGATCCCATTTAGTTTGGATAAGGGTGAAGAGGCCTATTGGTGCCATAGTGGGCTTGAGAAACTATTGAACATATTTGGATGTTATTTATGTGTTCTTACTATCTCTTAATACACACTTGATGTCTTCAGTTTTATAGTTTTTTTGCTTGGAATATCTATTTTACACCACTTTATAGTAGGAAGTAAACTGTGTTTGTATTATTTTCAGTATGAAGAATGCATCAAAGATTGTGAAAAGGCTGTGGAGAGAGGAAGAGAGCTTCGATCAGATTACAAGATGGTCGCAAGAGCTTTGACAAGAAAAGGAACTGCTTTGGTTAAGATGGCAAAAACCTCCAAAGACTATGAACCTGCAATTGAGACTTTCCAAAAAGCTCTCACGGAGCATCGTAATCCAGACACATTGAAAAAGCTTAATGATGCGGAGAGAGCAAAGAAGGAACTGGAACAACAAGAATATTATAACCCTGAACTTGCTGAAAAAGAACGAGAAAAAGGTTCGAGTCTTTATATCCAGAGCTTGACTCGGTTTATATAATTTGTTAATATAAAAACAGCTAAAAAGGAAATGGTTCAAACAAGATGAGAGATTTTTCTCAAGTACTATATGTACAGTGCTTGATGCTGTTTACATTTTTATTTATAACTGATTGAATTAGTAAAAATAAAGAAACAGCTAAAAAAGAAAGCAGTTCCTTTTCTAGTTGAAAGTTGTCAAAATGTGTTTAATAAGTCATATAACCAAATCAATCGACTTATTAAAAGATCTAAGATTATTGATATGTTAATCACATGCATGACATTTTTTATTTAAACCGGTTCAAGGGGTAAAAGTCATCAAAATATGTTTTTAAGGTGTATAGCCTACCCAATCACTTTGTTAGAAAATCTAGCTTATTGTTGTTGTAATCACTTGTTGCAATTCTGTAAAAGTTCTTTAGTTTCAAACTGATATTGCTTAATTTGACCAGTATACGTTTTTTTTTTAATAACTCAACATGCACATTTTGCCCCACCTCTATATATTTTCTATCCTTAGGTTTTTCTTCATGAAATTAACCTTTTCAGCTTGCATTGCGGTGTTCATGATAATTGAATTACATATGAATTTCAGGAAACGAATACTTCAAAGAGCAGAAGTACCCGGATGCTATTAAGCACTACACTGAAGCTTTACGAAGAAATCCCAAAGATGCAAAGGTATTTTTTTTTTGGCTTTTACAATTCACGTATCGTAGTTGGAGTTCCAATATAACTCAATAGTGACGAAAAATGAGAACCTTGTGGGATCAAATCAACATCTTTGTGGATGGAATAATGCAGTAATCACATTTGATGGTGGTGTTTGGTTTCTGTGTACAGGCATACAGTAATAGAGCTGCTTGCTATACTAAGCTTGGGGCAATGCCAGAAGGTTTGAAGGATGCAGAGAAGTGCATAGAACTTGATCCAAAGTTCTCAAAAGGGTACACCAGAAAAGGCGCAATCCAATTTTTCATGAAAGAATATGACAAAGCCTTAGAGACCTACCAGGAGGGACTGAAACATGATCCACAAAACCCAGAGTTGCTAGAAGGTGTGAGAAGGTATGATCACAAATCTATATCCCTTCACCTAATTCTCACAGATGACAATTACACTTTACGACCCATCTATTGAACACATTTATTAATATCCATGTTGCAACCTTAATCTTGCTTGGTTTTTACCCTCTATTGACATGTGACCGACTCTGATTTTCAGCTGTGTTCAACAAATTAACCGAGCTAGCCGTGGGGACCTGACGCCTGATGAGCTAAAAGAGAGACAGGTTTGAATTCTATATAGTACTTATATCTCTTCCATTTAGTGGTGGAATCAGTCCATCATTAACTTCTGCAATTGTTATTTATTTGCAGGCGAAGGCAATGCAAGATCCAGAAATTCAGAATATTCTAACTGATCCCGTCATGGCACAAGTACATTTTGTTTCCTCGATTCATCTTCATTTGTGATTGTTATCAGTCTTTTTCCTATAACTTTAAAAGTTGATAAATCTTTTGTGTTTGATGAACGAATGAACAGGTTTTGAAGGACCTTCAAGAGAACCCGAAAGCTGCACAGGATCACATGAAGAATCCTCTTGTGATGAACAAGATCCAGAAGCTTATCAGTGCTGGGATTGTGCAGATGAGATGATCCTCTTCATAAATGTTTATTACCTCAATTTGCGCTTGGTGTTTTCAGTAGATTATGATGATTAAAACTGATAAAGTTTTGTTGCAACCTTGAGGGATATTGATTTTTGTTTCCAGGTTTTTCGCTTTTGGGT
Organism: Flaveria linearis; assembly: GCA_024085815.1. NCBI lineage: Eukaryota > Viridiplantae > Streptophyta > Magnoliopsida > Asterales > Asteraceae > Flaveria > Flaveria linearis. The sequence continues at coordinate 97,617,500 of CM044004.1, forward strand.
TTAATTTAATTATCATGTCATTGCGTTATTAACGTTGTATAATGCCACTTCGTCAAAATTGAATTTCATCTTTTATTTCTCGATATTTTAGTGTTGACATGTTGTTGGTACTCTCAAAATAAACAGACATCTTTTATACATTTAAATTCATCTGTTAGGCAAACAAAATTTAAAAACTTTCTTTGAATCTGAACACCCTTTTAACTTTTTAACCACTGTAGTCTATTAAAAACGGTTGTTTCAAAGCTACGACTCAACTAAAATTAGTTACAATAGTCTAAGATATAACAGTCTAATTGCCAATTCTTATCCAAACTGTTTTCACCTTGATATCGTCGTATCAGATGAACAATAACGATTACACATAGTTATTGCTGCTAATTTCAAACAATGTTTTCTTGTCTTGTAATCTTTTGGTCTGTGAATAAACTGAAAACCTGGAGACAGCTAATGGATTTCTTTGTTCGAGTAAACCTAAGCAAAGTTTCCTCTAGCAATGTGTTTATATAAAGGAAATTATCAGAACTCCCTCAATTCATTGGATCTCTTCCAATGGATGCCTTCCAATTTCTCTTGTTACTGCTAACCTTGCTTGTCATACAACTCTCCGAAGCTATCCGTCCTAGTCTATTCTCTTCGAATTATGATCTACCATTCTTTAATGGCACGCAATGGGCTGTTTTAGTAGCGGGTTCAAGCGGTTACTATAACTATCGTCATCAGGTGCACATTTCCTAGCTCAACTTTTCAAATCTTGAATAAAATCTCACTCATAGCAGAGCTATTAGTAAGGTTCGGATGATAAGATAAGAGCAAACCCGTGTTGTAAGGCACAAAGAGGCGGCACCCGCTAAACATGATAAGTAAATACATGATAAGTTCTTATGGTTTATATTATTGATTTTAGGCGGATGTTTGTCACGCATATCAAATACTGAAAAGGGGTGGATTGAAAGATGAGAACATTATAGTGTTTATGTACGATGACATTGCCAATAACACAATGAATCCAAGGCCAGGTGTCATAATTAACAGTCCGAATGGCTCAGATGTTTATGCTGGTGTCCCCAAGGTACGCTAAGTAGTTCGTTAACAATTTAGTGATACAAAACGAGTCGCTAAAAAGAGTCTCGTACGTGTTGTTAGGATTACATTGGAGAACATGTGACAGCGAGCAATTTCTATGCGGTGCTTCTTGGCAATGCCTCAGGCCTTACCGGTGGAAGTGGAAAAGTATTAGCAAGCAAACCTCAAGATAAAATATTTGTGTATTACACCGATCATGGAGGCCCTGGAATTCTTGGTATTCTATCGCTAGAATTTTCTTTGTCGCTGAAGATTGAAATTGATATTTCATTAGTTTAACATAGAGGCGGCAAAACGGGTGGGTTGGATTGGGTTGGTTGTTAGGTTAGGATGGATTTGGGTCAGGATGGGTTTGGGTTAGGATGAGTCATTTAAAAAAAAAAGTCAGGATGGGTTTGGGTCAATATGGGTTTGGATCAGGATGGGTTCGGATCAGGATGGATCATTTTTAAAAAAGTCAACACTATTTTACTAGTTTTCTACAATCCAACAACACATATAGATAGATGCATATACGAGTTCAAAGAGATACATATAAGACTTCATCTATAATAGATAGATGTATCTACAATCCAACAACACATATAGATAGATACATATACAGACCAGTGGCGACGCGGCGACGCGGCGGACCCGGGGCGACGCGGCGAACACGGGGGTAGGCGGCGGACCCGGGGCGACGCGGCGGACCCGGGGCTAGGGGTGTCCAAACTGCTCGACGCTCGAGGATCGCTCGACGATCGTTCGGAAAATGCTCGGAAAATGCTCGTTTGAATTCTGCTCGGTTGTAAACGAGCAGAGCGGCTCGGATCGGTTTATAAACGAGCAGAGCACGAGCAAAGGGCCGCTCGCTCGACGCTCGCTCGGTTTTGCTCGAATATATAATATATGTATATATATATATATAATGTATAATATTTAAATACATATATTATATATATATATTATGTATAATATTTAAATTGGAGATTGATGTTTTCTTTTAACTTTTAATTAAAATACCTTCACCTAAATACCTAATCACCTAAATCAAAAAAACCCTTCATACGTTTACCACCAACCCTTCCCCCATCGCCTCCCCTTCATCCACTGATCCACAGCCCTCCATCGCCTCCCCTTCATCCACAACCCCACTGTCGGAGTGTCGGCATCCCCTTCCATCCCCTTCATCCACAAGACAAGGACATCGGCATCCCCTTCATCCAAAACCCCACTGTCGGCCGGCATCCACAACCCCACGGCCCCACCGACGACGACAACCGACGGCAACTCCGGTCCATCACAACTTCATCGGCCGCCATTCAAGATTTGAAGGTTGTAAGGTTAGATTTCTAAGTTTGTTTTTTGTTTATTTGTCTATATTAGATTCAAACCCTAGTTTTTTTGATTCTCTGTATTTTTGTTGTTTAAGAGTATGGAATTTGGGTATATTTCTGCATCTTTGACACAAATCCTTCATTCCAAACACCCCCTTTTGATTCTCTCCATATGCTGTTTGTTTGGCCGATTCTGTTCACTTCTCTTGTGATTCTGTATTTCACACCGTGTTTGGTTGATGTGAGTTTGCCAAATGGTTTGGTTGCGAACTACGGGTTGTTGTTTACTGTGATCTATGCGGTTTTTTATGTTTGTTTGGATGTGAAAGCTGGTTCCTTTGCTGGTTTACTCTGTTTTGTTTGTTGGGTTCTTGGGAGCTCTGTTGCTCAGCAATTGGGGTTCTCTGTTGCTTGGAAGGTAAAGTTTTGTTTTTTGCTGTTGTTTTGTGGATTATGATGCAGATTATGGTAGTTTGAGGGTTTAAAGTGGGATTGAAGTTAATTTAGATGAAGTTTCAGATTGGTAGTGTCAGTTATAGTGTTTCAAGTTAAATGTAATCCTTCAAACTAAGTTTGTTTTTTGTTTATTTGTCATATGTGTAGAATGTCTTCTCAAAAGAATCGAATGGAATTGAGACTTCTAATGTCGAGCTAAGTGACGGAGAAAGTGTCGAGCTAGTTGATGAACTGAAAGATAAGAATGATGTGTGTACAAAGAAGAGAAAGAATTCTTCTGATGTGCATCCACATTTTGCAGACATTGATGGTATGTACAGAGGAAAAATGGTGAAGAAAAAACAATGCATTCACTGTAAGCATAGCTATGTAGCAGGAAGCTCGAGTACAACAACAAGTCTTAAGCGACACCTCACAGATTGTTTGTATTACCAAAGATCGATTGGTAATAAGAAAGGTACTATTAATTTTGACTCAACTGGTAGTGATAATAAAACTGGTTTTGTCAATTTTGAGTCAACTGGGAGTTATAATCAAATGAAGTGCAGGGAAATAATTGCAAAATGATCATATCTCATGAGTTGCCTTTCTCATTTGTTGAGTATCACTGGTTTAATCAATTAATGAAGTATAATAATCCATTATATCAGAAAGTAAGTAGATCAACTATCACAAGAGATTGTATAAAAGTGGTGGATGGAGAACGGGAAAGGATAAAAAAGCTTTTGAAAAAGGTTGGTATGATCTCACTTACAAGTGATTGTTGGACATCAAACCAGACTGTTGGTTACATGTGTTTGACAGCTCACTTTGTTGATTCTGATTGGAAAATGCAAAAATATATATTGGTTTTAATGAGCTTGCACCACCTCATAATGGTGAGGTTATATCAGATGCTATCTTAGAATGTCTTATTAAATGGGGCATTCAAGATAAAGTTGGTACAATTACTCTAGATAACGCATCTAACAATGATAGGGCAGCCACAATTTTAAGGCATAATTTTCAAGGGAAAGGAAAACTACACTTCGAGGGATTGTTTTTTCATGTTAGATGTTGTGCACATATCTTGAATTTGGTCGTGCAAGATGGATTAGGAACTATTGAACCATGTCTTTCAAAAATTAGAGAAGGTGTCAAGTATTTAAGGAAGTCTCCCGGTCGTCTATTGAAATTTGGTGAAATAGCTATAACTTTGGGTATCTCCACTCGTCGGTCTCTATGTACCGATGTAAAAACTAGGTGGAACTCAACACATCGAATGCTTGAGTCAGCTATTCACTACAAACAGGCTTTTCAAGGATATGCATTGAGAGATTCCAACTTCATATGGTCCCCTACAGTTGATGAGTGGACAAGAGCCGAAAAGGTTTGCAAGCTTCTTGAAGTTTTTTTAAAAGCTACTAATTTGTTTTCAGGTACATCATATCCGACTTCAAACTTGTTTCTTACTGAAATTTTTAAAGTGAAAAAAGAGATAAGTAATGCATTTATATCGGATGATTCTTTTTTGGCGGAGATGAGTGTACCGATGTATGAGAAGTTTGAAAAGTATTGGGGGGAAATTGGGGTGCTTATGTCTATTGCATCCATTTTAGATCCCCGTTTTAAGTTGGTGTCAGTTGATTGGACTTTTGAGAGGTTGTATCCGGTAGAGGAGCTCAAAGGACTCATCTTCTTTTAGTGAACAAAATTTACCCGGAGATGATTTTTTAACATACCTCAAATCAAGACCAATCGAGACCGGACAAAAAACTGAACTTGAGTTGTATCTGGAAGAGCCTAATTATACATGTGAGGAGTCAAAGTTTGATGTGTTGAAATGGTGGAGTCATTATTCAAGCAAGTTTCCCGTTTTAAGTAAAATGGCTAAAGATATTTTTGGCATCCCAATCACAACCGTGGCTTCTGAATCGGCTTTTAGTGCTGGGGGGCGTATATTGGATGACTACAGAAGCTCTCTTACAAAGGATATGGTTGAACTTCTTGTTTGTGGAAGCGATTGGTTAAAGGCCATCTCAAAAACAACTATACAAACATTGGAAGTAAGTTTATATTTATATTTTTCTTCGTTTCTACTTTATACTTAAAACTAATATTATCTTTTTAATGTCTAGAAATCTGCAAAAGAAGAAGAAAAATTGGAGATTGATGTTTTGATTCCAGATGAGTGTGGTAACAACTAATAGTTATGAAAGGTATATTCTATAAAACCTTTGTATATACATTGTCAATAATATTGAATCCTACAATATATACTATTATGTTTAGTCTAAAATGTTTAATTAAACGTTGCTATTGGCTTTTTTAGGTGGACATGGAAATGATCGTGAAAATCATTATTGGTGGACTTTTTGAAGATCAGTTGTATCGTCTTTTTAAGAATTTTAAGTTTGACTTAGAACTTAATGTGTTTGAATTTATATTTTGTGTAACTTTTATTTCGTATGGTTTTTTGTTAACTTGTTAGGTTTGTTATTGGAACTTGAAACTCTTGAATGAATGAAAAACCGAGCTAAACGGAGCCGGTATGTATTTTGTTATGCTAAATTTGTTATAAAACCGAGCGAAACCGAGCGAAACCGAGCTGCTCGGTTAAATTCGATCCGAGCACGAGCATGACTTTTCCGCTCGATTTTATAAATTCGATCCGATCCGATCGGCTCGATTTTAAATCCGAGCGATTTCGAGCATACCTTCGCTCGGATCGGATCGGCTCGTGAACAGCCCTAGGGCGACGCGTCGGACCCGTGGCGACGGGGCGGACCCGTGGCGACGCGTCGGACCCGTCCCGTGGCGACGCGTCGGACCCGTCCCGTGGCGACGCGTCGGACCGGTCCCGTGGCGACGCGTCGGACCGGTCCCGTGGCGACGCGTCGGACCCGTCCCGTGGCGACGCGTCGGACCCGTCCCGTGGCGACGCGTCGGACCCGTCCCGTGGCGACGCGTCGGACCCGTCCCGTGGCGACGCGTCGGACCCGTCCCGTGGCGACGCGTCGGACCCGTCCCGTGGCGACGCGTCGGACCCGTCCCGTGGCGACGCGTCGGACCCGTCCCGTGGCGACGCGTCGGACCCGTCCCGTGGCGACGCAACGGACCCGTGGCGACGCGGCGGACCCGTGGTGATGCGCGATGAAACTCGACAGAGGTGGGAGGTTGTATGTGTGTTGGTGGTGTGGTGGACCGGTGGTGATGCGGTGGTGGTGTGGTGGTGGTGGTGCGGTGGTGTCTTGTGCACGGAGACGATCAATTTGAGTGAAAGAAACATTAACTTAGACTTGTAGATCTAATTTTGAAAACCCCTCTTGACCTATGTTTCTTTTTTTCCAAAAAAGCTTTTAACCCGTCTTGACCCCCTTATGTTTTTTATTTAATCCATTCTAACCCATCTTTATTTTTAAAACACCCATTATGACCCAAAATCACATCTTTGGGTTTCTTTTGCCGCCTTTAGTTTAACACAAGTCTCTTGTTGATTACTATAGGGATGCCAAACCCTCCTCACATGTATGCCAATGATTTCATCAAAGTTTTGGAAACAAAGCATGCAATGGGAACCTATGATGAGATGGTAATTACATACTTTTTTCTCATGATTTATAACTGATTATTGACTATCAAAGGACCCTTTTATTTTTACATCACTCTAAAGTCAAATACGCCACCCTCAAACTCAATGTTGTTTGATAAAAAAAAGTTAATGACCGTTTAAAAAGTGGGGGATATGACACAAGTGTAATAACCTTCAAACGACCATTTAACAAATCCTCAGATGACCATTGATTATCAATAGCGTGTATAACAAGCCCTTATGAAAAATAAAGTATTCATGCGAATGTTAATTACATAGGTCATATACGTAGAAGCATGTGAAAGTGGAAGTATTTTTGAAGGTCTTATAGCCGAAGATCTCAACATTTATGTGACAACTGCATCAAACGCAAATGAAAGTAGTTGGGGCACATATTGTCCGGATATGACCCCTCCCCCACCTCCGGAGTTTGACACTTGCTTAGGTGACTTATACAGTATTTCATGGATGGAAGATAGGTACTTTTTACAGCGCATTTCTAGCGACATGTATTCTATTTATTGATCGATGTCTGTATCTATCTGCATAGCGAAAATAAGATGTTAGAGATGACCTTTAATTGCTGTTCTTTTTTCACTATCATCTTCTAGTGACGCGGAAGATTTAAAGACTGAAACATTGGAACAACAATACTTGAAGGTTGGTATCAACTTATCTCTTTGTTTAATTACTCTAGACGAGAATTAGTTACGAGTGAAGTAAACTTTTATAGGTGAAACTGAGGACTTTAAACAACAACTCTTTTGAGGGATCTCATGTTATGCAATATGGTACACAACGTATAAGCAACGAGACTGTTTCTGTTTACCAAGGTTCTTCTACTTGGAAGTCATCCACGAATCCCTCCCCATCTTTCAACCCCATGGGCGTTGTCGATCAAAGATATGCAGATATTCACTCAATGTGGTATACGGTATGTATACACGATAACAATATCTGGATTGATCCCTTTATAAAAAACTGATTGACGTAACTTCATATTCTACAGTACAAGAAATCAACTGGAGAACAAAAGAAGGAACTACTCAAGAAAATCAAGGAAATCACAGCGCATAGGGCGCATTTGGATAGCAGCATTGATAGGATCAAAGGCCCATTGTTAGGAGGCGGCCAACAAGGATCAGCAAGGGGCCGATGGTCCCTCGTCGAGGATTGGGACTGTCTTAAATCCATGGTAGACTAAAAATTTGTGTTTGCTTCAATTTTAGTCTTTTATTAACTTTTTGAAATGCTTGATTGATTAAGGTTCGAGCATTTGAGACACATTGCGGATCATTGACTCAATATGGCATGAAACATACACGAGCATTTGCTAATCTATGCAACAATGGTGTTGGTATGGAAGCCATGAATGAAGCTGCCAGGGCAACATGTAGCTCGTATAACATGGGAAAATGGGATCCTGAAATTGTTGGTTATAGCGCATGATCAATAACATTATACGGATGAATATTTTCATTTTCGTGCTATATTACGTCTAGAATAATGGGGACAATATGTAAAACGATGACCAACTGTCAAATGACATCGGGTGGTTGTTAAAGTCCCATCTACCTTTGTGAGTTCTGATTGTACTAGTAAGAAATGCGTGCATATACGGATGAATATTATGTGTAAAAGTTTCATCTTAACCTTTTCATGTTTGTAAGACATTTAATCGGCATAATTGTAGTTAACAAATTTTGGTTCGATTAGCGTTGTCTTAAACCACATAACTTGCCAAGGATCAATACGACACGAATGTAAGCATTCAATCTCTAAATTCGTTTACACACTTGTTAAATGTAGAACAAGATTAATTATATTGCTTTACCCATCACATATTAATTGCTTTATATACCTAGGATTTGTAGTCTAGCTAGCTATTTTATGTTGTGTAATAAAGGTTGCTCCTAAAGGTGTTAAGAGTTGATCTAATCCAATAATGAATATTGGTGTATATTTAGAAGTAGGTTTAGAACGTGTATAAATTAATTGTTTCAAAAAAAAAAAAAAACTAAATGCTTTAAATAGCCAACAAATAAGGTTAAAAATAGATGAAACAAGCTTTCAATAATTCCTAAAAAGTGGAAATTCTACATTAGACTAGCATACCGGTGCTTTAATGTATTGTTTCAACATTTGTATTTACGAATAGATATACACCATTGTAGTCTAGTATAATCGGTTTTTACGTATGTTTCAGAAAAAAATGGGACAGTTGTCAAACTTGTCACTCTACTTCATTGGTTGGACCGATGGAACCATTTTTAAAAAACTGGATGTCATCACAAATGATTTATATATACAGATGGTTGGAAACTAGATAAAAAAAATATAAATTTCAACACATTTAACAAACACTACATGGTTTAAAAGCTGTACCGACGATATTTTTGGGGTATGTATAGACATGTCGTTGTCGTACATATGGTCTGTCGACCTGTGACGGTGACATGGGTGTCCCTATACAAGTTGTGGCTATGGAGTCGTATCTATAGATGTCCTCTGTCATCGGGATAGAAGTTGTCGCCATAAATTATAGTGATGACATGTTGTCGTACAGATAGATAAAAAAATTATTAAATTCCGGGTAAAAATAGTTTATAAAACTAAATTTTATTTCAGCATCTTCGTTATAGCAAAGTATAAAAGAAAGTTTGATTAATTCCTGGTTGTTAAAATATAAAATTGGAATTACTCCTTCAAATCATTATGATATCGATCTCAAATTTTCATGTTGTCATTTTTCTTTAATTACAACAAAATGCAAAGACAGATAACTTGCTTTGCATTAAGAGTATATTTTTTGGCTTTGCATTAATTAAGAGTATATTTTTTTAAGTTTATATCTTAAAACAAGATTTATTTTTAGCTAATGTACTAATTATACGTTTTTAAAAGTATACATTCCTTTTAACCCCCTTCTTTTAATTATAGACACCTTTTTAAAGATAGAATATTATTTATAATACTTTTACTTGGGTTTAAAAAGTACGTAGTAATTAATGAAGTTTCTCTAGCTATTAATGATATAAAACACAAAATTTAGACATTGATATCTTCGTACCAAATGAACATAGATTTATAATCTTATTATCAACCATTGCTCGATCATCATACAATGTTATTGTCTGCAATCTTTTTTCATCTTTTCATTTGTAATCATTTGTCAAAAACCTTAAAATCATTCTAGACAGCTAGAGTAAATTTTATTTTCGGCAAAACATAAATAAAGCTTTACAGTATAAATGTCTACGTACATGAATCCATTGAAACATCAATCTTCTTGTTTAACATGATGAAGTGGACCATAGTTTTTCAACTCATAATATTACTACTAATTGTCCTTGTGGTACAATACTCCAAAGCAACCCGACCAACCTTGTTCCATCCGTTTGGTACGACTAATGAACCACAAGGCAATAGCACTATTTGGGCAGTTCTTGTAGCTGGTTCTAACGGATACGAGAACTATCGTCATCAAGTGAGTATTTCCTCAAATTATTATATAACGGAATTTGAACATTCCGATAGATTCAACCATCGTTGAAAAACTTAAACAAAAAGAAAATAAAACACGTCTCATATATGTTATTAATTTAGGCAGATGTTTGTCACGCATATCAAATACTAAAACGTGGTGGATTGAAGGATGAAAACATAATCGTGTTTATGTATGATGATATTGCCAATGATCCAAGCAATCCACGGCCGGGTGTCATAATCAACAGTCCTAACGGCTCAGATGTCTATGCTGGTGTGCCAAAGGTACGATAATTGTCACACTATTGGTATTATTTTTTAAACATTCGATCACAAATATTGTCTCTAAAATCTGGTAGTAAATACATATTTATATGATGTATCAACCCATTCTACAAATCATGCTAGGATTACACTGGCGATAATGTGACCGCAGACAATTTCTACGCTGTGCTTCTTGGCAATGATACGGAAGTGAAAGGCGGAAGTGGGAAAGTTGTAGCAAGCAAACCTAATGATAAGATCTTTATCTATTTCACCGATCATGGCAGCCCCGGAGTTCTTTGTAATCATTTTTCCGTCGTTAGTTTTTCGCGATGAATGTCTAAATGTTGATATGAACTTTACTAACGTAATTGTTGTGTCAATTACTAAAGGTATGCCGAACATGCCTTACATTTATGCGAATGATTTTATCAACGTTTTGAAAACAAAACATGCATTGGGAACCTATGATGAGATGGTAAGATACATTTTGCTAGTAAGTTATCATTAATCATTGTTATGAACAAAGAAAAGAAAACAATCATTTGAATGTTAAATGTAGGTTATATATGTTGAAGCATGTGAAAGTGGAAGTATTTTTGAAGGTCTGTTGCCTACAGATATGAACATTTATGCGACAACGGCATCTAATGCGACTGAGAGTAGTTGGGCTGCATATTGTCCCAGTACGATCCCTCCTCCACCACCCGGGTTCGACACTTGCTTAGGTGACTTATATAGTGTTTCATGGATGGAAAACAGGTATTTCTTTCATATGGAGTAGTTGTAGCAAAATTATTTTTCAAACTAGCATGATGATAAAATTAGAATGACTTTTTTCCTATTTTGGGTGTGCAAAAATAGCAGAACCTAAATATCCGAATGGAAAACCCGAAATTCCGAACCCAATTTATCCTACAATTCGGAAATTAAATTTTGGTTACGGATTTTGATAGTGATTTTAGAAAATCTAGATACTTCGAATATCCAAAGTATAAAAAACTTTGTGCGCGCGCGCATGTGTGTATATATATATACGTGATTAACTTTTTTTGTAAATTATTTTTTAACTGTTTTTATAATCTTAAAATAAAAAATCCGATTCGAAGTCGATATGTATATATTAATATATATATAGAGGATGGATCCTAAGAAAACCAACATTTTTTAAGAAAACCATAAAAACTAAATCCATCCAATCAGAATTTTTCTTTAATTTTTCAGATTTTTAATTTAAAAGGGTATTTATGTAATTCTATACATAATATATTCTTAATTAATATGAAATCCCTACTTTTTCTCCACAAATTCGATTTTGATCAGCACATTTATTGGAACCGATTCATGATCTTAATTAGAATCTTCAGTTACAATAGGGATATCGTTGATTGATTGTTTTTGTGTGGATTCAATTCGAGTTTCAACAGATTCATAATCGAATTCAAGAAAGCTTTTAACGAAGAACGTAGGCATCTTTTAATGGTTTTAGTGTTGATGTGTTGATGTTGCTCTGTTTTTCTGTAATCTTCTGTTTTTAACATTTTAGGATGGTGAATTCCAATTCTAATGCAATGGCAACTGTACCTGGGATGGAAATTGAAGATTTTTCTAAAGCAACACATCCAATACCTGTTGATCAGATAGATAAGCTTTCAACCGATAATAATCTCGAATTAGACTCATCGACCACATTTGCCCCACAGAATATGAACCGTGGAGATGGACAAATATATCTTACTTGTGTTGAAAATGAAGGTAAATAAAAAATTAATATAACAAAATTTATTAATTATAAAATAATATTTTAAGATATAATATCACTGAAATTATGTATTAGAAATGACTGTAAGTTATAAAATAGTGATATCAACTTTTTAAAACTTTATTTTTTTCAAAAAAAAAATAAATGTTTTGTTCTAAAACAAACCGTACAAAATGTCATTTTTAAAAATTTTCTTATTATAACTCTTAAATTAATTATTTTTGGTTTTAAAAAAATAACTTTTTGAAAATACCAATTTTAAATATTTCGTATTTTTTAAAAAAGTCTTATGCTTTAAATAATTTATTATTTTATAAAAAATTGTTTATTTAGAAATCTTCCTACTCTAATAAAAAGGTATCTGGGATGACACGTGTCAACACCACAATCATTCTCACCAAAATTTTTCCTCCTCTCTCTCCTATTAAATAATTACCTTAATTACTAATAATATTATTTAACACTTTTTTAGATTTTATAAATTAATAAAGAGATCTATTTATTAATATTATTTCTAAATAGATCTCTTTATTAATTTATAAAATCTAAAAAGTGTTAAATAATATTATTAGTAATTAAGGTAATTATTTAATAGAAGAGAGATGAGGGAAAATTTTGGTGAGAATGATTGTGGTGTTGACACGTGTCACCCAGATACCTTTTAATTATTAGAGTAGGAAGATTAATAAAAAGAGTTTTTTTTTAATTTATAAAAAAGTATTGGTCACACTTTTAAATATGATTAATTATAGTAACTATTAAATATGAGGGAGAAACGGAAATTTTGGTCATACGCTTGTTTCGATTGACATGTTACCTCAAAAATTTTAGACTAAAAGGTAAAACGAAAATTAGATGAAAGTATATGTAATGTTATAAGATTTATTCATATCATACCCCTTTTAGGTTTTAAATACTTATACTCCACAATTACCTAATTAAATTTAAAGTATGACTATTTTATTTAAGCTTTAAATACTTGTACCCTTTTGATTTATCATACCAAATTCTATTTTCTTAATATATTAAACGTAATCAGAGCCTGAAACTTTTAACCGTTTTTTTTTTTTTTGGGGGGGGGGGTCCTCAAGACTCAAATCAAGGGACCGGTCTCAATACGTATAACAATTTGGACGACATACACATAAATTTCTACTTCATCCATAAATGCAATATCATACAATTACGATAATACTATAATATGATATAATACGATATAATATGATGAGATATGTCACTATATTATGGTATAAATATAATATGATACATGACGATGTTATATGTGATACATTAAATGCACACAAACATTATACACACACATATGTGTATATATATCTATATATGTATGTATATATACATGCATGCATTTCAATTATTTTTTCAACATGCCGACTCGCATCATGGTTTTCCAACTCAAATTGTTACTGTTCATTGTGTTTGTGGCACACTTCTCTGAAGCTAATCGCCCAAACTTTGTCAATGCCTTCAAATCAATCATTAAACCAAACGAAAATGCCACAACATGGGCAGTTCTGGTAGCAGGCTCAAGCGGGTACTTTAACTATCGTCATCAGGTGAATATTACCTTAGTTTTACATTTACCCGAGCACATGATTGTTTGCTAAACGTTTAGTAGAATAGAAATTAAACCATGTTATTATTATGAATTCAGGCAGAAGTTTGTCACGCGTATCAAGTACTTAAAAAAGGCGGATTAAAGGACGAGAACATAGTTGTGTTTATGTATGATGATATCGCAAATGATCCATATAATCCACGGAAAGGTGTGATAATAAACAGCCCCGACGGATCTGATGTGTATGCTGGTGTGCCAAAGGTACGAGTACGCCATCATGAGTATTAGTTATTAGTTTTGTTTATGTAAGATGATATTGCAAATGTTCAATACACAAAATTTAAATTTTGCTAGGATTATACCGGCGAGAGTGTGACCCCGGCGAATTTCTATGCTGTGCTTCTTGGCAATACAAGTGCTGTAAAAGGTGGAAGTGGGAAAGTGGTAGCGAGCAAACCCGAAGATAGGATCTTCGTGTTTTATTCTGATCATGGCGGCCCCGGAGTACTTGGTATTGTGTTTTCATGTTTTGTTATTCTTGATGATTAGGTGCATAACCAAGGGACTGTCAAGTGGGCCCATTGACCCCACGTCACAAAAATCCGTCAAGCGGGCCCATTGACCCCTTAAGAAATCTTACCCTTTGAGTAAAAACTTCTGGTTCCGTCATTGACCATATCAACAATGTTAATTTCTTTAATGCTTTACTGATTAAGGTAATCCTTATGTTAATTGCATTAGCTATGCCGAACTTGCCCAATATTTTCGCAAATGATTTCATCAATGTTTTGAAAACAAAGCATGCTATGGGAACATATGATGAGATGGTAAGATACCTTTTGCTATTGATAAATTTATAGCTTATTATCATTTGTGAGAATGTATATGATCATTTGGATGCTCTAAATGCAGGTGATATACTTGGAAGCATGTGAAAGTGGAAGTATTTTCGAAGGTTTGTTACCAAAAAGTCTTAACATTTATGTCACAACTGCATCGGGTGCAAGCGAGGATAGCTTTGCAACATATTGTCCCGGTATTGAACCTTCTCCGCCTCAAGGGTTCGACACTTGCTTAGGTGACCTATACAGTATTTCATGGATGGAAGACAGGTATATTGTTGTAGTGTAGTTGTTTAATTAGTGACATTCTCTTTTCATACTCGAACGGATGTTAGTATCATATATTTATTTGTAGTTCTTATTTTTACTGGGTGTGTTCGTCTGTTTGTTCGTATTTATGCTATTAATTTAGTCATGTTTTCTGACTTTTGGTTCTCAGTGATTCACATGATTTAAGTCTTGAAACCTTAAAACAACAATACATGAAGGTTGGTATTGTCATTGATCTTTTACTTAGTCTTCTTTATGAAAATGCTATGGTTTAACTAGATTATTGAGAACAAATCACCTAAACTTTTAGGTGAAGAAGCGAACTTTGAATGACAATTCGAGATACGGATCACATGTAATGCAATACGGTACCCTAAACATAAGCAAACAGACTGTTTCAATGTTTCAAGGCTCTCCTACTACGAAAATCTCCGCAGATAAAGTACTCAAATCCATGAGTGTTATCAACCAAAGAGAAGCAGATCTATATTCAATGTGGCAAAAGGTATGTATCATCATAGCAAAACACATTTCACTTCAATACGATAACCGTTTGATGTTCTCTCGTATCATCTACAGTACAAGACATCAACAGTAGAAACTCAACAGAAGAAAGAACTACTAAAGAAAATCAAGGAAATAACAACACATAGGGCGCATTTGGATAGCAGTGTCAACATGATCAAATCCTATTTATTAGGAAGTACGGACGGACCCGCGAGAGATGAAGGATCAGCCCTTGTGGATGATTGGGACTGTCTTAAATCTATGGTGAAAAAAGCTCAACTTTTTTGTTTATTGTACCATAATTTTAAATTGTTGAGCTTATTTTTTTATGGATTGTTAACTTCTTGAAACTTTTGATTCATTCAGATACGAACATTTGAGACGCACTGCGGATCCTTGACTCAGTATGGCTTGAAACATACGCGAACTTTCGCTAATATATGCAACAATGGTGTTACCAAGAAGGCTATGGATGAAGCTGCAATGAAGTCATGTAGATCGTATAAGATGGGGCAATGGGATCCTGCAATCGTCGGTTATAGCGCTTGATAAGAAAGTGATAGTAACAATGATATGTTATAGGAATGAATTAAGGGTCTGTCTTGTTGAAGTTTAAAAATTTTCGTTTGCAATGATATAGTTATTCTAGTTATAACTGAAGTGAAACATTTAAAACTTTACTAAATGAAATAAGTGAAACTTATTTCCTGAGGTAGATATGTGATTTGCAGGTACTCCATTTTACATAGTTTTGACATGAAATAACGATATATAAAAAGCAAACAAATGAGTTTCAATAATAACCACGAATTAGTATTAAGACCACGAATTGCAGCAGCGGTGTTGAATGATAATAAAATTTAAGGTCAAAACGTTAATAAAGCAATGGTTTGGGTCAAAACGTTATTGGTTGAATCATAAAATTTAAGGTCAAAACGTTAATTGGTTGGGAAGATTATTTATTTTAGGAACGAGTTAGAGCATTCATAGCTCGTTCCCTAAATTTATGTGAGTGCATTCCTTATATTATATGGTATGATTATAAGTTATTGTGATTGAAGAATATGAAAAATTTACTGTTTAATATATATTTTGGGAAACACTGTTCAAAACCTATGATGTTTTTTAAAATATTTTAAGTGATTATTAGTGGGGGAGATAGAAAAAGTATTATTTAATTAAAAAAGAAGAAATAAAAAGTAGTGATTTTTAGTATGGATAAGAACGGAGAATGTGTTGTGACTTGTGAATTCACAGTGGAGTCCTTAAAATGCGTGTGTGTGTTTGGTATATTATATAAAATGATTTGAGTGGTTGTGAGTGAAGGAGTGAGAAAATGTTATTATGGATTGATATATTTGAAGAATCACTGTATAATCCTTATAAATTTTTTAATATTTTTTAAAATGGTTATGAGTAAATGAGAGAGAAAAAGGTAATGATAAAGGTATAAAAAGTATTATTTAATTGAAAAGGAGAGAGAAAATGTAGTGATTTTTAGTGTAATTATATGTATAAAGATAAGGAAACCACTGTGGAGCTCTTAACGGATTGTTTTGAGCAGGATGACACAATGGGCTAGTAAGATAAAGCAATGGGTTGGGCTTCTAAAATGTTAAGGCCTTGTTTTTTTAAAAGAATCCATACATATTGGACTTTTGCTGGTCCAGAATAACAAATAAACCTCGCAACACCCATGGCCCATGGGCGGCAATATCACGGTAATTTGGACTTCCCTGAATCCAAATGTATTAAAAAAAGTAAAAAAAAAAACTCCCCAAATTATGAATGTTGTAGTTTATTGTTATCGATCTCAATCCCGGATAAAAAGAAAGAATATATAACATAACTTTTGAAAAAGGCTTTGAAAATTTATTTCGCATGGGCTACCACATCGATTTGTCGCCTCCGGTTTCAAAAAAATATAAAAATAGATATACATGCATATTAAGAATTTTATTTCAAAAACCTTATTTTTTTTAAATTTATTGAATAACTCAAAATCATTTAACTTCACTGCTAGAAAATAGCCTCGTCTTCTATGGATATTTGGGATTCAAATTTTGTCTCAGATACATTTCCGACACATTTGTCACGAAAATTGCAATTCAACATTTCCGACAAACTTTCAAAAAGAAAGCAACAAAACTTAAAAGCTACATCTTCATTTGTAAATAAGTAAAAAATCATGACACAATTGTGACACGGGTTAAAGAAAATTTGATAAACTAAGACGTGATCACATAAAATGTGATATAGTTGAGCTCAAATCAAGTGTTCGTGTTTAGTCAAATGTATATGTAGTCAATGTTAAGTTGACAATAGTATGAAAAGTAAACTAGAGGGACTAAATTTGCCAATTCTGATAGTTGGTTTAAATGGTTGTTAAAGGTTGTTAGGGCTTAAACGACTAGGTATAAATTTGGGGATTTTCTTTGTAATCGGTGATTCAATTTCAGTTCTTGTTCAATTCATTTTCTGTAATTCAATTCACTTCAAGTCTATGAAATATTCATTCTTTTGATCTTGTATTCGTGATTATTTCCGCGATTTCATCAACAATTGGTATCAGAGCCAATTGGTGGCTCGATTACGAATAGGGGAATCAATTCATCTGCGAATTCGATTGAAGATTGAAGAATGGTGACCGGTTCGAAGTTTGAGATTGAGAAGTTCGACGGCAGAAATGATTTCAGCCTATGGAGGTTGAAGATGAAGGCGTTGTTGGTTCATCAAGGGGTTGTGGAGGCTTTGAAAGGAGGAACTGCTAAGATTCCTGAGAAAGCAACTGACGACAAGAAAAGGGAGATAGAAGACGCCTGGAAAGAGAAGCTTGAGAAGGCTCATAGTGCAATCATACAGAGCCTTGGTGATCGAGTTCTACGTGAGGTTTCAAAAAAGACTTCGGCAGCTGGTGTTTGGTCCGAATTGGAATCTCTGTATATGACAAAGTCACTGGCCAACAGGTTGTATCTCAAGAAACGGTTGTATACCTTTCAGATGTCCACTGGTAGATCTTTAGAAGATCATATTGATGAATTCAACAAGATCATCTTAGATCTTGAGAATATAGAGGTTGAAATTAATGATGAGGATAGGGCAATAATATTCTTGGCATCTTTACCACATTCATATGAGTATTTTGTGGATACTCTTATGTTTGGAAGAGAGCGCCTTTCAATGGAGGAGGTGGTGTCTGCCATGAATTCAAAAGAGTTACATAAGAAGAATGAGGCCAAAGATGATGGGGCAGATGGTCTGATTGTGATGGGCAGACCTGAACATAGAAACCACAAGAACAGGAACTTGAGTTCTAGGTCAAAATCTAGAACCAAGAAGAGGTGCTTTGTTTGTAATTCAGAGAAGCATTTTAAAAGGGATTGCCTCGAATGGAAGAAGAAGAAGTATGAGCAGGGTAAGAACAAGAATCAAGGAAATCACTCAAGGTATCACTCTCCTGATGGATCAGCTGACAGTTATGACAGTGCTGATGTGTTAGTGATGACAGAAGGCACAAAGGATAGCCATGAGTGGATTCTTGATACTGGTTTTTCATATTACATGACCCCTCACAAAGCTCTCTTCAAGTCCTTGAAGTTAATGAATCAAGGTATTGTACACCTAGGAGATGACAGGGCATGTACAATAGAAGGTATTGGCACCATTTCTCTGAAACTACATAACAGTTCTATGATAGAATTGAAAAATGTGAGGTATATTCCTGAGTTGAAGAGGAATCTGTTATCACTGGGTACACTTGAAAAAGGGGGTATCATGTGGTCTTAAGAGATGGAAAAGCCAAGGTGACTAAAGGGTCTATGGTTGTTCTTTCAGGAACTAGGAAAAATAATAATGTCTATGTGTTAGATGGGAAGGTTGACATTGGTGATGTTAATGTTGCTGAAAAACCAAAGGTGAGTAATGCAATGAAGTGGCATATTAGACTTGGTCACATGAGCAGTCAAGGAATGTTAGAATTGAAGAAACAAGGTTTGATTGGTGATCTAGACTCTTGTGATTATCGAAGTTGTGAAAACTGTGTTTTGGGGAAGGCAAAAAAAGTGAAATTCAAGATAAGCATACATAAGTCTAAGGCAATCTTAGACTATGTTCATGCTGATCTTTAGGGGCCAACAAAGCATCTGTCACATGGAGGGTGTTCCTATTTTCTTGCAATCATAGATGACTATTCAAGGAGAGTATGGGCATATGTGTTAAGAAGAAAGTCTGATGCATTTGAAAAGTTTAAACAGTGGAAGGTTTTAGTCGAAACTCAAACTGAAAGGAGGTAAAGAAGCTCAGAACTGATAATGGTCTAGAGTTTTGCAATAATGAGTTCAATTCATATTGCAAGGCTCATGGAATTGCAAGGCATCTCACAATTCCTGGTACTCCACAGCAGAATGGGTTGGTGGAGAGGATGAATAGAACATTCTTAGAGAAGGTGAGATGTTTGCTTATTGGGGCAGGATTACCAAAGGTATTTTGGGCTGAAGCTTTGATGACAGCAGTGCATCTTGTAAATAGGTCACCATCATCAGCAATTGATATGATGGTACCTATGGAAAGATGGTCTGGATCTAAAGTAGATGATTATGGTGATATGAAGGTGTTTGGTTGTTTGGCTTATTCACATGTTAAACAAGGGAAGTTAGATCCGAGAGCTCTAAAGTGTGTCTTACTTGGTTATCCTGATGGTGTAAAGGGGTACAGGTTATGGAGATTGGATGGTGGTCGCCCCAGGACCATTGTAAGCAGAAATGTATCTTTTAATGAAGAGATACTATACAAGGATACTCTTAAGGTCAGTAATGATGCTGATCAACATGATGATAAAGTTCCATTTAAGGTGGAGTTTGATGAGGATTCAAGTAAAACTAAGACTTCTCATCATGAGAGTGTAGAACATGGTGTTACATTTGGTGAAGCATCTCATGATAGCCCAAATGAGAAAGCAGCTAGTCCTAGTATTGCTTCAAGCAGGCCAAGAAGGAAAGTGATTCCACCTTTAAGGTACAGGGAAGACATCTCAGCTTTTGTCTTTCATGTAGCTGAGGAGGAAAGCTCTTTTGAACCATTGACATATAGTGAGGCTATTCATTCTAGTGATAAAGCTAAGTGGATTACAGCCATGGATGATGAAATGCAATCACTAAAGAAGAATAATACTTGGGTATTGGTGAAGAAACCTGAAGGGCAGAAGCTTGTAGGCTGCAAGTGGCTATTCAAGATTAAAGAAGGCATGCCAGGGGAGAAGCCAAGATACAAGGCCCGACTGGTTGCAAAGGGCTTCACTCAAAGGGAAGGTATAGACTATAGTGAGGTGTTTTCACCTATGGTAAAACATTCTTCTATAAGAATTATTTTATCTCTAACTGCTGTACTTGATATGGAGTTAGAGCAGATGGATGTAAAGACAGCATTCTTACATGGAAATCTGGATGAAAACATTTATATGAAACAGCCTTTGGGGTATGAAGTTGCAGGGCAGTGTGACTTGGTGTGTTTGCTAAAAAGGTCATTATATGGCTTAAAACAGTCACCAAGACAATGGTACCTAAGATTTGACTCATACATAGTTGATCATGGTTTTGAAAGAAGTAAATATGATACCTGTGTTTATTACAAAAGGTATAATGGTGCTAATATGGTGTATCTTTTGTTATATATGGATGATATGTTGATTGTCTGCAAGGATAAGAGTCAAATTGAGGATACAAAGAAGCTGCTGATGGCAGAATTTGAAATGAAAGAGTTGGGGGCAGCAAAGAAAATACTTGGTATGGAAATTACTAGAGACAGGGAGGCTGGTACAATTAAGTTGTCTCAAGGTTCTTATTTGAAGAAGGTACTGTCCAACTATCATATGGAGTATAGTAAAGCTGTTACTACCCCATTAGCTATGCATTTCAAGTTGTCTTGTGCTGACTCACCCAATAGTAATGAAGAAAAGGAGAATATGAGTAAGGTCCCTTACTCAAATGTGGTTGGTAGTCTAATGTACTTGATGTTGTGCACTAGGCCAGATATTGGATACGCTGTTAGTGTTGTGAGCAGGTATCTAAGCAACCCAGGAAAGAAACATTGGGAAGGGGTCAAATGGATCCTTAGGTATCTCAATGGTACTAGGGATGTGGGACTGATCTTTGGGAAAACAGATGAAAGTAGCATTATTATTGAAGGTTTTGTAGATGCTGATTTTGCCAAAGATGCAGATAAAGGCCGATCAATGACAGATTATGTGTTTAAGTTGTATGGTGGAGTTGTCAGTTGGAAGGCTACATTGCAACGGGTAGTTGCATTATCTACCACTGAGGCAGAGTTTTTAGCTCTGGTTGAAGCAGTGAAAGAGGCTATTTGGCTTAAAGGGTTTGCTGCTGAATTAGGTATGATTGATGAGGTTGTTAAAGTCAACTGTGATAATATGGGGGCTATTCAACTTGCTAAACATCAAGTGTTTCATGAGAGATCAAAACACATTGATGTTAGGCTGCATTGGATTCGAGATGTATTATTTGCTAAGGATGTGCAAGTGGTGTATGTTGATACAGCTCATAATGTTGCAGACATGTTGACTAAGAGTGTGCCGGGGTCAAAGTTTGATCATTGTTTGCAGCTTCTTCATATTACTTGATGGTTTGATGATTGCTTATAATCTTGATTTGGCTCAAAGGTGGAGATTGTGATATAGTTGAGCTCAAATCAAGTGTTCGTGTTTAGTCAAATGTATATGTAGTCAATGTTAAGTTGACAATAGTATGAAAAGTAAACTAGAGGGACTAAATTTGCCAATTCTGATAGTTGGTTTAAATGGTTGTTAAAGGTTGTTAGGGCTTAAACGGCTAGGTATAAATTTGGGGATTTTCTTTGTAATCGGTGATTCAATTTCAGTTCTTGTTCAATTTATTTTCTGTAATTCAATTCACTTCAAGTCTATGAAATATTCATTCTTTTGATCTTGTATTCGTGATTATTTCCGCGATTTCATCAACATAAAATATATGAAATTTTATGTTTTAATTTTTTTTAGATATTTGCGTAGCAAAAGGGGTAGCAAATATGAGGCAAGAAACCATAAAATTTGTGGTAAATGCGTCACAAACTTTATATAAAAATTTAAATAAAAAAGTGTCATTAAGAAATGGGTTGCGAATAAAATCAGAATTTAAATTAAAAAATTGTTTGTCGTCATGCATCGTTAACATAATATTTAATTTAATAGAAAATTTAAATATATATTAGCTCTATTAAATTTAATACATTGTTAACATAATAATAATAATAATAATAATAATAATAATAGTAGCTATGAGGGTGTCTAGGAAGAACGTAGCAAAATCTGAAACATAGTTTTTGTCGCAAAATAAGCAAATTGGTCAAAAACCTGTTTCCTACAAAGTCTTCTAATTTTTGGATTATTCTTCATACCATATAGGCTATGAACAATAGTTAGTGTTGACAAAAACGGGCTTACTTACGTATTGTTGGATGTAGTGTTTTGGTTCATCGATATCAAGTCTAGCAACCACCTTTTTGTTAATTGTTTGATGGTTGGATCCCCTAAGCTAACATCATTTCTCAAAAGTTGGATAATAAATTGCTTGCCGATTCTTATAGCCTTATAGGTATAGATATCTCTTTAAATCATGCAAGATACTTTTAGATTAAAAAATATTAAATTTTTACTCACGAAGTTTCAATTGAATAAGTCAAAGAAGAAACTATCAAAAACGTGTATGAAAACTTTGTTTTGTATACTATACCAAAATTTGTAATTGAATTTGATATACCAATTATTGAGAAAGGACCAACAATCAAAAACATTTCAGTTGGCTGTTTTAACTTAGTTGCTAGTGATTTTTAGTTGCTATAGATGCATTAGTTGCTACTACTCATGCCCAAGTTACTACTAATGCATTAGTTACGATGGTTACCCAAGTTGTAACAAGTGTCGAAGATGCCTAGCTAATTGGCAATTGCTACCATACTGATCATTAGTTCATGTCGATCATTAGTTTTCTCAAAAGGCTAAGTTGTTGATTATAGTTTCTTAGTTATCTCAGAAGGCTAAGTTGTAACAAGTGTCGAAGATGCCTAATTGCTACCCTCTTGAACAATTGTCTTCGAGGTGCTAGAAATGAGCATTAGTCGTGTAAGTATGCATTCCACACATTTTAACTTCTAACAATGTTTATACTCATTTTTCTTTGATCTTAACTAAATTTAACTAAACTAAAATCGCCCGGATGACACTAAAACCATAGACAATTTCTTGTGCAAGTTAGTGATGATTTTGGCTGAATGAATTTAGATCGTGTGATTCAAACAGCAATATGGGTATTTTGGAAAACCTAAAATGCAACTATGTTTAGAAAGTGAAATATCGTAATTGCTAACTGTTTGAGTGTAGTTTATAATCTTGATGGGTAAGTCCGTTGAATTCAAGTCTGGTCATTGGTAAATTTAAAGCAAGTTAAAGGAGTAATGAAGCAAATAGGTCAGTAAGTTGGTTAGTGTAGAAGGTAGTTAATAGGTAATGCGTCAAGATTATGGTAGTGGAGTAGTGTTGTTTTTAGTAGCTACTCTATGTTTCTTTCTATATCGTAAGTATTTTGTTTTGAATGAAAGTGCGTGAATGCAAAGAGCGAGTTAAAAAGCAGTAATATTTCTACTCTTTGTGTGTCGGTTTTTTAGTGCAAAGGTTTTAACCAGCATTAAGGATGCCAAATTTCTCTCGTTTTAATGTATTTGTAACCTAGATGTATCATGCAATCATCTATTTTACTCCTAATCAAGCAATAGGCCACATACATTATGATGCAGATGTTATGACGTATATTTATTGCAATTCTTAGTGCTGGCCCCTCAAAAACATAAAATACTAAAAATGTCGTTGAATTTCAGGGTTGGTTTGCTACATGTGAATAGATTGATACCCTTTTCAAATAAGCCTAATGTGAAAGGAATTTCATTATGGCCACACACATTAGAAGTAGTACTCATGCCCACATCTTAACAAGATCTCTTTGTGGGACCATATAACAAGTGATTGCATGTCATGAATAAACCATTCATACCATCTTTTTTTAATGAACTAATTAGCAGGTTCCATTTGGAAGAGTTAAACACAGAAAGATATATACTTAATCATTGGTATATGAATGTCGGTAAGTGTCTAGAAAATGAAAGTTGATGTGACCTATTGCTTATTCCATATGCTTATGAATAGAAATATGCATATAATAATAAAAGGGTAATTAACATGTGACATCTAACGCAGAGATAAAATTAGAGGTGATATTAATGATTCCAAACTCCAACCCGTGACACTTTATCAGTTCTTATTTCTTAATCATATTATTACTTGATATACTATTAGAGGGGACATATAAGCCAAACACAATCATATGCATCTCATGCCATCATATTAATAGCAATATTTCTTTAATAAAATATGCATGCTTCTCATCAGTCGTTCCAACATTAGTCTATGACAATGGAAAAACGGTCCCACTATTGAAAGTGTTTATTTATTAATAGCCTAGGTCCAAAGCTCCATATGTGAATCGCCTTCCGCATGGAGCAAAAATATATTGCTTTATTGTTCTTGTAAAATGCAAATGATTTTAAGTAATTTTTTTATGAAAGGTCGGTAAATAAATATATATAAATAGATTATTTATTGAAATTATAGTGTGAGTATATTCACACGTGTTTATTAGATCATTAAAAATTACAGCTTGTTTAGTAATAGTTTTTATTGATTAACTAAAAGTTATATATGTAGTCACAAAATATACTATTTGTAAAAGTATTGAATTATTTAGTAGATCAACACCCCGCAGACTTTTATACGGGTCATATAGCCCTTTACAGTATATGATATGGGTCGTATAATCCTTTGAATTTTTCATAATCATCAGTGTCAAATTTTGATATATGCATCATATAGGCTTTTATGGGACGTATACGGGATCATATAGGCCTATATAAGGCGTATAGCCCTCTAACAATCCTTGATTTTTTTTGTTTCAATGATGTACGTTGATCATATAGGGCTGTACAAAAAGTTCGTGACTCGAAGCTCGCTCGAAAAAAGCTCGAAAAAAGCTCGGCTCGAAAAAAGCTCGTATCCAAACAAGCCGGCTCGGCTCGGCTCGAATTCTAAACGAACCGAACTTGAGCCAGGGTTAGCTCGGTTCGAGCTCGGCTCGTGGCTCGGTTCGTTGGCTCGGCTCGTGACTCGGTGCATATAATATATGTATATATATATATATTTATATAGTATAATAAAAATATTATTATTACTACTACTATTATCATGATTATTATTTTTATATTAAGATTTTAGAAATGTTTTCTAAAAATAAAAATGGATTCTTTTTAGAAACAATTAATATTTTGTTTAAAAAATATATAACTTGATAACAAATTATTTATATTCAAAATAATAACCTTTGTTATATAAGTACGGAGTACCCAATAAAAGGTAAAGCCCTAATATATATTTTTTTATGTTTTCATATAAATTAATGTAAAAAAAATTAAATCGAGCTGGCTCGAGCTTTTCACGAGCCGAACTCGAGCCGTTGTTTTGAGCTCGTTAAAATTTTCGAGCCGGCTCGGCTCGGCTCGATAAGATTCGAGCTCGAGCTCGAACCCATCCTGACTCGGCTCGGCTCGGCTCGGCTCGTTTACAGCCCTACGATCATATACGCCTCATATAGCCCCTATACAAATACGAGGCATATAGATGGTGTTGATTTATAAGGGTGGGTGTCTTAATATTAGGACCTTTTACTATATGTGTATATGCATTTTCTCTCTTTAAATGACAATTGGCTAGAATTTATAGAAAATTGATGAGTATTATATGACTTCCTGAAAGCTGGTATTGACGCCAAAATTGATTGGTATAATGGTTGTCATTGTATTAATAGGAGACAAAGTTGCCTTGGGTTTTCTGGTTTTCAGGGTTTGACACATCGGACTTTTTTTAATTTTCTTAGTTTTTGGGTGCCATTCTGTTTTACTTTACATTTTCCTAATGTGCTGTGAAATGATACAATACACCATCAACACTCAATCTCAACAGAAGGAGCCCCGTGAATATTCACCAAGTTTGGGACTAAAAGTTGAAGCCGGAACTAGAGGATGGTGTTCTCACCCGAGGCTGGGACTTCCCCATGTTTAACATGCAGCAGAAATGCTTGACTCACAATTAGTAAGATGTCAGAATATCTATACACTAGCTAACCATTTTCACAAATCTTAGGAGGGGTATGCCTAGTTACTTTATAAAACTATGTTGAACTGGAACCCATTGCTAGACCAATTGGTTGTCATACTTGAAGGCTAAAAGAAGGATCATCTCTTCGATTTTGAGACCACTAAGGTATCTAGTATTTCATGATCAATTGGTGATCCAATAATCCTAATAGCATTTGAGACCTTAAGCCCCTTAATTGCCCTTCTACGGAGTCATGTTTCTTGTACAACTTCATTAATTTATGGCCAACAAAGTACAAATAGTGTATATAACAAGTAGCAGCAAGCACATGAGAAGGAGATATAGGTGTAATTAGAGGCTAGCGAAAGGCGAAAGCATGTCAAAAATCTCTAGGCATTGCAAGCCAAGTTTCAAGAGTTTCGCCTTTTAAAAATCTCTAGGCATTGCAAGCCAAGTTTCAAGATAAGTAACCTGATGTCCATGTTCCACTACAATTATACGTGGATTAGCTAAGCAGTTTGACACATTTATGCTTCAATACTTGTGGGATTTGTTTGCCCACCCCCTCGCTTTCTAGCTAGATAGGTTGTTATTATACAAACTTGTTTATATATTTTTATAGATTTTGATTTGCATAAAATAATTACACATGTTGTAAATATATATTACTTGTAGAAAACTATAAACAACTTTCACTTAGTTAAGTTTTAATACTTTAAATTATAACTTATTGATCGATAATAATTCATATTGTTAATTCGAGCGATATTGACACTCCTAACTTTCAATTTTTGCGTCAAAGACAATCCCACTAGAATGTTCATCATATTCACTTGATTTGCAGTTAATTTTCACTTGATTTCGCTTGTAAGTTTTTATATTATGTTTGTGGTCATCGTTGTAAGCCAAACAAAGAGGAAATCAAGTTTAAATTTTCTATAATTATGGTATTTGTATCGTCCTGAATATAAAAGTTATAAGTGCCATTAATCCAAATATCAGTATATATTATTATCAGTCAATTAGTAATAGTTTGAATTATTGAAACTAATTTACGTTTGATTTTTTTCTAAAAACAACCATTACTGACATATTACAATAGGATGCCCTTGGTGACAAATCATCGGTGATTTTTTTATGAAACTTCCTTTGTGGAGGTTTCATCTATGATATGATGGTTTAGGTAGTTGTTGGGAAGACAACCATCGATATAATCTGTGTTATCAGTTGTAATTTGTTGGTGAAATCCTTACCCACAACATGATTTCCCTAATTTTTACTTATGAATTACCGAAGGGTGTTTTGTAGGATTCATTATAAAATCGTTAAAAACAATATTTCATCAAAACTAATTATGCTATATTGTATCACTTGTTATTAATCCATAAATGCATTAAACTCATTAAACAAAATTATATATATCTATACTAATAATAAAAATATTAAGTGACACGTGTAATTCTCTCATGCCTTCTCAACATTTTTTTTGCTTCTCTCTCTTATTAATTATATATTTTTTCTTTAATCTTTTGTTTTATGTCTCTCTCCAAATATTAAATGTTTCTACAATTATTTTTGTAAAGTATTTTATATTTTAAAATAAGTATATGTTAACATTTATATAATATTTTATAAATATATAATAAGAAAATCTTTATTACGAAAAGTATAGCTTTAAATTTAGCAAACCGTACGTATATTACACGGGGTTATAACCTAGTTTTCCTAATAAACCAAAGACCTAGCTAGGAAAACTTCACAATCATTTTTTTATGGTCGGGTATGTGGGTGCCCTCACATTCAATTCTTAAACCTCACCCTTCCCCACCCCCACACCTCTTCTCTCTCTCTCCGGTGACCTTAAAAGGTGAAAGAAAGATATATAAGTTGGTATTGTATGTGTGTTTGTATATACATATATGGTCTCTATCTATAGCTGGTGGAGGGTGGTGGAGTATTATTATTATTATTATTATTATTATATGACCGCCACCTTTGTTTCAGCAGGAAGCTTTTCCAGCAATCAAGCTCCATCTTCTTACAAACAAAGATACAGATATATAACTCTCCAGTTAAGTAAGACACCCTTTAATTGTGTTTCATCATCCTTTAGGTTTATGTTCTTTAAACCAAATCAAGCTATAAAAATTTGTGCTTTGTGCTTTGTTTTTTGTTTTCATCAGCTTTTGATCGGATCTGATGTTGTTTTAATTAAACAGCCAAAAAACAAATATCTTTCCACTTCAATTCCCGAGGAAAATAAAACCCTTTTGGGTCCCAAACATTCCTTTTGTTCTTTGCTTTTCTTTTTCTTTTTTATTGTCTCCTTTGCTTGCTTATTAATTGAACCACAAGCCCTTTAATTTCTTTCTCTTTGATCAACATCCATTGGTGGAAGAATAACAAGATCTATTTGGATAAGTAAGAAACTATCTACAAGGTTTTGATTGTTATGCTTCATCTTCTTCATGATCTTCTTTGTTTGAATTGCAGTTTCTATTTGTATATGTGTTTTTATCCAATCTAAGCTTTCTGGAATGATCTTTTTGTTTTCAAGGATTAATCCATGCTTTAATTTGTTTTTAATCTACGTTTCGACATTAATTGGCATAAAAAAAGTTCATGATCATATGTGTTTTATTGTTATTTTGATGGATAAATTATCCTTTCTTATTGATTAATCTTGTATATGTATTTCTTCTAATTTGAGATTATTCTTCTAGCTAGATTTTTGAAGACAGGTAATGAAGAAACAAAAAGGCAAACTCTTAATTATTTCTATGCACTTCTATATGTGTTATATTTGAGGCCTTTTGTGTGTTAACTATGTTAACTTCTAGGTTTTTGAGTATGCATTATTATCACATATTCACTTTGTTGAGTGGTGCAACACTTGAGTGGCTTTTCTCAGGAAAAAGCAAACTTGAGTAGTTTTAATCTTGATCATCAAGTAATAAAATGTTGTTTCTCCCATGAGAATTCATTGCAGAAACATTGACCATACAATGCATTTCATTTTGTTCACATCATTTAAATTCTACCCTACATCAACTTTTCTCTTGTCATGCTTTCTACTTTCATTCAATTCTCTTAAATAGCAGTACAAGAATGCCCAATTTGAGGTTTTACTAAACATAAGTAATCATGACCTAGTGGTTTAACAGTAAGATGTTTGCTCTTCATAAAAGTTATGTGGGTTTAAATCCTTATATATAAAAAACAATTCTTGTATATGAAAACTTTTTTCTTTAACACGCAATATCAGGAGGGTGCCCTCTATAAACAACACATCGAAGAATATTTTTACAGCAAAGGTTGAAGTTTACATGCTTGAGTGTGACAGCTACTATAATTAACTCAAATTAGATGAAAGGAAAGTTCTGCGACTTCATCAAGTACATCATATGTGCTAGTTACTTAGAAAATCTAATATATGTGTGGCTTTATTGTTAGAACCTTTTTGCTTATATATTGATTCATTCCTCAAGATGTTAGGTTTCACAAGAGCTTATATAGAATAAACAAACATACATAGTAAAAACTCATATGTATATTATACGAGTAATTAATAAATTTATGTGCTTTAAAGATTTACAAGCTAGATACAGGTTATTCTCTTCTCTTGTTTGCTTCTTCTTTGTATATACATTCTTGGAGTTAGTTTCTAGTGCATGCATTACGATTAGAATTCCCATAAAATATAGTGTTAATATACAGTTAGACATCTTTCTGTTAATTTGAGCAACCCTTCTGAATTGAACTTGAGATAGATTAACTCGAGATTTATAAGATGCCATTAACTGGTCCAAGAACTTTAAGACCTTGATCATGATACAATTAAGAGTCTTTGCTTTCCTTAAAAGATTTTTTGTATGATGTTCATAAGTGGCTGCAAACTCTTAAATTTGAGTTGCTAGAACGATGAAGCAAGTTCGGTTGTTATAATCTTGCACCTAACATATGATCCACTTCCTCTTTATGCATTACAATTGCTACTATATTGAACTAATTCTATTTTATTTGAATAATTCTTAAAATGATCAATGATTTAGACATCCATCATTAGTTTATAGAGTAGGGAATAATATAGTCCATGAAATCCAAAACTAATATAATGTAAGATGTCTATAAAGTGAATTACTGAAATAATACAACACTTAATGACTGTTTCTTCCAATTTCTTCACATTGTTGGCATAATTGTGAAACCTAGAGTGCAAGTCAAGTTATTGTACATTAATGATGAAATTAGATTTATTTTTGTGTCAAAATTCTAGTTAATTTATTTAGGGTTTGAATTATTTAGTATATTTAAATTAGGGATAGCATATATCTTTATGCGGATTAGAGTTGGAGTAGAATACGTAACTTTTTTAGTATATATAGAAGTATGTTGTAATTGTTTTGGCGTAGGGTTTATATTAAGAGAAGTGTCGAAGCGAGTTTCTTCAAAATTACTTCTAAGTTTTTCTTTGATACCAATTAGGCATCAATTGGTAACAAAGCACAGATAACCACACGGCAACAATTGATCAAGAAAATAGAAGAGAAAAAGAGTAAAGGGTGTAAAATCCCATTTTTGGGTGACCTGGAAAATAAATCCAATGGTAGGTTGTGATTATCAGTCCTAGAGGTCGAGTTTTCATAGTTTCAGTTACAACGTACAGAATAAAACAAGGTGTTCTCAAGAGAACAAGTGTTCAAGTGATGTGGAAGTGAACAAGAAGAATCATGTGAAGATTGTTGCTAACAACAAGAAGAATCATGTGAAGATTGTTGCTAACAACAAGAACAGAACAAGCGTGAAGATGGTTGCTAACAATAACAAGAATAGAGCAATCAATATAGCAAAAGAAACTGGTGGAGTGTCATTCAAGTGTCCATTATTAACTAGAGCAAATTATACAATGTGGGCAATAAGGATGGCAAGCAATCATAGATGTACACTTATTGTGTTTGTGATGCAATCGAGACAATAGCCATTATGGGTGTAGATGCAAGGAAAAAAAAGATGGCAAGTGTGTACATATTTTAGACATTATCTGAAGAAATTCTGCTACGTGTTGCAAAATACAAATATGCTAAAGAAACTTTGGAGTCTTTGAAGACTCGTTATCTTGGAGATATTCGAGTGCATAAAGCATGTCTTCGAACCCTTAGAACTTAGAAGTGAATTGAAGGCATTACGCATGAAGGAAAGTGACATGTTTGATGAGTTTGTTAGGAAGATGGGTGGAATGATCTCAAAGTTCAACAATATCAAACCTGTGATAACAAATGTAGTCATGATAGGGAAGTTAATTGATTCTAGCTGCGAGTAAGTTTGTCTAACTTGTTGCATCGATCGAGCAATATTCAAACATAGATACAATGTTTTTTGAGGAAGTAATCGGGTGGTTGAAAGCATATGAGAAACAAACTCGAATTGAAGTAAGGAAACTAATTCCAACAACTCTGACGAACCACCCTCCAACGGTTTAAGCAAAATATTGAACATGTATTGATATGAACCTTTGTCTGAAAGCATGAAGCCGGCCTACTTGAAGATACATTTAGACTATATATGTGGGTTTTAATTTCCAATCAACTTGATACTATAAATATCATAACCTTGAATGTTGAACACACTTGATTGAATTGCATGCTGATTAAAACTATATCGACACGACACACTGATATATTATTTCTTTAATGATTAGTGTGTTTCACCACTTATATGTGCATTTACCTTGTGCAGGTTTTAGATCATCATACCTTTAAGAGTATGAATACATTTTCCCATGTTCCTCCTGGTTTTAGGTTCCACCCAACGGATGAAGAACTTGTGGATTACTACCTTAGGAAAAAAGTTGCATCCAAAAGAATTGATCTTGATGTCATCAAAGATGTTGATCTCTATAAAATTGAACCATGGGATCTTCAAGGTAGCAATTGAACATAAATCGTGTTTTACATGTATTTGAGTTTTGCCATACAACTTTAAAATGCATTACATATCTCACAAATGCAAGATTAGCAATGCCCCCAACACTTAAACTGTATTGACATGGTTAATGGTTTATCACAATATTTATGATTCAAATCTTTTGATGACACCTTTGTGTTATCTTTACAGAGTTATGTAGGCTAGGAACTGAAGAGCAAAATGAGTGGTATTTCTTTAGCCACAAGGACAAAAAATACCCAACAGGAACTCGCACTAATAGAGCTACAAAAGTTGGATTTTGGAAAGCCACGGGAAGAGATAAGGCCATATACTCTAACAATAATCTAGTTGGCATGAGAAAGACCTTGGTATTTTACAAGGGTCGAGCCCCTAACGGACAAAAGTCAGATTGGATCATGCATGAGTATAGACTAGAAACAAACGAAAATGCAATGACTCAGGCAAGTATCGTTTCTATTTCCGCCCTTCTATTAGTTTTTTTAGTAGATTGTTATCCAAATATAGCTTCAGTTTCAACTTCGAGGAAACTCATTATCAACACTAATTTAATATCTTTCAAGTTCAGTCCAGTAGTTCCACGGGTGGATATTAACATAAAAAAACATTTAGTATAATGCATATACATATATGCATGGCCAGTACTCCGAGTCCCCTTAATATCCTCCTCCAAGTACTTCATTTTGTTATTTTTCTTTCTTGGGGGAAGCTATATATAATGCTCATTAGTCATAACAAAAGCAAATAACTTTTATGGTGAATCAATTCTTAAATGAGTAAAATCCTTGACCAAATTGGATAAAAAATGGGTTTTTTTAGTTAAAACTTCAGTCAATTTTACACATATTTTGGGGCAAAAGATTAATATCTATTTAATGGGATCAAGTGATCAATTATGTTTTGCCGAGTATATTAGTATACTTACCTTTAGGAAAAAAAAGATATTAGAATGAGGCGAACTATAAACAAAGTTATTCTAATGTACCACATTTCTATGATTTGTTTCCAATAGGAGGAAGGATGGGTTGTATGCAGGGTTTTCAAGAAGCGAATAACAAACGTTCGTAGAATGGATGAACATGATTCTTTGGGTTGGTATGATGATCAAGTATCATTCATGCCCGATTATGGATCCCCAAATCAGGTATCTCATCCTTACACTTCATATAATTCATAACAACATTAACTTCATGCAAAATCGAAGCTTAAAACTCATTACATCTGGACTAATGAATACAATTGTTCCAGCTTCCTCAATTAGAGTCGCTCACATTTCCGCAAGCGACAGTTGCTAGCATAAGTGCTTCCTACACAAGCACCCTACAACCCCCAACTCAACAATTGAATGTTAACTTGCTTTATGGTAATAACAACAATAATAATGGCGAACAAGATCTTCAAGTGACTGATTGGCGGGTACTCGACAAATTTGTTGCTTCTCAACTTAGTAATGATCAGAATGTTGACACCAAGGAAAATAATTATTTGAAACCTCCATCATCACTTCAAATGGCTGAGCACTTGAACATGCTTCTAAGCGACTCTAAGAGCGATGAGATGGCTTCAGAAGGCGCATCAGTATCCACATCCGCTTGCCAGATTGATCTTTGGAAGTAATTCATCAAAATAAGTACAATAAACTTCTTGTTCATCAAGAGGGAAAATGAGACTAATATAACTAGAACTTATGTACTAATATCAAACGTTTCATCTAGTTGTACATGATAACTAATATCCACGAAGCACCTTGATGAAATTTGTTGTGCTACCTATATCTTATATATTATTTTGATTATAATGATTTCTTGTTTGTTAAGACAAATAAATAAGAGAAGTACTTCTAAGATTTTATATTAGTTATGCACTCTTCCTAATCATCAACTTAACCGCTGCTCATGAGTTGTATATAGTATCAATATTGTTGGTTAATGTTTAGTATATTTGTATATTTGCTTATATGCTCCTAGATCATGTGTTTAAGCTAAAGGCAGGCTTATTTACGTAGAAGATCGACATGAAATTCATGTTTATACTTTATATAAATATCATATATATGGACTAGAACTTCACTAACCATGAATTAATTAACACTCTCTCGAGTTGATGGACTCCCATGGATAAAGGAATAAAACTCAGAAATGATCATGTAGGGGGTATATATAGCACAACTAGCACTTCTAAATGGAACACATATATAGATGTTTTGGCGGACGAGATGAATGTGATGAAAAGTTAGTTAATTTCATGATAGTTTAAGACCAACAATTTATGAAAGAAGATTATGACTTATGATTATGCCCAATTACAGGAAATCCATGTGACTCTAAAATACATACGATTTAACGTCTCTTATTATACGAAGTTTTTAAACACGAAAATAAGCAGGTTTAGACAGTCCTGGCTTTAAAGATATATTTTTTGAACGGCAATAAAACTTTATTGAAAAAACTAGTGAAAAGCTTGAGATTAAAGTGCGTCAAGTTAAGAAAAGCAGAAAAACATAGTTAGCCATACGATGGTTTACTTGAATTCGTTTGTTAGCTTAGAAACCAAGGGCTCACGAAACTACGTTAAGATTACATATACACATGACTCAGAAGCATAAAAACAACATGATAAATCGTTGCAGGTTATGGACAATGTTTTCAACCATTAAAGTCCACACGACTTATACGAATATATATATATGTGTGTGTGTGTGTGTGTATCAAGAAATGTAGAGGTTTTGTGCATACTACATAGAAGCACTCTAGATGTCAAAACAACACATCTAAAAAACCTGCAAGAACTGCCCATAATTAACTAGAAAGATTGTTACATGTTGAGACAAGATCTTAAAGAATGAAACCATGATAAGTTTGAATTCATAGGAAACAATGTAAGACTTACCATGAAATGAAGATGGATTCTAGGATGCCTTTGATTCGTAAAATTTCATATGAGGGATTTATGTTGAATAATCTGATAACGAAGTTTATAAAATCCTAAGATATGAAGGGACAAAGAAAGGCATGTGTTGATGATTCTGTAATGAATCTAAGAAACATAGAAAAACTAGTATATATACAATAATAAGATGTTACTTTGTTTGAGGTCAATTGAAAGATGTTTACTTCACAGTTAGTTTTTCCTTTTAAGCAATGCTAACTTCACAGCAAACACCATCATGAGGCGTGCTCTTCTTGTAGTACTCAATTTTTTGCAAATAAAAAAGGCCCAAGTGTCCACACACACAACCCGTTGACCAATTTGGACACTAAAGACCATTGGAACCAACTAGGTTTTCATTGTTATTTTATTATAGGATAAATTGAAAGAAATATAATTATTTTTAACAAAATTGTCACGTAATTAACTTTCAAATTGCCTTGTAACAAACTTTAGCTTTATTATCTTTAATGTAAGTGAGCGAATAAGAGTTCAACGGGTGGTGAGACCATTTTCTAATATCCATATCATGAAGCAGCAATAAAATCTTCTCTAATGATGGTACCTATTTTTTTATAAGTTTATAGATATGTATGAAATTTCTATAAAGTAAATCTTATGATAAATCTAGCTTATGGATAAGAATATATATATGATATTCTCCTTTTATTAGATATGCATAAAATTTAGATTTGTACTTTTTAGAAGGAAAAAAGATCCAATTTATCCTTCTCTGTCTCAAAAGTAAATTCTTCGCCTTTCCTTATATACAAAGTTTGTTAAAGTTGTTTGTACCAAATGGTGAGTTTTAAGTTTCTTGTTACTCGAAATTAATGATTTTATGTTTATTCATATTTATTTTCCTTATAAAGGGACACTTTACTATTTTTTATTAATAATTAAAATTTAATTAAATTACATGTAATAATTTTATATCTCTAAACGGATGAAATCAGCTTTCAATGTTTATGTACATACAAATAATAGTAACTATTCTTAAAATAAACTTAAGATCAAGATTAAACCCACAAGGATTAAAACAAATGACCACAATTAATCTTCCTTACAATAAATAAAATATTAATAAAAATAAACAGATTTTACACAGCATTCCTCTTCAACTACACAATCAATCAAGTAAATATAAAAGAATGATGGAAACCCCAGAATCTACCACAAGAATTTCTGGGCATTTAGTGAAATAATTAACAAAAAATTACCTCAACATAAATAAAGATTGATATAGAATAATTAAACCACATAGATACTCTCATTTAGAGCATGTTATTGCTTAAATTCACAGCACCAGACCGCTCAACATCATCATCAACAGACCCAACACAACCACTGATCCATGCACTCTCAATGCTGCAGAAATGTCTTGAGGCCTGAAAAAGTTATTCATTTAGTTATAATAAAGATGTTTACATAGATATGTTTGACTTCCAAAAGTCAAACTTTGACCCAAATATGTTATATGAAAGAGAGTAAGGTTTGGATACATACTTTTGCCTACGACTGAGGGCCCCGCAGAAAAGAGCATTGTCGGGTATGGGCAACTCTGTTTTGTTGTTTTTCTCAGGATTAACAATCCTAATGTAAGTTTCTTGACCAAGATACCACGAGTCGAGATTTTCAGTTCTCAGATTCCAAACTCCCACATTATCAAGAGAGATCAAGATTGATGTCCATGCCCCAGGATAGACCTATATTATTACAGACGCGTAACATAAAACATGAACAAATCATGATCGCATATTGAGTGTTTGACAAGTTCTGATAATTTAAGTAAATAACAACAATCAGGGTATTTATGCGCATTTTTACTTCATTTGGTTAAAAGTTTTGTTGTATCAAACAGTATGTATGAAGGGTACCTGTGTTGTAGTGTTTGACAAGTTCTGATAATTTAAGTAAATAACAACAATCAGGGTATTTATGCACATTTTTACTTCATTTGGTTAAAAGTTTTGTTGTATCAAACAGTATGTATGAAGGGTACCTGTGTTGTAGTGTTTGACAAGTTCTGATAATTTAAGTAAATAACAACAATCAGGGTATTTATGCGCATTTTTACTTCATTTGGTTAAAAGTTTTGTTGTATCAAACAGTATGTATGAAGGGTACCTGTGTTGTGGTACGAGCAATGCCATCCCACTTATTGTAAGTTCCCCTGCTGTCATTTGTCCACTCACCATAACCCATTCTGAGATCAAATAACAAACACTTAATATCCATAAATAGATCACAAAACACATTCAAGTTAAAAAGACATTATAAACTTCAAAACTATGTAAATTTCTCGTACCCAACAACAAAAAAGGCGTATCCATCCAAATGATAGCTATGCATCTTGGTCTCATTGTTTTGTAATATCACTTCCATGAATCCCCTATATGTTCCATTGATAACTAATGTTTCCATCCTAGGTGGTCCTGTTAGTGGCTCAGTAGGAAAATCAAGTTTATATGCACCTTTAACTTTAAACTCATCAGCAAGCCTAATTGGTGTGGTGGGATTAACAAACGAAATCCCGCTTAGCGTTGCCCTTCTTTTCCCATTAATCATCACTGGTGGTTTGTTTTTCAGTACGTACACTTCAGTCACGTTTATAGAACCGTATCTAAAGGAACCTTGTGGGTTTGGTCGGGCCCCACTAGCCGACACATTCCACCTGCAGGAGTTTCGTCAATTCAAGATTTTACAACAATCATGTGGTGAAAAAGATAATAATAGAAGATTAACGGTACCAAGTGACCCCACCTGATGGATCTTGCTTGATTCATGGAGAAAGTATTGTCATACTGATCTTGAGGGGGTTCAGGAAGGGGTCCAGACGCTTTTCCTTTTGAGTTTGAGTAATGCAAGATGCCAACACCAGTGACTCGTTGCCACCTGGACTCGTTTACAAATCTTGCACTAGCAACGATGTAGTAATCACTACTTGCATTCTGATCCATGGTGATCAAAAACGAATATGTTTGTCCCACATGGATGTCTAAGCTAGTATAGTTTTGCTGAACCGTATATGATCCCTCGGTTTCAGCTAGAAGCAAGTTATGGTTTTGGATTCTGAAGTTCAAACTAGTCGACACTCCAACATTGCTAACACGAATGCGATAAGTTTTGCCTGCCCAATATGATTACAAGGATCTTTTAGAACTCATAACAAGTAAAGACTAATAAGAATGACTATTGGTCAATGATTTGTGCATTAGCTTACCAGGTTCAACATTAATGGTTTCATGATCAATTCCATCAGGAACAAGAGTATCATTGTATCTATATGGCCCTTTTCCATTGATAAGGACACCATCAGGCATTCCAAGATCACGCCCAGCATCAAGCGCCATTCTTAGAGCCTACAAAACAAAAAAAGCTAAATCAACGCTACACAAAAGTTAATTGCAAAAATCTTCATTGCGACATTTCATTGAACACTTACAGTGTGGTTCCTTATGTACCAATCACCTATCAAGATTGTGATATCACCAGCTGGGGTGTCAAATGGAATGGGAATGACGGATCTTGGGTTGATGATAAAACTACCAAATCCTCCTGAGGCCCGTTGGAAATTTAGCGAGGGGAAGTAGAAGTAGCTGCCAATTTGATCCTTAACTTGAAAATTGTAAGTCCAGTTCCACTTTGGTGGAATTGGACAGTTAGTGCCAAGAACACCATCTTGCCAAGAACTCCTCTTTTGCTGTATGCCAGCCCTGTTTCAAGCAATATACAATTTAATCCTACATCACATACATCGTTCAGATTATTCTATATACCGTTTTAATCCAGATGCGTACTACGCATTACAAAACAAACAAACATAAACAAACAAACATAAACAAACAAACAAAACAAACAAACATATACAGCTAAAATCCCAATCGATAACTCTATCTCAAAAGATAAAGAGATTTAATACGCGTAATAAGACTTCAATACTTAAGAATGTTGCAGCATAAGATAATTAGGGCAAATCTTACCAAGTAAGCAGAAGGTCTTCATCTAATTTGTTCCTCACATTGACAACAACATTGTTGTTAGTGGTTGAATTTATAGTAGGGCCAGGAAACTTTCCATTTATAGCAATAACCTACAACATTTAAATCCACAGAATTGCAGATTAAGAACATCTCAGTTAAACTACAAGTCAAAACTACAGTTCTTGTAACTGTAAACACTTATTCCAGATCTAAGTGGGTGTTTGGGAGTGCTTTTTTTACTGACTTTTAACTTATTAACTTTTGAAAAGTTAAAAAATCATTTTGTAGTGTTTGTGAATATTATGATTGTGATGGAAATAAGTTAATAAGTCACTCCATACTAACTTATTAACTTATTGAAAAAGTCAATAAGTAAAAAAGTTGTTTTTAAAAGCAATCCCAAACACCCCTAAAGCTAAATTCTCCAAATTTTAAAAAATTCAAAACAAACCCAACAATCAACAACAGAAATCTAGCAAAACCCATATGAGAAAACCATCAGCGATCAATCAATTAATGAACTTTAACAAAACCCAATTGAAAAACACAATGCGATACAAATTAGAGAATCTAGATGAACCCATTTACCAATTCTTGAAATCTAACAAAACCCAATTGGGGAAAACATCAAAATTTGAAATTTTACCTGTTGGGGGACTCCAAGAGGTGAGGCAGTGATGTAAGTAACTTCAAAATGGTATGAAACCGTTGGATCTTCAGCGGAACTGAATGTTAACAACAATGAAATGCAGACGCAAAGAATACATGAGAGAAATGTCGAAGAAGTAGCCATTGATTTGAAAGAACTTTTGAGGGTTTTTTGTTGGTGTAAAAGAAGTATGAAATCAGTGGAAATTGGGGACTTTTTTGCACATCAAGTGGAGAGAGAAAGAGGAAGAGTGTAGGGTGTTTGTGTGGGGACGAAGAGCAAACGGCTCTTTTTATGGAATATCATTTCTAATCATCTTGAAATATGAATCTTAATAAAATTTTTACTATTAGG
Organism: Flaveria linearis; assembly: GCA_024085815.1. Lineage (NCBI taxonomy): Eukaryota > Viridiplantae > Streptophyta > Magnoliopsida > Asterales > Asteraceae > Flaveria > Flaveria linearis. The sequence goes on from CM044004.1 coordinate 97,657,723, forward strand.
CTTAAAATTTATACTAAAGAGTCAAAAATTAACACTATTGGTAAAAAACAGAAGGGGCCGGCGCCCTCTTGCCCTATAAAAGCTTATCCTATGATCTTAATTATCTTTTAACGGATATTTTAATAACACCTAATATCATAATCAGGGTTCAAGAATCTTCTACATGTCATCTTCATTAGGACATTATGGGTGCATAACTGCGTATGAAAATCAAAAATGAGAACAATTTAACAATCGGATCATGAGAGCAGCAACAGTTATTAAAGGTATCAACTTATTATCGTTATATGGATTAAATGTAAAGAGAAAATTGACGACGTGGATTGAGTGTCTTGATGTTAATTTGCTTTTTAATCTCTTCTTGTAATCTATCTCCTTGTTAGGGGCTGTTTGATTGCGCTGACTGAGTAAGATCTGACTGAGTAAGAAGCTGACCCAGTAAGAAGTTCTGACTGAGTCTGCATCTGACTGAAACTTGCTGTTTGATTATGTATCTGACTGACTCTGCTGAATGAAAATAATATAATAATAATAATAATAATAATAATAATAATAATAATTATTATTATTATTATTATTATTATTATATTATTATTGTTATTATTATTATTATTATTATTATTATTATTATTATTATATTATTATTATTATTATTATTATTTATATTTAAAACCCCTTCTCACCACCATTTAACACCCCCCTCCCCTTTCTTCTCTCTTCTTCCACACACACACACACAATCGAAGGTGCAGGCCGACGGAACCATCTTCTCCAAAACCAAAATCATCTTCTCCAAAACCAAAATCATCACAGAGAGAGCTTCGAGAGAGAGCTTCGAGAGAGAGCACCGAGACAACTTCTAGAGTTTGATTAGGGCTCGCGCAGGTCGATTAGGGCTCGCGCAGTGAAGGTGTCGATGATGATGATTCGATGGAGTTGATTGCTGGTGTCGATTGGAAGATGATCGAAGGTGAGGTTGCGGTGGTCGCACAAATCGCGATTTCTGGTGTCGATTGGAAGATGATCGAAGATGATTGCTGGTGTCGATGATGATGGAGATGATTGCTGGTGTCGATGGGGTTCCGATGGGTGGGTGCTCCAGATGATTGCTGGTGTCGATGGGGTTCCGATGGATGGGTCAGCCGGTCAGCTATTAAAAATCTCAGGTCTGGGTCAGCTCATATGACCCGATCAGAAGCTGGTTTCACCAACAGCAAACGGGCTGACCGGCTGACCGAGTCAGCGGGTCAGCCGGGTCAGACGAAAACAAACAGCCCCTTAGTTTCTATTTTTAATAATTAAATTCCATTGCTTTTTAATCTCTTCTTGTAATCTATCTCCTTGTTAGTTTCTACTTTTAATAATTAAATTTGATTGGGTGTTAAAAACAACTGCTTTTATTTAACTTTATACTTATAGCACTTTAAACTTGTAACACTTTTATGATGACAAACACCATTAGGTTATGAGTATTTAATCTTAATAAAATGTATATAGACTTAAATATTATAGATAAACTACATACTTTTCTTTAAAAAAATCCCACGATATAATTTAGTACATTATGGTCCACAAATTTATAAAAGCACATGAAAAAGTCACTAAACTACTTTTTGCATATTAAAATCCATAAAATTTTTGGTACATGTTTTTTTGAGTCTTTCTTTTATATTTTGACTTGTTACTATTAAATTGTTTGATGTTATAAGTTTTCTTCTATGAAATTTAAATGTCACTTTAGTAAAAAATCATTATTTTTATATAAAAATAAAAATAAGATTTTATGTATTTACACAAATTTAGAAGATTTAGTATATAAAATCCTGTTAGAGGGCGGGCCTTGACGCAGCGGTAAAAGCAGTTCCTAAGGGACCGAAGGTCTCAGGTTCGATCCGTGGAAACGGCCTCCCCACAAAATGTGGGGGAAAGACCGCGTACATCTTCCCTTAAATGGGACGGACCCTCCCTGGACCCTGCGAAAACGCGGAAGCTCTTTGCAGCACCAGGTACGCCCTTTTAGTATATAAAATCCTGTTAAGTAAATTCTTCGTGTATATTTAACAAGTTTAGGGACTAAAAATACTAAGATAATGTTGGATGACTTTCCCATAAAAATAATAAAATATAGATATTGATATGGTGATTACTAATTAAAGAGATAATATTATGTATGTTATCAACAAATTTTGTAAAAAAAAAAAAGTAACGTAGAAAAACTATTCATGTCTTAAAAATCAATAAATTCAAATTTGGTAAACAAACATGAATAGTTTTCAACTAGGTTTATTTGATTTAACACCTTTAAAAATGCTATTAATATCATATTGATATGTTGGTCCGAAATCAGTTTTAGTACAAAAGTCACTAACGTATATTTATAGCACCTCTCACAAGAATCACTTAATTTCGATCATCTACGCATACAAGTATAAATATAAAAGGTTGTGTGCTTTCTTCTCTTACCGCATTGAACTAGTGGTGCACAAAAGAACCGGGTTAAAAACCCGACTCGACGACCCGACCCGGACCCGAACCGGTTCGGAACCGGTATACCCCCAACCCGGTTCCAACCCGAAAAAACCCGCCGGTTCAGAACCGGTTTTGAAATTTCTAGACCAAACCGGTTTGGACCCGGTTTTTACCCGAACCGGTTTCGAAACCGGTTTTCGACCGTTTTTTTTTTGACCGTTAGAAAACGGCTATATGGCCGTTTGAGGGTATTTTTTTTTTTTTGCACTTTTTTGGATCATTTTGCCCTTATATGATAGTATAAATAGGTAGTGGGTGTTATGGTTTAGTCACAACACTCAAAACTTCAAAAACGCTAAAAAACGTGCTTAAAAACGCAAAAACGCTCCTCACTCTCAACTTTCTATTCTCTCAATCTCTTGAATTATGGCTTCTGAATCTTCCGTTCCAACCGGTGGATCCTCAAGTGCCGCTACCGTTGTTAGAATTCTTTCAACAACGCGAAACCAAGAGATTTGGTGTAATTTCGACTTATGCGAAATGTCGAATGGTCAACATAAAGCTCGATGCAAGGCTTGTGGTTCGTTTTTCAAGTCGGATTCAAACTCGACTTTGAGAAATCATATGACCAAATGGTGCAAGTCTTTGAAAAGTACACTGAGTCAAGGGCAAATATCAATCGGAAACGATGGTGGTTTATGGAACTTCAACGTCGATATGGTTCGAGATAGAATGGCGAAGTTTGTAATTCAAGAAGCATTACCGTTCGATCACTTCGACAACCCTCGGTTAACAAAATTGATTCAAGAAACTCTTCAACCACGCTACACTCACGTAAGTCGCACCACTCTTAGACGTGATTGTTTAAATCTTTGGAAACAAGCAATAAATGATTTAAAGGTTTTATTTGAAAATTTACAAACCGGTGTGAACTTAACTACCGACGTTTGGTCCGCCCCACACGGTTTACCGGAATCGTACCTTTGCGTCACCGCCCATTGGATAGATCCAAGTTCGTGGCAAATGATGAAACGTACGATTGCGTTTGAATTATTTGGATATCCGCATACCGGTGATAATCTTTTTCAAATTTTAGACTATGTAATCAAAACGTATAAATTAAAAAACAAAATTTTTTCAATGTCATTTGATAACGCCTCGAACAACACATCCGCCGTTGAAAAATTGAAAAATAAAATATAAACCGGTTTGTGACGGCGTATTTTTTCATTCAAGATGTGCTGCACATATTATTAATTTAGTTGTGCAAGATGGTCTTGGCGTTCCTGAAGTGGAAGATTTTAAAACGTCTTTCAAAAACATGTTACGTGACGTTTTTAAAACTAGTAGAAAAAGGTATGTTAATTATAGAAAATGTGTCACGATACGAATTCCATTTGTTTAGAACCAAATTGGGATGTCCCGACTAGATGGAATTCTATTTGGAAAATGTTTAATGGTGCAACATCAAACATCCACCGACCATCGAACGTGGAATCGAGTTCGTCGAGCTCAAGTAGAGACCCGATGATTAGTTTATATAATACTTTGAGAAATGAAAACAGTAAACGTCAGAGGGGTAACACCCAAGTAGCGAACTCGGGAGGTATATGGGAACCGATTTTTTAGCCACTATGTCTCCCGATGAATTCTTGAAATTTGATATTCTGACATGGCACATGATTTACTAACCGTCCAAGCTTCCACGGTAGCTTCGGAGTCTGCATTTTCTGTTAGTGGCAGGGTTTTATCGATTAGAAGAACAAGGCTAACTCCAACATCGCTAGAGATGTGTATTTGTTTAAAAGACCACTTAGATGCGGCCGAACGAAGACAACATATATCAAACCTTGAAGAAGAAACACCGATTGAAGAAGAAATACACGAACACGAGGTACAAACCGGACGATCCTCACCGCTATCCGACGAAGAACTCGCTTATGATTTGTCTCAACGCATTGGCACACAAACCGACGAAGACGATTATATTAGAAAAACTTGTATTTGAAATATGGATATTTTGTTTTCTTTGGTTTAATTTTAATGTAATTTTTATTGTTTATTTTTCGTAATGAATTAATTGTTTACTTTTATGAATTAATGTAATTTTTATTGTTTTCTTTAGAAAAACTCGCTTATGATTTCTATTCGTATTAATTGTTTACTTATTAAAATGAAAATAAAAACGCGTACAATCGTAATGAAAATCTTAAAAATAAAGTACATACTATTGTGTTTAATTAATCTACTCTAATATTTTTTTATTAATCAAAATTTGTAATTAATTTGTATATAATTTAAATAGTAGGAAAAAAAAACCGGGTTTTCCAAACCGGTTCATAGACCCGACCCGGTTCGGTTCCAACCCGAACCGGTTCCAACCGGGTTGGGTTTGCTGGGCTTGAAAACCAGTTCCGACCCGAACCGGTTCTTGGTCAAAAACCGGGCTCCATTTCGTTGACCGAACCCGAACCGGGTTCAACCCGACCCGGGTTCAAAAAAAACCGGTTTGTGCACCTCTACATTGAACTACTAGCAAATAAATGTTCCGAAACAGAACTTTAGAAATAGTTTAGGGACTGAAATGAAATTCAATAAAAAGCAATAGAGAGGTTAGTGACAGCTAAATGCCAGTCAAATCAAATGTCTCTATAAGAGAAAAATTCTCTTAAAGACGGAATATGGGCTCTCGCCGGAAACCAGTTCCGGTGGAGTTTCTGGCAAGAATTACTAAGTTTTACGTATCCAACCTTCCTGAGAGATGTAGTGGTTCCGATCTAGCAAAAGAAATTCGGAACTTTGGGAATATTTTTGACATTTATGTAGCAAGAAAAAGAGACAAAGGTGGGAGAAGGTTTGCTTTCGTCTCTCTGCTGGATGTCAAGGATTGCAAGGAGATGGAAAAGGTCCTGTCGGTTATCCGATGGGAGATTATAAGCTTAAGGTTAATGTTGCTAGGTTTGTATTGGAAGAAGGAGAAGTCAATGAACGTAGATCCTTCTTCCAAGCAAACAAAGGGGGACCGGTTAAGCATAGTTTGGGAAACGATGGGAACAAAAGGAATGGTACACAGCATGTTTACAATCAGAGTGGTATGTCCTTCAAGGAAGCGTTCGCTGGGGTTGCACAAGGGAGAACCGTAGAGATTGATGATTCTGTTAATGCGCTTGAGAGTTTGCATGGGAATACGTTAGTGGCCAAAGTTTGTTCCATGGACGTTTTTGTTAACATGAAAAGGGTTCTTAAGGAGATGGGGTTGGGAGAAGGAAGCGTTACGTGCATTGGAGGATTGGTATTCCTTGTATCCTTCCGTAGTAGAGAAATAGCAAGAATGGCGATGGACGAGATGATGGGCAGATCAGAACTGTTCAGTTCGGTGGTGGTATGGGAGGGACAAGATGTAACACCCGAAAATTTGACTTATCAGCATGTGATGCGACTGAGCTTCAGTCGCCTGTGATTTGTGCGACTGAAGTTCAATCGCATGGCTATTCGGCCGATTGGAGCTCAACCGCACGATTGGAGTTCAATCGCCCGAATGAAGTATGAGTCGCATGGAACATGTGCGACTGAGGTCCAATCGCACAGTGTTGATGCGACTGAAGGTTCAGTCGCCCCTGGACCAGACGCGACTGAGATGTGGGTATAAAAGGGGAGCAACTCCATTCTCCTCCCATTTTCAATCGGGAAGAGACAGTGAGCGACCGAGAACAGCAGAGAAGAGAGGGAAAGTGCTGCCCGAGCTCCGAATCCGTCGAGAAGATAGCCAAAGTCGAAGTTCACCTACTTCTACCTGTAATGTGAGTTCTAGGACCCCTCTTTTACATGTTTTTAACTGATTTTTGGGGCTGGATCACATAATAACCCTAGTTTTGTAAAAGTGTAAAGTTGACCCATTTGCTGAAATCTTAGATCATGTGTTTATAGTGTAATGTAGGACTTGCACATGCTTGTATGATGTCCTAGTATGAATCCCTAAGCTTTGGGAGGGTCAATTTGGGTTAAAAACGGGTGTAAGGTGGATCTGAACACTTAGGTTCGCGACTACTGTTCTTGAAGAACTCCAGTCGCTGCCCAGTTAGGGTTATGCGACTGAAGGGTCATTCGGCCGAATGAGTGTCAGTAGATGTCCAATCGCCCGATTGAGGTCCAATCGCACGATTGAGCCTCAGTCGCCCGGTAGGCCACGCGATCGGAGGTTTCGGTCGCATGATCCAATCGCAGAGTAGATTCAGTCGCATAGACCCATTCGCATAGTAATACAGACGCCCGACTGAGGATTCAGTCGCATAGACCCATTCGCATAGTAATACAGACGCCCGACTGAGGATTCAGTCGCATAGACCCATTCGCATAGTAATACAGACGCCCGACTGAGGATTCAGTCGCATAGACCCATTCGCATAGTAATACAGACGCCCGACTGAGGATTCAGTCGCATAGAAGTCCAATCGTATGACTCAGTCGCATGGAAACCATGCGACTAGGGTATGTTCAGTCGCCCGAATAGGGCTGATGTGATTAGATAAAGAGGTGTATGTGTAATGTATGCATGCTAGTTATGATGTAGCCATGATAGATGGTGGACACTGATGAATTGTAAATATTAATGTGTCTTGATTTGATGCATGCTTATCCCCCATAGTATACATGATATCTTTAATATATGAAATGAAAGTATTATGTAAAGCACAGAGAAAGAATAATAAAGAAAGAGAAAGGAACAGTAATGAAAGTAACAAGTCTTGCAAGCATATAGGAGTTACACGACTATGTGTCGTTAGCTCAACTGTGTGGCGGGCTAGCTACCCACTGACGCACACAGGGTCAATCAATTGAGATTGGCAGGACCTTTGGACGTGCCCCGGATGTTCGGGTCGGCCTTGTACATAGTACGCATAGCCCTTTCGGGGGATACACATAGCCCTTTCGGGGGAAACACAGTTGGCTCTTCGGAGCATATAGATGGCCCGACATCCATTCTCCCCTCGCGCACATAGTTGGGGTACCGCCCACTGGTCCACATAGAAAGTGAAACATAAAGATAAGTTACAGACAAGGCCTATAGTACAGAGAACGAACATTATTTGTTCACACAGTTATTGCGTGCTCGCATATACAGTACAGTATAGTATAATACAGAAAAAGGGTATTTTTATATACTAACTATAAAACTAGAACTCACTCAGCAACGCTGACTTTTTATGTGTTTCCAGATCGCAGGTAGTGTTGCTGAGGATGGCACGAGGCGGCTACTCAGCTCTTTTGGGAGGGCATTCTCCATTGTGTAATGCTGCAACGTCACGTGTTGCGGGCCCATAACGCACGCAACAAGTCACGTTGCCTGCCATTACGAGATTTCTTGAGGATCTGAATCAACGAGATTACTCAAGAAACCTCCTTTATATATTTTTGAATTTAATATCTTCTTTATGAAGAAAAATATATTTTCTTATTTTGGTAGAGGTCGCTATACGACCCTATGATTGCTGAGGAATATTCATCAGCAGCAGTCATAGTATAGTTAAGCCCTTATAGTTGTTGAGCATTCTCATAAAAGAGATTACTAGATAATCTCGGGTTTCTATGTGTCTCCTCAGCAACTATAGTAAAGTTAGAAAGTTGTATTTTGTAATCGTGTCGATGATGTAATGACTTTTATGAATGAATGAGAATGTATTTATGTTTTCTTTATTAATTCCGCTGCGTATGTTATGATCATGTATTAAAAGTATGTTTATACATTGTTTATCTAAAATATATGCAATGAAGAACCAACCGTAAGGTGCCCGGTGAGCGGGGCCTTACAAGTTGGTATCAGAGCAAAAGTTTAAGTAAAATGGGTAAACTTTCAAAATAAACCTAAACTTAAACTGAGAATGGGACAGGGAGAATGAGAATGCCATCTGAGTAGCTGCGTGCCATCAGGTATTTTCATAAATGTTAATTAAAGTATGTGCGTGTGAAGCGTGGTTATGTGTGCTGTTAGATTTGGATACTGGTGTGGTCAGGAAGGGTAATGCTTGGGGTACGAAAAGTGGAGTAAGTGACTAATCACAACTGGCCACTGTAATTAGTAACTTACTGTACTTAACATAAACTGAGCTATTTCCATGAATGACCGTGTTGGTGTTTTAATCTTTCAGTGTGATAGAAGATGGTCGGTGATAGATCATCTGATGCTTCCCGTGATGGTGAACGTGGTGATGAGCCGCGTATCACGCGAGGAAGACTTAGAAAAGAGAAAGTAGTTCGTGAGGAGAACGAGATTCCTCACCAGGAAGAGACAGACGAAAGCGCCAAGTTGAGAGCCTCGGTAAAAGAGGCAGTAATTGAGGAAGTACACCAGGTCATGCAGACGATCTTACCGACTGTAATGACCGAAGCGATAAAGGCAGTACGAGAGGAGGATAGACGAGGGAGGAGACGGTCCTCCGGTAGACAGCAACAGACAGGGGCAGAAATGGTATTGTCCGATGACGAAGAGGAAGAGGAGGAGGAACAGGTCAGGGGGACAGCCCGGGGTTGTGATTACGGGAAATTTATGAGATGCAAGCCTCCGACATTTGATGGTTCGGGCACGGCCGCGGATGCTCACCAATGGGTGAGGGAAATGGAGGCGGTCCTCGATATCAGCGATTGCCATGAGGATAAAAAGGTGAAGTTTGCTACCCACTCGTTTACGGGAACGGCGTTGTGTTGGTGGGACAATATTGTCCAGGCCGAGGGTAGTCGGGCTATTGGAAGATGAAGTGGTCGGAGTTGAAAAGAATGGTGATCGAGGAGTTTAGTCCTCGCCGTGAGATGGATAGAGTAGAGAGAGAGTTCCTGCAGCTAGAGGCGGGTACGATGACCCATCAGCAATACACGACTAAGTTTAACGACATGGCACGGCTGGTGCCAGAGCAAGTGACGCCGGTATCCCGCAAGATTAACCGGTATATTCAGGGGTTGCCAGCCGAAATTCGTTGGCATTTGATTTCTGCCCGACCCAGTACTTTCAGGTCGGCGGTGGATTTAGCCGGTAGGCTGTACGATGAACGGGCTGCAATGGTAAAGGCTGAGGGCAGTAAGAAGGGAAGTGAGGAAAAGAAGTGGCAGGGAAAGAGGTTTGGTCGAGGGGGTGCCTCGACGAGTAGTAAGAAGACGAAGGTGGATGACCGCCGGGTGATCATGTCGGGTTCAGGAGCAAAGAAGTGTGGTAAATGCGGGAGAGAACACGGTGGGGAATGCAGACTGGGGATGAACGTATGTTTCAGGTGTGGTCAGCCTGGTCACATCGCTAGAGACTGTAGGAAGCCTAGGGCTGAGGCTTCTGGGGTAAAGAAGACGGGAAGTGAAGGTCCAAAAGCAAGCGCCAGGGCATTCACCATGACGCAGGAAGAGGCGAGGACGGACCCTGATGTAGTGTCCGGTACGTTTCTGGTGAACCAAACTCTAGCCTCCGTATTATTTGATTCCGGTGCTAGTAGGAGTTTTATTTCTGCTGCTTTTAGTGCCAAATTGCCTGTTAGTGGTAGGCGTGTGGATGTGCCGTTTGATGTAGAGACTGCTATAGGTAAAACCACCAGGATTTCTGAGGTAATTGAGGGTTGCGATGTAGAACTGGAGGGTCACAAATTCCCAGTTAAACCCTTTACGATGACGTTAGGTGGGTTCGATTTGGTGCTTGGAATGGATTGGTTGGCAGACTTCGAGGCTAACATTGTGTGTCGCAAGAAGATGATCAGTTTGACAGCGCCTGATGGTAGTCCAGTGGTAGTTTATGGGGATCGGGTTACTACGATTCCGAAAGTGATCTCAATGGCAGTGGCGGGGAAATGTATGAGGCGTGGATGTAACGCCTATTTATGTTATGTGAAAGATGTAGAGAAGCCAGCACCACAACTGTCTGATGTTCCGGTTGTGAGTGAGTTCCCAGACGTGTTCCCGGAAGACTTATCGGGATTGCCACCTGACAGAGAGATCGAGTTCCAGATTGATTTAGTACCAGGCGCCCAACCTGTTGCCAAGGCACCATACCGATTGGCCCCGACAGAGATGAAAGAGTTGATGGAACAGTTACAAGAGCTACTGGATAAGGGGTTTATTAGACCGAGTATCTCACCTTGGGGTGCTCCGGTCCTGTTTGTAAAGAAGAAGGACGGTAGTATGAGGATGTGCATCGACTACCGAGAGCTGAATAAGCTGACAGTAAAGAACAGATACCCCTTGCCGAGGATCGACGACTTGTTTGACCAACTTCAGGGTGCTAGTTGGTTTTCACGTATAGATCTTCGATCAGGCTACCATCAACTGAAGGTGAAGGAGCAGGATATCCCTAAAACAGCTTTTCGTACGCGTTACGGTCATTATGAGTTCCTCGTTATGTCATTTGGTTTGACCAACGCGCCAGCTGCTTTTATGGACCTGATGAATAGGGTGTGCCGGCCGATGCTGGATAAATCAGTGATTGTATTCATTGATGATATCCTGATTTATTCAAGGAGTGAGACTGAGCACGCCGGTCACATTCGCGAAGTTCTGGAGACACTGAGAAGGGAGAAGTTGTATGCAAAGTTCTCCAAGTGCGCATTTTGGTTGCGTGAAGTTCAGTTCTTGGGTCACGTGGTAAATCCGGATGAGATTCTGGTTGATCCGACGAAGGTGGAAGCAGTAATGCAATGGAAGTCTCCGAAGACGCCGTCCGAGATCCGTAGTTTCTTGGGTTTGGCGGGTTACTACCGAAGGTTTATCCAAGACTTTTCCAAAATTGCTTCTCCACTGACAAAGTTGACCCGGAAGGATGTGAAATTTGTATGGGGTCAAGCTCAGGAAAAGGCGTTTGAAGAACTGAAGATGAAATTGACCCAAGCTCCAGTATTGGCGTTACCCGAGGGGAGTGAAGATTTGGTGGTTTATTCTGATGCCTCCTACTCGGGGTTGGGGTGTGTATTAATGCAGAGAGGAAAGGTGATAGCCTATGCATCCCGACAGCTGAAAGTTCATGAGGTCAATTATCCTACCCATGACCTGGAGCTAGCAGCAGTGGTCTTCGCGTTAAAGATTTGGCGGCACTATTTATACGGGACCAAGTACACCATCTTCACAGACCACAAAAGCTTGAAGTACTTCTTCGAGCAGAAAGATCTGAATATGAGGCAGAGACGGTGGTTGGAACTAATAAAAGACTACGATTGTGAAATACATTACCACCCGGGCAAGGCTAACGTGGTGGCTGATGCCCTTAGCCGAAAGGAGAGGCCCGAGCCAATTCGAGTGAAGGCGTACCAGCTAATCATGACCTCCGACGTGATGAAACAGGTCAAAGAGTTCCAAGATGAGGCTTTGAAAGACGAACATCTTAACTCTGAACGAATGAGAGGTCTGGTCGCGGAGTTGGGGAAGAACGCAACGGGTGTTAAAACTCGGTTTGGGCGTATGTGGATTCCTCGTCTCGGGGATCTACGAATGAAGGTTATGGATGAAGCTCATAAGTCTCGATACTCCATCCATCCCGGTGCCACCAAGATGTACCAAGATATGAAGAAAGATTATTGGTGGCCGGGCATGAAACGCGATGTGGTGGAGTATGTGAGTAAATGCCTCACGTGTTTGCAAGTGAAGGCGGAGCACCAGAAGCCGTATGGAAAGATTCAACCTTTGGACATCCCGGAGTGGAAGTGGGAACACATCACCATGGATTTCATCACAAAGCTGCCACGTACCCCTAAAGGGTATGATACGATCTGGGTGATTGTGGATCGATTGACGAAGAGTGCTCACTTCTTACCGATGCGGGAGACTTATTCGTCCGAAAGGTTGGCTGATCTTTTCATCAAAGAAATTGTGACTCGTCACGGTGTACCGGTGTCGATTGTGTCTGATCGCGACACACGGTTTACATCCAAATTTTGGAAGAAATTCCATGATGCCATGGGGACGAGGTTGCATATTAGCACGGCTTATCATCCTCAAACTGATGGTCAGTCAGAAAGGACCATCCAGACCCTGGAGGACATGCTTCGGGCATGTGTTATTGATTTCGGAGGAAGTTGGGATGACCATCTACCGTTAGCTGAGTTCTCGTACAACAACAGTTATCATGCTAGTATTGGCATGCCACCCTACGAGATGTTATACGGTAGAAGATGCAGGACCCCCGTCTGTTGGGGTGAAATTGGTCAGCAAGAATTGGGAAGCGTCGAAGTGGTAGAGGCTACGAATGAAAAGCTCGAAAGAATTAAAGCGTATATGAAGGCAGCCAAAGACCGACAGAAGTCGTATGCCGACAAACGACGCAGACCAATTGAGTTCCAGGTGGGAGACCGGGTTATGTTGAAGGTCTCACCTTGGAAAGGGATCATTCGATTCCGGAAGCGGGGAAAGTTGAGTCCGCGATATATAGGCCCTTTCCGAATTGTTGCTCGAGTAGGGGAGGTGGCCTATAGATTAGATCTGCCAGATGAACTAAACGGAATCCACCCGACTTTCCACGTGTCTCATCTGAGGAAATGTTTGGCAGACGAAGACATGGTCGTTCCACTGGGTGATATCGAGGTAGACGAAAAGCTCAATTATGTAGAGCAACCAGTGGCAATCATAGATCGCAAAGAAAAGAGATTGAGAAATAAAGTGGTTCCCCTTGTGCGTGTACAGTGGCGGCATAGGAAGGGATCAGAGTCGACGTGGGAAACTGAAGAAGAAATGAGGCAGCATTACCCACGATTGTTCAAAGAATGACAGGTTTCGGGGACGAAACCTAAAATAAGGGGGGTGGACTTGTAACACCCGAAAATTTGACTTATCAGCATGTGATGCGACTGAGCTTCAGTCGCCTGTGATTTGTGCGACTGAAGTTCAATCGCATGGCTATTCGGCCGATTGGAGCTCAACCGCACGATTGGAGTTCAATCGCCCGAATGAAGTATGAGTCGCATGGAACATGTGCGACTGAGGTCCAATCGCACAGTGTTGATGCGACTGAAGGTTCAGTCGCCCCTGGACCAGACGCGACTGAGATGTGGGTATAAAAGGGGAGCAACTCCATTCTCCTCCCATTTTCAATCGGGAAGAGACAGTGAGCGACCGAGAACAGCAGAGAAGAGAGGGAAAGTGCTGCCCGAGCTCCGAATCCGTCGAGAAGATAGCCAAAGTCGAAGTTCACCTACTTCTACCTGTAATGTGAGTTCTAGGACCCATCTTTTACATGTTTTTAACTGATTTTTGGGGCTGGATCACATAATAACCCTAGTTTTGTAAAAGTGTAAAGTTGACCCATTTGCTGAAATCTTAGATCATGTGTTTATAGTGTAATGTAGGACTTGCACATGCTTGTATGATGTCCTAGTATGAATCCCTAAGCTTTGGGAGGGTCAATTTGGGTTAAAAACGGGTGTAAGGTGGATCTGAACACTTAGGTTCGCGACTACTGTTCTTGAAGAACTCCAGTCGCTGCCCAGTTAGGGTTATGCGACTGAAGGGCCATTCGGCCGAATGAGTGTCAGTAGATGTCCAATCGCCCGATTGAGGTCCAATCGCACGATTGAGCCTCAGTCGCCCGGTAGGCCACGCGATCGGAGGTTTCGGTCACATGAGTCCAATCGCAGAGTAGATTCAGTCGCATAGACCCATTCGCATAGTAATACAGACGCCCGACTGAGGATTCAGTCGCATAGACCCATTCGCATAGTAATACAGACGCCCGACTGAGGATTCAGTCGTATAGACCCCTTCGCATAGTAATACAGACGCCCGACTGAGGATTCAGTCGCATAGACCCATTCGCATAGTAATACAGACGCCCGACTGAGGATTCAGTCGCATAGAAGTCCAATCGTATGACTCAGTCGCATGGAAACCATGCGACTAGGGTATGTTCAGTCGCCCGAATAGGGCTGATGTGATTAGATAAAGAGGTGTATGTGTAATGTATGCATGCTAGTTATGATGTAGCCATGATAGATGGTGGACACTGATGAATTGTAAATATTAATGTGTCTTGATTTGATGCATGCTTATCCCCCATAGTATACATGATATCTTTAATATATGAAATGAAAGTATTATGTAAAGCACAGAGAAAGAATAATAAAGAAAGAGAAAGGAACAGTAATGAAAGTAACAAGTCTTGCAAGCATATAGGAGTTACACGACTATGTGTCGTTAGCTCAACTGTGTGGCGGGCTAGCTACCCACTGACGCACACAGGGTCAATCAATTGAGATTGGCAGGACCTTTGGACGTGCCCCGGATGTTCGGGTCGGCCTTGTACATAGTACGCATAGCCCTTTCGGGGGATACACATAGCCCTTTCGGGGGAAACACAGTTGGCTCTTCGGAGCATATAGATGGCCCGACATCCATTCTCCCCTCGCGCACATAGTTGGGGTACCGCCCACTGGTCCACATAGAAAGTGAAACATAAAGATAAAGTTACAGACAAGGCCTATAGTACAGAGAACGAACATTATTTGTTCACACAGTTATTGCGTGCTCGCATATACAGTACAGTATAGTATAATACAGAAAAAGGGTATTTTTATATACTAACTATAAAACTAGAACTCACTCAGCAACGCTGACTTTTTATGTGTTTCCAGATCGCAGGTAGTGTTGCTGAGGATGGCACGAGGCGGCTACTCAGCTCTTTTGGGAGGGCATTCTCCATTGTGTAATGCTGCAACGTCACGTGTTGCGGGCCCATAACGCACGCAACAAGTCACGTTGCCTGCCATTACGAGATTTCTTGAGGATCTGAATCAACGAGATTACTCAAGAAATCTCCTTTATATATTTTTGAATTTAATATCTTCTTTATGAAGAAAAATATATTTTCTTATTTTGGTAGAGGTCGCTATACGACCCTATGATTGCTGAGGAATATTCATCAGCAGCAGTCATAGTATAGTTAAGCCCTTATAGTTGTTGAGCATTCTCATAAAAGAGATTACTAGATAATCTCGGGTTTCTATGTGTCTCCTCAGCAACTATAGTAAAGTTAGAAAGTTGTATTTTGTAATCGTGTCGATGATGTAATGACTTTTATGAATGAATGAGAATGTATTTATGTTTTCTTTATTAATTCCGCTGCGTATGTTATGATCATGTATTAAAAGTATGTTTATACATTGTTTATCTAAAATATATGCAATGAAGAACCAACCGTAAGGTGCCCGGTGAGCGGGGCCTTACACAAGAAATCCCGTATGAACGTATAGCGTAGTTGAAGGTAATGGGGACCCCGTTGTGTCTTCTTGATAACAAAGTAATGGCTAGCATTGGAAGTTTTTTTTGGCATGGTAGTGAAAAAACCAGAGATGGATAAGATGGATTTTGATTCTTCTTTCCAATACATTGGGGTGTTGGTTAATAGCGGAAAGCGTATCAAGGAAGAGCTCTTCTTGAAATGGCGACGAAGACGTTTAAGGTATGGATAGAAGAGGATGATAGAGATTGGATTACTGAATTCGTGGAAGAAGTTGAAGATGATTCGGTTGCTCCGGCATCGG
This sequence comes from Flaveria linearis, assembly GCA_024085815.1. Classification (NCBI taxonomy): domain Eukaryota; kingdom Viridiplantae; phylum Streptophyta; class Magnoliopsida; order Asterales; family Asteraceae; genus Flaveria; species Flaveria linearis. The sequence goes on from CM044004.1 coordinate 97,673,682, forward strand.
AAACAGCTCCGTTAGAAGAACAGGTCATCGGACAGGTTGTTTCTCCGGCGAAGACAGCAGGTATGGAAAGGGAGGGATTTTCGGAAACAGTTAAGGAAAAAGTAAATGAGTCTATTAATGAGAAGGCTGATTTTTCGGACATACCTACAATTGACATTAATGAGGTGAATTCCCTAAATAAGGCAGGAGATCAAGGGGCCCAACTTAAAATTTTAAAACGAAAAAAGGTTAAGTCCAAGGTGGTGGAAGTGGGCCAATCTGGAAGTGATTATAACAGCAGCAATGATAGGCCCACCAAGGAGCCCAAGAATGGTGGGCTATCCCCGGATGATCCGTTTATTTTAAACCCGTTCATTTTAGGTTTGGATTGTAATGTTGTAAAAAAGAGAGGGACCAATGATGTTGAACTCTCAAACCCCTTCCATGTATTGACCGAAGACCAGATGCAACAGAAACAATCTGCTGAACAGGGTGAAAATGCTGATAACGAAGATCTGGACTATGCTACACCGATGGAGGGGTTTTCAAAAGTCAAAGAGAAAGACGCAACGATGGAGTATGGGAGGCGGTTAGGTGTTAACCTAACTGACTTCGATCAGTTGGTTTCTAAGACCATCGATGGTGAAGGATTTCAATCAGGTAATAGATGAATTTTTGTCGTCTAATGTCAGAGGGGTCGGGGCGATTGGGAAAGCGCCTCGGATTAAAGGTCTGGTTTCAAAATTTTCTGTTGATTTTTTGGCGGTTCAAGAGGCATTGCTTGTAAGTCCTGAGAACTTTGAGATGTCTAGAATATGGGGCAAAATGGGTTTCGATGTTGATATAGTTGGGGCTAGGGGAAAGTCCGGTGGTTTGATTAGTATTTGGAATACTCGGAAATTTAAAAAGGTCAAGGCGATTCTGGATCAAAATTTTATTATAACGAAGGGTAATTTGATGGAAGATGGTTCGGTGATTAATGTGGTTAATATGTATGCTCCTCAGAAGGTGGGGGAAAAAGAGTCTTGTGGGATCGTTTGAAGGTTTTAATGCAGGGTGAGGAGGGTATGTGGATCTTACTTGGTGATTTCAACTCGGTTAGATGGGATTGTGAAAGAAGGAATTCGAAGTTCAATAGCAGGGCTGCTCGGGATTTTAACAACTTTATTGATGATGCTTGTTTACAAGAATTTACTATGCAGGGCAGCAGATTTACCTTCTTAACAGGTATTGGGAGAACGGTTAAAATAAGCAAGATTGATCGTATGCTAGTGTGTCAGGAGTTTTTTAACAAATGGAATAGTGCCTGTCTTCGTGCTCTTCCTAGAGAATATTCTGATCATAACCCCATACTCCTTACAATCAAAGAAACTAATTTTGGGGCAAAGCCGTTCAAGTGGTTCAACTCTTGGCTAGATAGGGAAGGGTGTGAAGAAACTGTCCGGGAGACTTGGAAGTCAGCTGTAGTTGAAGGCCCTGCAGACGTTCAGATTACCAAAAAATTGGCGGCGGTGAAGATTTCTTTAAAGAAGTGGTGGAACTCGGTCTCTCGGAACGAAGGGGTGGAGATGGAAAATCTTCAAAAAGACATTAAAAGATTAGAAGTGATTATGGAGTCCCGTGATCTTGAAGAGAATGAGATGTGGGTATGGGAGGAAAGTAAAAAAGAAGTGGATAGGATCGAGTTTTTAAAAATAAAGATCTAAAGCAAAAAGCTCGAGCTAATTGGGCGTCCGTGGGTGATGAAAATTCGGCCTTTTTCCATAGATGTATTAATGGTAGGAAGGCCGAAAATGATATTCCGGGGGTGATGGTGGATGGGGAGTGGGTCTCTAAACCTTCGTTGGTAAAACGAGAGGTTCTCCGCTTCTATAGGGTTCTATTCCGTGAGGATAGTAAAGCTAGACCGTCATTCGTTTGTGAAGATATGAAGAAGGTGTCTGCTGATAATATAAATGCTTTAATATCGCCTTTTGCCAAAGATGAAATTCGAAAAGCCGTGTTCGATTGCGGTTCTGACAAGGCTCCCGGTCCAGATGGGTTTAATTTTCACTTCATTAAGCACTTCTGGTATCTTATGGAGGATGATTTTGGGCGTTTATTTGATGAATTTACGAGACGGGTAACATTAGTTATCAATGTAGCTTGTCTTATATTACTCTTATTGCTAAATCTAAAGCGCCAATGGGTTTAAAAGACTATCGGCCGATTAATCTCGTGGGGGTGATCAATAAGGTCATATCTAAGGTAGTCGCTGAGAGAATCAAAAAGGTGATGGGGGATGTCATTAACGAGACGCAATCCGCGTTTCTCAAGGACCGGTATATTCTTGACGGGCCACTTGTTCTAAACGAATTAATTGGGTGGATTAAGAAGAATGATAAAAAAGCTTATCTTCTTAAGCTTGATTTTCAAAAAGCTTACGACAACGTCAATTGGAAGTTTCTTTTATCCATTCTGGATCAAATGGGATTTCCGGGTAAGTGGTGTTCGTGGATCAAAGGCATTGTGTACTCAGCTAGGTCGGCGGTTATAGTAAATGGGTCGCCCACGTTCGAGTTTAGCTGTGAAAAAGGGCTCAGACAAGGCGACCCGTTATCCCCATTCTTGTTTTTGATCGTTATGGAGGCTTTTTCTAAGCTGATTTCGAGGGCTGTTTCTATGGGGGATATTGAGGGCGTTAAAGTATCAAAGGAAGGGCTGAATATTTCTCATATGTTGTATGCCGACGACGCGCTTTTAATGGGTACGTGGTCGGAGAATAACGTGTTGATGACTCATCGGTTGTTACGCATTTTTCATATGGTCTCTGGGTTGAATATTAATGCTCACAAGTCTCAAATGTTTGGTCTCGGAGTTTCTACTACGGATGTGAATGGTTTGGCCGAGATTTTAGGATGCAAGGTTGGAGAATTTCCGTTTATTTACCTTGGGGTTAAAATCGGCGTAAATATGTATCGTTCGGCGCATTGGGATGTGGTTATTGAAACGGTGAGGAGTAGATTACTCTCTTGGAAGGCGAAGTTATTATCGATGGGTGGTCGATTAACGTTGATCAAGTCGGTTTTAGCGAGCCTACCGGTCTACTATTTTTCTTTGTTTAAAGCGCCGAAAGAGGTAATTGAAGATATTGAAAGATTAATGCGAAAGTTTCTTTGGTTTGGTAAAGAAGATGGTAAAGGGATATATTGGGTAGCTTGGGATGTCGTTTCAGAAACGAAGAAACATGGGGGATTGGGGATAACTAAATTGTCCGAAGTAAATCTGGCTCTTCTTGTAAAATGGGCTTGGAGATTTAAAACTAACCGTGAAGGGTTATGGAGAAGGGTGGTGTGTAGTATTCATGGAGGCCGTGGAAAATGGGCGTTTCTTCCGGTTAAAAAGCGCTTTCAGGAGTGTGGAAAACTATTGTATCTATCCTGGACAAGAGTAGATTCAATGGGTTTCATCTTGACAGTATGTTTCTGTGCAAATTGGGGAATGGAGATAACATTAGTTTCTGGAAAGACAAATGGTATGGAGACACTAAGTTATGTGTCAGATGGCCCCTTCTATATATAGCGGAGAAAGATAAAGAGTGCGTTGTTAGTAGGCGGGTTGAGTTTGACGGGTATCACAATGTCTTGTCTGCTGATCTATATGCGAGTTCGTGTACCGTGGCGGGTACTTCTAAGATGCAAGACGTGTCGTATATGTTGTCGCAGATCAGATTGTCAGGGAAAATTGATCGCTGGTTTTGGGATGCTGATAGTCCGGTCGAGTTCTCAGTTGCTGCTGTGAAAGAAGCACTGCAGCGGAGCCGGCAGAACAGCAATGAAAGTACTTTTGATTGGGTCAAATGGGTTCCGATTAAGGTAAATTTGACGATATGGAGGATTGAGAAAGGCAGGATTCCTACGCGTGTAGAGTTGCGCAAAAGAAAGATAAGTCTGCTGACCTATCTATGTCCGATGTGCAATGCGGAAGATGAAACGATTGGTCATATTCTCTTTGACTGCAGTTTCGCGTTTGAGGTTTGGGTCAAAGTGTGGATGTGGAGCGGATTGTGTCCTACTGATTTTAGTTCTTTTGAAGACGTGCTTTATTGGCCGAGCCCGGGTAAAGTGTCTACTGCAAAGAAGACGCGGATTCGGGGTATCTTTATGACTACTATTTGGGCTCTATGGAAAGCTAGGAACAAGGTAGTGTACCAAGATGCCGACATGAAGGCGGTAGAGGTGGTTTCCACAGTGAAGTCTTCGGCCTTTGTTTGGTTGAATTATAGAACGAAATGTAACAGGATGGATTGGAAAGACTGGGTGAAATTCCCGTGTTTCTTGTTGTAAGTGGTTGTAGTGGGTTGGTCCTTGTTGCGGCCTTCCCTGTTTTTTGAATGAAATTTTCTTTTCAAAAAAAAATACCAGTCAAAATGACACCAAACGATAGGCGCCGTTTAGTATGATAAGGTAATAAAAGATATCGTGCACCTGACACTGTTAATCTATGTCTTAATTAATATTTGTAATCTTCCTTTGCGTGTTTCATATGCATACTTAACTTCATATTCACGGTCTCTTTAATAACAAAGGGAGGTAATTATTTAAGTATAACTACTTTAACCAAAAAGCATTTGGTTATGACATCATCACGTGTTTGTATTGTGTCTCTCTCAAAATATTGGTTGTTTAAATCCTGTTATAAATAAGTGATGTAGATTAGTAGTGTCTTTAGAGTATGTGAAATTAACCATTCAAATAAATATAATTATTATAACACACAATGTTAGATATTTTAGTGCGGAGTGCACGCATGTTTTGAATTTATTATGATATTCGATACTTAAAGTCATATAGTTGCTTAGGGGCGAAATCTCTAAACAATGGGTCTGAGGGGGCAACACCCCTTTGGTGTGGGTCTGAGGGGACAACACCCCTTTGGTGTGGGTCTGAAGGCGACACCCCTGATAGTGGGATTTTAGGGGCGGCAATCCTTAACAAGGTATAAGGCGTAGAGCTTATGGCTGGGGTCAAGCCGGTTTTAATCTCTTTTTTTGTTAAATATTGTTGTGTTAAAATTGCAGTAAAATTTTATTTTATAGAAATTTCACATGTGAAAATTAAGGGTGAAAGTGATCAGCTCTTTAAGATTAAAGTTTTGAGTGGCACTTTTTGTCCGAGCTCTACAAAAACGATTCCTGAAATTTTGGTCATTTTGGAATTTTTTTTTCATCTGCTTCACAGAAAAACACACACAAATCATACTTTCTTGTTGAATATGAGTTTTATTTGATTAAATATTTGGTGTGAACGCCATATAGTTTCAATCTGAAAGTAATTAACGACACTTACTTGGTACAACTTTAATTATCGAATTGCAATTGGCAATTCCTCTACATTCATGTCTTTTCAACAACAAATTAATAAAAATCTTAACTTAATACTGCGTTGTTGAGATAAATGGCCATTTCAACTTTCTACCTTAAAATATGCTTTGTAAAACATTATTTTAAGATGCACAGTCTAGACATATCGTTTAGAAGATTATTGTGTACTAGTCGGATGGTATTTCTAAATCAAAATAATATTATCTAGGTGCTTGATCTAAAATTATGTAATATACTCTATTTCATATTATAACCGACAAATTTGTTATTATTAATTTCTTTTCCTGATCTATATGGTTTACGTGTTTCAATTCATGATTTTGCTAAAGAACTGGTCAAGAAAAATTAAAAGATGAGATAGATAAGATACCTGTGCAAGAAAAAAAATGAAAATTTGTGAAAATAAAATAGATACGTAAAATTTATTGGATGGGCTTGTAGTAGAGGTCGTGATTGCCTTCAAAAACGTGATGTTTTTTAAATCCTTGAAATTGTAATATTAGGTGTTATTTATGAGTAAAAAATAGTTGCCCAAAAAAACATAAAACTGTTCATAAATGTCACTGCTAGTAAGAAAATTTCTCTTAAATAAGCGTATGTATAAATTTACTCAATAAATGAACATATTTGTGATTATTCTCTTTATATTAATGCTTTTAAGTATTCATATTAGCCATCTCCTTTTAGGTTAAATTCATTTTGTACGTTGATCACAAACAGTATTTCTTTGCGGCTATCGAATGACACGAAAATCTATTTAGAAAATATAGGTACATTTTATATGAATTTATTTTAAAAAGTTTGGATTGTTGTTACAACTGATACTCGAAGATGTGTGTATTTATATAATTTCAAGTGAATGAATATGAGAAAACAACCACATAATAAATTCATCGAATGTTTTACAAAAAGGTATATATGAAACTTTGTAAAATATATATAACACTTGATGCGAGTATGTAAAATAAATTTACTATACCCTTTTGGTAGCGAGGCGAAAACACGACAAATATTGGGCTGAATCATACGATGAGAGCGCCCGAACACAAAAAATAAAAATATAAATTAATAAATAAAACCAACAAAAAGTGATCTACCCAACATCAATCTCAGTCCATAGCTCTTGCTAGGCCCAAACTAGCCATCTACTCCGTATATTTATTTTATTACACTCGTCGGAACCAAAACAATGAGCTTTCCGTCGAGTGCATCATTCTCAAACTCGAGCTTCACGTTATAAACTTTATTATGAGTCTTTTCAACTTATTATATCATGGAAATGAGCTCTTTTTACGGCCCGGCCCAACCCGATACTCTATGGGCTCAGAGTCCAAGTTCGGGTTGGGCCGTCTCTTTTCTAACTTAGGACCGATTCTTTCGCTGATTCTGCCATGTCCATACCACGAAGAAAAAGACTACAATCAAGATTAGTGATGGGCCGAGCCAAACCCATAAACTGTCGTCTTTGATGTGAGGCCCATTTGCCATATCTTGAGTGAAGCTGTCACTGTGACATTAGTGGCATTGTTATATAACAACAGTTGGGCATCGTCATTAATAGCTTCTGTTGGATAAACACGTGAGGTGATGCATGTTCTTCCGCCTTGTGCGTAACCTTCGACTATCGAATGATCCACCTAGCAAAAGGCTCAAACATTTGTAAACAAACGAGGGACTGAGGGTGAGCATGAGTCCGTTTGGTTTGGTTATTGCTTTCAACAAAAGCATGACCAAACACTTTGGCTAACGAAAACCATAATCGATCTGGTTCAGTTAAATAGGTTATCGGTTTTCAAGGGATGGTTTGGTATTTTGTGCATTTAAGTCCAATAACTAAAGTTTGAAGTTGTGACTAAGTTTTGTTCAGTTTATTTGTTTTTCAGTTAAGTCAGTTTCTTATGTATGTATTAAAGAAAAGTATAACTAAACCATTGGCATCTCAATTGGTTTTCTTTAATTATTTAGTTTTATGCCCACGCCTATTTATAAACATAAGCAACTTATAAAAGAAAACTTACCAAAATTCTCATGGAGAGTTTTTCGCCTTCAAGGACGGGCACGGTGCTACCATAAATAGACTTATCGGCGTCCTTAGCGATGGAAGATCTAACCAAAGACAATGTTAACCGATAATAAGCAAAACAATATGACTAGAAACCCATCCATATATTCCATTTGTTTAGAATGTGCACCAACTGATTACTGATGCACATACAAAACATATGGACTAAAGTCGATAAGAAAACGATACCTTGATTGATCTATACAAAAAATGTATCTAGAGCACCATGTGCGCCTTTGGCAATGTAGAAGTAAGCAGGCGTGTGTTCGGTTAGGTTCTTGTTTGCAAGGACTAACAAACCAAAAGGGCCTAATGCATCTCTCACACCAGCTCCACCGTGGCCCGCACAGTTATATGGGACCCCGGCTCCTACGCGTAGACTATCGGCAACCTTCTTATCCAACTCAAACTCCACCAGTATATCCAACTATCAAAGAAAGAATTCATCTATAACATGTTATTTATTGACAAACAAAACTAGAATTGAAGTACTCTTACACAAATGCAAAGGACCGGCCCAATCGGGCCCATACTACATGGTTAAATTGGGCTTATAGACTTGTTAACGTACCTGAGATGTTGGGCCTACGTTAAGTGGAACGAGCGAACCGGGCTCTAGTTTAACTTCATTGAACTCGTTAAGATTGGACCTTAGTTTATCCAACTCTTCAATGGGCCATTGAAGCAGATTGCTACCAGTTGCTGGATCTAGTGCAATTGTTCTTGGGACCGCCTAAAACAATAAAAGCCCAATTGGAATCATAAAAAGCCCAATTCAACAACAAGAAGCCCAAAGAAGGATCATAAAAGTTGTAAAAAAAATTTTTTATTTACCATAAGTGAAGCCCAACCCTTTTTGATATCCGAGTTTTCACTATCGGTCTCTTTGATCCAACTCCATAAAATTCTTCTCTTTTGTTTTGGTCATAGAACGTTTTCGATGCGTAGTAGATTCCATAATCATATCGTAAACCGATACCCACATCGATTTTCGGATAATCCGGAACCCATTTTCCTGTTACCGGGTTATAATCTCCAATCGCGTAATAATCACATCTATCATCGTCCATGCTAGCTTTAAGAATATGTTTTACATCGGGCCTAAAAGTCCCCGTGTCAAGACCAAAATCGTCTTTTGAAACCGGATAAAAATCAACGCATTCCCACATTCCCGTACCAGCGACCTGGTGAAGCCAGGTGTCTTGAAGCTCATAACTTTTAAATCAGTGGTATCATACAATACCGCAATTCCAGTTTTATTTACTTTAGATCCAATCACCATCCGCCACTTGCCTTGAGGCGTGAGCCAGGCAGTGGTCGGGTCACGAAAGTCCTTTATGTCGATCCATTTTGGTGGGACCAAGACCGGGTTTGCGGGGTCCTTGACCCAATTCACGAGGAGGGGGTCAGATGGGTTTGCTGGATATGCTAGGTTTTGGACTTGAACTGATTCATTGGTTGAACCGGTGTAAAGTACAACTAGTTCGTTGTTTGGAAGGATGGTTGTTGACCCGGTCCATACACCGTTCAAATCGTACCATCTGTCTGCCTCCATGGCTATTGGCAGGTGTCGCCAATGAACCATATCTCTAGATACCGCATGTCCCCATACAATTAGACCCCAAACCGGGGCCGCAGGGCTGTACTGGTAAAATAAATGGTACCATCCTTTGTAAAATACGGGACCTATAATAAGTTAAAAAATATAATAACGCTCAAAATACAAAATACTAATTATAATAATGATATAATCTAGTAAAGATTGATAAACTTACCATTTGGATCTTCAAGAATATAAAGCAGAAAATTCCACCATCAAATCAATGCCAATATCACCATAAAATGAGAAGGAATAAGAATTATAACATCAGCATTTCAGTTTATAAATATGTGAAAAGAACCGAAGAAAATAATATATTTATATTTATACAGATAGTGATTATATCTGACAGTATCTTATTTATATGAGTTTATACCGTTCATCCAATTCTTTCCAGGATAGAAATGAAAAGCAGGTGCTTGCCAACTCAACGTGTCTTCTGTCCATGAAAAAGAAGGTAGATCGGCAGGTAAACCAAATGATTTCTCAGAAACACCTTGTTCGACCGGATTCCTCCTATCGGGCAATGGAACATCATTATCATGGGTTTCAATATGCACATTTCCAACGATCAAGGACACTACCAAGCCAATGGCCAACAACCCTGATATCAAAAGGAGAACGGGTTTACTGGGTTGTTGGCCGGTTTCTTGAGGTTGAGAGGGTGGGGTTGCATCTAGGGACGGGACATAGCCATAATCAGTATCAAGAAGTGGGGTGTGAGACGGGTTTTCAACATCGGATGATGTTTGGGGTCTCATTTGTTGAATGTTTATGGTGGTTGTCAGTTTGGTTGAGTTTTGGTTACTTGTATAGTAATGTCTCGAGCTTAATATGGTGGTTTATTTTTTAAAGTGGAAAAAACAGTGTCGGAGAAATATAAGGACTGTTAAAAATGTGTTTGGTAAAGAGAAAATAAAGAACACACAACAAGGTGTCCCATAAATAGATAATTAGTTTACAAATATCGTCTGTGTTTTATATAAAACTATATACCAAGAGCTTAAATTTTATTTATAACACTTTTTATCCCTGCTTTTGACTTTTTTTTTTTTAACATTTTGATATTTTATGATCTAAAATTACAACACAAAGTCACAAGCACTAAACACAACAGAGTTTACACCCTTAGGTAGCGTTTGGTATGGAGTAATGAATGACGGAATGGAATGAATCATTGAGGGTTAATGAAAAAAAATGTTTGGTTGGCAAATGTAATGAAATGAACCATTACATAATTGATTCCTTCAAATTTATTACATCTAGTTCCCATTCTTTTTTTTCATTTCATCCCTTCTTGTCACCAACACCACCCACTCACCTACCACAACAATCACCACCGGCCACCACGACCGGCCGCCGCCTCCGGGGGCCTCCACCGGCCACCGCCGCCGCCGGGGCCTCCACCCTTCTTGTCACCAACACCACCCACTCACTTACCATAACAATCACCACCGACCATCACCACCGGCCACCGCCGCCTCCGGGGCCTCCACCGGCCACCATCACTACCATAACTACTTTCACATTTCATTTTTTCGTTTTTTCATACGTAATAAACAACACAAAGTAATGATTCTTTTCATTCTTAAAGGGTAACCAAATATGAGTATGGAATGTAATGATTCATTTCATTCTCTCATCCATTTAATTCTCTCATTCATTCTTTTCCTTCATTCATTCCATTACCACATAACAAACAAACCCTTAATCTTTTAGGAGACACGTTTTCCAAACATCTTGATACCGCTAGACCAAAAGCCCTTTGATAACTCAGGTAATTATTATATCAAAACACATCATAAAGTCAGATTAACGTCAAAACACATCATAAAGTCAGATTAGCGAGGGTCTAATGGAACACAAGTTGAATTGATAAAGGGTCTTAACATTATGACAGTCTCTCAAATCATTACCATCTGTGAAAACATGGACCCACAAAAGAGCCTCAATACACGAGTACAAGCTACTAATGTTGTTATTTCAAACAAGGATTACAGAGCATGAACAACATACGAGATGGAGTTGCGATTGAGAAGCTTTTGATTCCATCACTCAAACGTTTGGTGGCGGCCAGATTTTTGCAAAGAGTTCTTCCACCCTCTTTGCTTGGTTGGAATAACCATCCATCCCAGATGAAAGGAGTTCCAAAGCTGCGGGTCCCATACCTGTAGCAAAGCTCAGTTGGTCCCACGCAACCAGCTGCAAGTAAAAGAGAAAGGTTCAGTAGCTACAAATAGTAATGTGGGAGTTCATGATATAATGTTAGTTTTTGTATTTGGTTCAAGCCTGGCACAACAGATGTCGTGGGGCAGGTTGGATAATGGGTTAACAGGTTCTAACTAAATTGGGCTTGGGTTAAAACAGGTTCCTACCAAAATAGGTTCGGGTCAACATAGGTCCTTTTATAAAAGTATAAATTTGGTTAGGGTCAAAGCAGGTGGAACCAACCAAAACGGATTCGCCTTAAAATGGGCTGTTGTAGAAAAGAAAAGTATCAAAATGAGCTCCCCAATATATTTGCTTTTATGACAGGTAGTGTTGAGATATGGCAATGGTGGTAGAGATTGCTGGGGAGGTGATCATGCCAGTGAAGGTGATCATGGCGGAGGAGGCGGTAGAACAGGGCGTGAAGGGGGCCGGAGTGTCGGAGGTGGCAAGACACAATGGTGGAGGGTCACCCATTTGGACCCCTTGTAAGTTAGCAAGTTTTATAATATTGACCCAAATTGACCTGGTGTATAATTTAATTAGACCCAAAATGACTAGTAAAATAATTTTAGTAGACCTAAATTGCCCTGTTGTATAATTTTAGTATATGCCCAAATGAACGTATTTGCAAAATTAATTTACTCAAATCAATTCATTTCTTGATGAATGAGTCCTAGTTGCCAGATGTGATTCTGTGTAAATAAAGATAACCAAAGAGCATACCTCTTCATCAGTGAAGTTATAGGCAGCAGCTGATTGTGAGGATAGTCTTTTGACAAATGTATACTTATCGTCATCAGGAGTCACAGATTCCTTAAGAGCCAGCAATATCTTTAAAGGGGTGATAATATAATCGACCCTGCATGATTTAGTAGCCGGTGATCATTTGTTGGGCCAGAATATACTATAACAAAAATATAATTTAGCGGGTAACAAATGGAATGTACCCTAAAACATTGAAAACATCCTGCTTGTTTCGAATTGAGGCAACCATCAACTTTGATTTATGCCCATATTTGTGAATATAATTGTAAGCTTTTGTCACCTGCAAGAAAAATAAAAAGCACACATCTAAATCCACCAATCACCATCTTAAATCAACATAAAAAGAAGGAAAAAAATTGGAGTTGAAAGAGCAAGTTCCTGAGACTAACCAAAGCCAAACCCGGATCTTCTCCTCTTTTAAGAGCAGCATCTATTTCAGGATCACCACTGTGGTTGCGTGCCCAATCCTGACAATGTGAGAAATCAGGGTGAGATGACTTGTACAATTTTGACCTGTTTACTTCTAAATAGGGTTGGTTGGGTTATGTTTTATCCAAACGGGTCAAATGATTTGGCCGAGTCAGACAGGCATCAAAGTCACCTGAAGTGTATTTTTGATGCACACATTCTCCTAAATAACCTTATTGAGGCTGGAAAAATATTATTATAATAAAACAGTTTTTGTATTCAGATTTAGCACATTAACTATTTATATAGACTTGTTAAAAGTTCGATGGAAAAGTGTAAGGGAAACCAAAAATGACCTGACCTGTTTCGAGCCGCATTAAAGGTTTGCCCGTTTTAACCTAAACCCCTTCTGACCAGTAATCAGAACTGCCCGACCCTTCCCATTTTGCCACCTCTACCTGAAAGACTAGATTGCCCTTTAGCTTACTGAAATTGGAAAATACTATTTGACACTAGCAAACCGAAGAGTATATATTACCCTAAGGCGACCAACAAAAATTTGAATAACTGAAGCACCAGCTTGAGCAGCAGCTGCAGCTTGACAAAAGCTGAAGAAGCATAAAGTAGTCAACAAATTAGCACTAAGAACCATGTGCAGGTAAGACCTAGCTTCTTTTTTTCTTTTTTTCGTTTCTCCCTTGTAATCATATCTATTATAATGCAGAATGCCGGTAATCTAAAATTCTGAATCTTATATCCTGCTATAATGCATTACACAGGTAACCATTTTATAACGTTATCAGTAATGAGTTTTATGATATATTTCACCCATACCTGTAGACAAAGGTCATATGTGTTTGTATGCCTTCAGATTCCAACAATCTTGCAGCCTCAATTCCCTGAAGAGAATAATTAGCTTATATACAGTTATACACTGAATGATTAACAACATCAAACACAATATATTGGGTACTCACTTGCCAAGTTGCAGGAATTTTGAATAACAAACGTTCTGCAGGGACATCAATACTATTGTACAATTGCAACAGTTTTTCTACCTGCAAATCAGTAAAATTATTAAAATTTGAGGGTAAGATGCTAAATCTTGACATTGCCATATATGAAGTTTAAATACCTCACTTTAAGCCAAATTTAGGAGGTTTAACGAAAAAATTAGACAACCGGTCATGGTTAAAATTTTAACCACCAAACAATTATATGGCCGAACCAATTGATAACTGATATTGACTGTCTCCCACAAAAGAAGTGATCATCATACCAAAGAATTAAGTAATAAGTTGGTGAGTTACATAGGAGTCTGAATAATCTAACTCCTAGAAATTAATTATCAACATGGACATAAAAAATTTTAAGGTCGTACAAAGTAAAAACATTGCAACAGTAAACACAAGATTATAAGATATATGCATGATATCTAGCATAGAAATGACAACTATTGTTATACCTTTCCGATAATGGCATGTGTGTCATAAGCAAGACGAGCATCTACTTCAGTTGAAACACGACCAGGCACTAGCTTTGATAGCTCACCACCAACATTTACTAATGCCTGTTATTTCCAACTCTTAGTCAAAAACATTCAATAGATACAATAAAGCAACTGTATGAACACCTACCACGTACATAAAAATATCTACCTTATTAACAAAACATGTCATTCGAGCATCCGGTGTCTCTAGACCATAACACTCCTTATCTGCCAATGCAGTATCCACAGCACCCTACAATTAAAAGTAAACATAGAAACCTTACTAACTAAAGACACCGTTTACTCAAATTCATAGCTTTTGATCCCATGATCTTCTTTCCATACATTCAGTTTCTAAATTATACAAAAGTATCTTTGCTTATAATCAGAAATGGTGCAAACAATCTATATTATACAGCACCCTATATGATCTTTTTACCTTAAAAGTTGTATCAGGGAGACTGCAAATTCCTAACAGAAGAGATGAGCTGACAGTGGCAGCAGTTGGAGGAAACCTATAGATAATTTAAATCAGAAATCACTTACTTAGTTACTTTGATAAACTTAAAGGCACTCGATTAAACTTTAAAATCACCAAACAAAAAACTAATCGATACCTCTCGAAATCATCGAAGACGACAGTATCGGGAACAACTTCACTGTATTGTGACAAAGCATCCAATTCAGTCCTTCCACCTACAAATTAAAAGTTCAAATCATCAATTAAAGAATTAACACACACAATTAGTCATTAGTGGTCACACCTACCTCAACTTAACAAACAAAACTGAAATTGATCTACCTGTGTTGGGAGAAGCAGAGTAATCAGTGTAGGATGCTCGGATGTGAGTACATGATCTGTGAGAACTGAAGGAAGCAACTGGAAAAACCGATCGTACAGTGAATCGAGTTCTTCTGTTCTGCTTGTGATCGATCAACAAGTGAACCGTAAGTCAAATAGAAACAATTTGTTGAGAGTATGTGAGTTGATTACCTGAAGAAGAATGGAAGAAGATGTGAGTGAAGCAGTGTGGAATGAAGCACCTGACATTTTCGATCTGTAAATTGGTAGTGAAGTGTGGATTTTGGGGAAGATGATGATATATATAGAAGGTTTTTATATAATATTTCACAAGAAATTTGACATATATTATGTTTAGCTTTGATTTTTTAATAAACTTTTGACATAGAACTAAACGAATTTTTCCAATGTTTTTAGACTCAAATTAGAAAGAAAAGATCCTCAGTTCTTCACTTATTCATTGACCGGATCGTTTGGATCAGATTAAACCCGAATTATCTTCTCAAAAAAGTAAATTATATTTTCTCACATATCATCTTCTTACATTAAACTCTAATTATATTATTTTTATCACGTGTCGTTATCTAAATAAGTCAACCATTTAATAATGATATTAAATTTTAATTATATTATTTATATATTTTTCAATTATAAAATAGACTTTTTGATAAATTAAAAATATGTTTTCTTAGTTAAAAATGTAAATTATTTAAAAATAAAGTTTTATGAAATATAAAGTTTTTAATACAATGAACTTTAAAGAATAATTATATACTATGAAAAAAGCAAATGATGAATAGTGGAGTTTTTGGTTTTCGATTTTGGCCACAGGCTGAATAGTGGAGTTTTTGGTTTTCGATTTTGGCCACAGGCACGTCTTTTAAGTATCAAAGGGTTCTTTCCCTCTTCCCCGAGCCCTCTTCCCCGACCCCTTTTCCCCGTCCACCGCCGGCACCTGCACCATCCCCATCTCATCGTTGTAACCACCGGAGGAGAAAGAAGATAGGCCTCATACAGATCTGTTACCCTCAAGAGGTCCATGTGCCTCCGATTTTCGGTGGTGCAGCCGCCTGACGGTGCACGATGTTCGTGTGGCATCGCCGGCGTTTTACGACCTGTATGTGGAGGTCGAAGGTGTCGAGGCGGTGACAGGTGGCTGACACGACGGTAGGGGCTATTGCCGGTCCGGTGCCCTTTTGTGGTTCGGCTGGACCAGGCGGTGGCCCTATCGGTGTGAATGGCTGCGACAATGGAGGTTCAAATCGCCTTTGTCTCCCTACGATATCCGACGAGTT
Organism: Flaveria linearis; assembly: GCA_024085815.1. NCBI lineage: Eukaryota > Viridiplantae > Streptophyta > Magnoliopsida > Asterales > Asteraceae > Flaveria > Flaveria linearis. The sequence continues at coordinate 97,689,655 of CM044004.1, forward strand.
TGGGGGTAACCTGGTGCATCTAGGTTTGCGATCTGAGGCCTAGGGTCGCCAATCTCCGCTCTATGGATGGTCGCACCGTCGCCGTTGGTGTTCGACCCTTCCTTTGGTTGCTGATCTTTGGTGATTCTTGTAGTGGCCTGATGCATCCAGGTTTGCGGTTTGTCTTTATTGAGGCATTTTATTTGGGCTTTTGGCTTTGATGGTATCAAAACATACCAAATAGAATTATGAAAGTATAAAACCCTAATTTTCTAACATAGATTCAATACATTGCACCATTACTTCCTAAACAGTAGAATATCCAACATTACCAAGATAGGATACATACGATCTAATCATTTTAAATATTGATTAGGTTATAGCCTGCAACCCGCCTTGCAGCCATGGTCGACTCATTGCGTTGCGAACTTTGAGCCTAACAACACAACAAGAATCTGTTGATTTGGCTCTCCTTTTGCCTCTCTGCTGCACTCAACTGTTGTTTCTTTGTGGGATGCTATGTTTGAGAAAATCATATACATTTCAGGTATTTTAAGTTGTTCATGACAGTCGTGCTTTTCCTGTCTGATGGCTTTTAGTTGTCCCATTGATCGCCTTACGATTTTCTTTTATTTAACATCACAGTATTAAATTGGATTGGGCGTTTGATGTTTTGCTTTTTGATCTGTTGCATGTCTGTGCTACTTTTGCTATTTGGCACACCATATGTGATTGTTTGTATTGATAGTAGTTGTATCTCCACTATGATGAGCTGCATATCATAATTTTTTGGAGTTTTAAATTTGTTCTTTGATGTGATGCTGATTTAGGTGTATTTCGCTTTCATTCGTTGGACCGCATCAGTTTGTTAGCGTCGCAATCATGTGGATGATTTGCGGCTATAAGCGGTGGCCGGGTTTATGTTCATGTTGTGATGTTTGGTGTGAGCTTCAGTTTGTGGCATAGAACATTTGACTTTATGTTGGTGGGTGGTTCGTTGGCTATGATGATCTCACAAAAAACATGTCATTATGGCGTGGCGACCACGTGTAGATGGTTCACAGCCTATGACAACAACCGGGTCTGAGCCAAGGGTGGGTTTATGTTCATGATGTGATGTTTGGTGTGAGCTTCAGTTTGTGGCATAGAACGTTTGGCTTTATGTTTGTGGGTTGTTCGTTGTCTATGATGATCTCACAAAAACATGTCATTATGGCGTGGCGACCACGTGTAGATGGTTCGCAGACTATGACAACAACCGAGTCTGAGCCAATGTTTAAAAAGCAAGTGAAACTTGTAGTTGTTTTTGAGGAAAATTTCATTCGTGCCAAACATGTTTTGTTTGCAACACATTATATGATCAAAAAGTTGAAACTATTACGAGTTTTTTTTGTGATTAAGAACACTCGCGCAACGCGCGAGGCTGTATCCCTCTAGTATTGTTTAAAAAAGCAATATATAAAAAAAGTGTGCTTGAGAAACCAGTTTTTTATAGCAAAATTGTTATTGTCCTATCAATTAAAGTAGTTAATTATATGTAATTTTAATCATATTTTATTTTAAAAACTATTTTATAATATTTAAATATTAATTACTAACTGTTGATTTAATATTTTTATTTAACTTGTGTAATACACATGTTTCTAAACTAATAAATAGAAATATTAAAGTTATTTATGTGGTCAGGTTTAGAATAAAATATGAAAATACTGCGTATGTTTGATGTGAGTTTGTGATTTTAATAAAAATATAAATATTTAAATAACTAACATATGAATAATAGAATATTATATTAATAAAATAATAAAAGATTTTAAATGGAAAAAATTAAAGCCTAGTCCAACCAACCGGTCTAGTTTAATCGGATTACCAGTCCGACCCGTAACCAGTCGATTTAAACGATGACTATTCAAATAGGCATCACTGGACTAGTTTTATGACCAGCTCTCGATTCAAGCGACCAGTTCAGAAACCACTGAATTTTTTATTTTAGCCTTTTAGCCTTTATACTATGATTAGGCTAATAATACACAAGGTCATATTTAATTTTATCTTTTAGTCCAGTTTTGACTTCATTCTAACATGTATAGTCATTTAGGGGCTGTTTGTTTGCCTCTTAATGAGGCTGGTCAGACCTTAATGTCTGACTCGGTCAGACATACCTCTTAATGAGAAAGAGCTCTGACCCAACCTCTTATTCAATCAAACATGAGAGAGCATCTGACCCGAGTCAGATCTATGGGCGACCAGCAACCATCGGCGACCAGCAACCATCGGCGACCAGCAACCATCGGCGACCAGATCTATGGGCGACCCTTCAATCGACCGCGACCCTTCAATCGGCGACCAGCAACCATCGGCGACCCTTCAATCGACCGCGACCCAAATCACTTCAGTCGACCGATTCATTCAATCGACCGATTCATTCAATCGACCGATTCATTCAATCGATTTTTGTGGCTGAAGAGAGAGCTTCGAGAGAGAGAGCTTCGAGAGAGAGCTTAGATGGAGAGCTTCGAGAGAGAGAGAGAGAGCTTCAATCGATTTTCATTCAACCGATTCATTACTGATTTTGGGTTCACCAAGAGAGAGCTTCGAGAGAGAGCTTGATTTAAAGTCTTTTAACCGACATAAGAGTTACAAATTTTGACTTCGGTTTTCAATTTTGACTTTCAAAATGATAGTGAAAATCAGAAAGTGAATATTATAAGAAAATTTATACCAAACACACTTATTGGTTCAGACCTCTTACTGGTTCAGACCTCTTACTGGTTCAGACCCTCTTATTCATTCAGCACTTATTCAATCAGATGTTGCCAAACAGCCCCTTAGTCTGCCAACATAGTTAAGTTAAAGTATTAAGAAAAAGATGAGGTTATTTTAGTGTATTTTTGTTACAAAACGTCAGAAGACATAATGAGCCTAAAAAAGTCACCAAAAAATTATATCTCACAATCTAAATCGAATTTCAAAAAATTACTTCGAAGTCTACGTTCCTCTCGTCGTCCTTTTTCAGAAAAAAAAAATAAAAAAATTCCATTGCGTCTTTTTATGACACAATAACTTTATTGTGTCTTTCATAATAACACAATGACGTCATTGTGTCTTTAATAATGACACAATAACGTAATTGTGTCTTTCATAAATGACACAATAAAAAAACGTTAATTTTTTTATTTTTTTTATTTTTCGGACATTTTTTTCTTAGTGAAGACGGCTAGGAGAACAAAAGATCAGAATTATTTTTTTGAACTTCGATTTAGATTGTGAGATATAATTTTCTTATGGCTTTTTTTGACTCATTGTGTCTTCTCACACTTTGTAGCAAAAATGCACTTTGTATTTATCATCTTTCATAAGAAAATATTATTAATACATAACTCAAAGATGTTATAATTGATTAACTTGAAAACCCACTAATAATTTGGTTGAAATCTAATACTTGTTTTGATCTTTCTCTTTTTTATTATCCTCTAAATTTCTTGACCTTTTTATAATAATTTTGAATACATGTCTTAAGGAAAATATTTTTTTAATGGTAAATACTTTTATTATCCTCTAGGGCCATCGTCATCAAGCAATAAGCTGAAGTAGACAAAGGCCACATGAACAACTGCTCAACAACATCAACACCAACAGTTTAATGACAAATCACATAAAACACAGAACAACGACGGTGACGGGAGGCGAATCTGCTATCACCGCCATCACCATCGTCACTGTCACTATCAGGAAACATGCGTTTGTGTATAAATGCTAGCCGAAACCGACATCATCTGATGATAGAAATGGAATCAGAACTAGCAAACCCCTCTAGATCTAAAATCAGGAACCTTTAAGGGTCCATAACCCTAAAAACAAAAACATAGAACAGATCTGAAATTAGAAACCCTAAAAGCAGAGGATGAAGATAGGTCGCCTCCGTCGCCGCCAAGGCAACCCATTCGAGCATGGGACCGGTGGCGACAAGGCTTTGGGCACTGAAACGCGACCAAACAGACCGTCATCGGCCGCCGTCGCAGACCCACCACCGCGTCTTGGCCTTAGATCTAACCTTAGAAATCGCGCCTGTCACCACCCCCACCACAACCTTTAAAGATGACTGAATACCGGCAGCAAGAAACTGACCACCAAGACAAAGCAGCAACCGCCTCAGCCGTCTCCGGCATCACCAAACACACATGCGTCTTTCTTTTTCTCAACGATAGGAATGTCGGCGTGACCAGCCCCCGTCAGGAGGCGGCAGCACCACCAGCAACAGGAAGATACCCCACCAGCACTCTGTCTCTCTACATAAAAACCAAAGGCGGTAACTATGGTGAGGGCATTTTTTCTGCGGGTATTAACACAGGGGGCAAAATGTTAACTCAATAAAGTTGTGTGGTAAAACCACAAACATAAAAACTCAACTATTCCTCAATTTGCTTTTTTTACTATATAACTAGTGGTTATCAAGTACGCGCGTTGCGCGATATTTTGTTCGTAGATTAGTTAATCATGGATACTTGCATGGCACGGTGTTTAATATACGTTTAATATTCACATTCAAAAGAGTAAGTTTGTGGTTCATGTGTGTGCGACAGTGGATGAAGCCACGTGGCTACATTCTTCATGAATGACAAAAGGCGTTAACTGGATGAAGCCACATGGCTACATTCTTCATGAATGACAAAACGCGTTAATTGAGTACTGCTTGTTCACGTTGGTTGTTCTTCCTGACACACTTTCAAAAGTAACCAATGCCTACAAAAAGAGTCGGCACTGCTTTGACCTAGTCTATCTTTGGTTTTTTCTCGGCGTTCATGTCCTGCACTGTAAATGTCGATGTATTATTAGATGTAGTTATTTGCAAGGTAAAGTTGTTACTTAATTTGTTTGTTAGCTTCTGTTTCAAAAAGAGCCCGTTTAACCCGAGAGTGCGCCAGTGTTGGAGGATTTGGTGTTTTCGAAGCTGGGGTGGATGTTAAAGTAGCATCTGCTGTAAGGATGTCCAGCGAGTTGACTGTACAACGTATTTCCCTATGCCATCCAGACGCTTACGTTTAACCCGAGAGTGCTACAAAATGAACAATAACCATTAGAGGAAGCGGGGATTCGAGAAAGTAACCTTTAAATATCAAACCGGACAGACAACAAAACATGCCTAAAATAAACCCAAGACCCTGAACTAACGCTAGACAATTGCTTTCACCTTATACCTATGGACAAAGCATTATATGTTGATAATAAACCGTTATTTCAGTTTCTTGCTGTCTTTTACAGTTAAATATATTATAGAATTATAAAAAAACAGATCAATGGAGCAACAAATGAAAATCAAATTAATAGAGGGTAAACAAAAACCATGCTTGCATGCAAAACACCCAAGAAAGCTCAAACACCCGTGAAGTCAAGTCCTGCAAAAATCATAAAAAACATCTCAACTATGAAATAAAATCAAGGACTTCAAAATGAAGTGCAAGAACATATAAAGAATATATGATGGGCAGAAAACATGGTAGATAAATTGGGTTAAACCACTATTGAATGATAGTTATCAGACGCTAGTTATTAGACGCGCCCAAACAAACACAAACAAACAACATGCACTAATTAAGAATCCAATCAGATTCTTACACAAACAAACAACATGCACTAATTAAGAATCCAATCAGATTCTTACACAAACAAAAAACATGCACTAATTAAGAATCCAATCAGATTCTTACGCCGATAAATAGACACAAATAAACAACCACCAAAAAGCTTGAAATTCCAAAAATAGAGAAACACACAACGTATAGAAATCCAAAATACGAAAACATAAATAAAAATAGACATTCTAAAAGCTTATGAACACCATTTGTTGATTGCATTCCATGTTTCCACCTGGCATTTTTCTAACAGTTTTATTAGATTTTATCGGTCCCACTTTATAAATAAAATTTTTAAATAGTATGTAATCTTAGGCTAAGACTCACTATCATCCGTATAAACACTAGTTTTTTATTCAATCAACTTAGCGCCTAAATCCCAAGTTTTTTATCCGATTGACCCGAACCCACCTTAAAAATAGAATTTTTAAGGTATTAAATTCTTTAAAAGATGTATACTCATGTGCTTTGAAGACACATGTATAACAATCTGAACTATCTAACAAACCCAAATTCCTCTTCTCCGGGAAAGTCAACATTTGAATTTTTTAACTCAACATGAGAAGGCAACGTGACCATTCCTACATTGAACATTGTCATCCCTAGTTTATAATCCGATTCTACATGAACCTCTTTGACCCGAACCCACCTTAAAAATGTAATTTTTAAGGTGTCGAATTATTTAAAAGATGTATACTCTTGTGCTTTGAAGACACGTGTACAACAACTTGAACTATCTAACAAACCCAAATTCCCCTTCTCCAGGAAAGTCAACGTTTGAATGTTTAAACTCAACATGAGAAGGCACATGTGGATGTGCTCTGATACTAATTAATGAGACTGTTCCTACATTGAACATTGTCAAACATCAAAAATATATGCCAAAAAATTCCAAGATAATCTTACTTGAAGATTCTATTTAAAGAAATTTGAAGATAGGAGAAAGAAGTCACCTGGCAATGGTTCCTACTCTCGGTTTCTCTGAAACGCCCACGTCCGCTTTCTCTATCCAACAACACAAATCACAAGTGGTATGAATATTCTGGTGATAAAAAGCCCTAAACCCCAAATTTTAAACAAATGATACATCTTTTACGATTAATGGTAGTCGATACAACATACCAAGGATTCATGCAAAAATGGGGCGCCATACGAATACTGGTGTAGAAGTGTAGTGTCGCTTGGTGCTCGCTTGTGTCGCGGGCAAAGCTTGTGTCGCGGGAAAAACTTGTGTCAGAAGTATCGTCGTCGGGTGGTCACTTTCCTCGCCGGAGAAACTCCGTCAAATCTGCACAAGCAAATGAAGATAGAATGAGGAGAGAAGGTAGCTGGTTGCTTTAGAAGATAAGAGAAGAAGATGAGATTCACCAAAGCTAGATGGGAAGGGTACGTGGCATAAGCAGAGGTTGAACAGCAAGAAGTGTTCTGAACTAAAGAAGTGGATTCTTGTCACCGTAGATAACAAATTGAACGGCTATGATTTTGAAAACAACTGTTCATTACCATTGCTTTTTAAATAGTATAGTAATATAATATAATATATTTATACTAAGCATATTGCTACAAAGCAACTAAGATCAGGTCGCAACACTCTCCTTTTGAAGCGATTAGGGCCATTTCGAAAGCATCTAGGGTGCCTAAAATCTCCTGAACAACCTACAACATTCGATGCTAAAATAACATCATTGGTTGCGTTTAGAACAAATTTTCAAGTGCTAGAAAATGTCCATCTTAAGGGCTGCCAAGTGCTCAAAGGCATATAAAACAACCCTAAACATGCAGTTGGAAGAATACTTTTAGACTAGGCTTGAAGTATCAAGGGAAGACCTAAAAGTGGCAAGATAAATCAACCATGGAAAGATCACGAATGCCATGAACATTTCCTTAGAAATATCCTTGGTATCTCCATAGAATTCTCTAGATATCATCATATACATTTTATGCATGGAAGGTTTTAGAATAAAATAATCTAGAACAAGTTGTAACTGGTATAAATTGAGAGGTGGTGCTTCATTTGCAACCACCCAAGTTTCTTGTAAAACCAAATAAAGCAAAAACCGTGGCGATCAATTAAAAAAACTAACAAAACTAAATTAAGACATGCATATGTATATGTATGATATTGTTTAGCCATGTCTCGTTAAAATAAGTATTGCATATATTTTGTTATAACAAAAATGTTCCAAAAGATATTTAATAATCTTTCACTAAGTTAGGGTAGTATTATTATTATTATTTTTATAAAAGTTATATGAATTAGAGAAACTCATATTTGTTGTGATACAAAAGTAAGGAATTAATAATTACATAATTTATTTATCAATGTATAGAGTCAACTTCTCATCTATTTTCTTAAAACACTTTCATTTCAAGCACGTATTGATATCACCTTTATCACAACTTTATTTTGTAAATTTTTTATCTTATTATAACACTTCTATAATAATATATTAAAAAACTTATAGTATATGAACTACTAATTATATAGAATAGTTACATATATATACTTATTTAAAATGTAAGAACTTATATTTAATAATTATATATAATTATTTAGAATGTTACCCTTAATATTTTTCCCTCTAAGTTTTTCCAGCAATTCGACAATTACAATGAAGTTTCAAATATTTTTATAAATCTTCACCCATTCACACTCACTTTTTCATAAACCCCATGTTACTATTCATAACAATGGTGATTTTTTTTCAATATTAGATACTATTTATCAAAATTAACTTATAAATATAAAGAGAGACTTTATGAAATTGGATTATAGCTATATACGACCATCTTTTTATTGTATTTTCTAAACATGATGCTTTCTTTTCCATCGATCATACCAGAACGACAATCAAGAGACATTCTAATCAGTTCAGCATATTTACTAGAGAAGTAGAACGTGACAAGCGTTCCATCTAACGCCACAATCACGAGGCAAAACGTAAAGGGAGTAAAAATCTCACTAGATGGTTATTGCTCAAGCCCTCGTTGGTGATCTTGTATACGCCAACCAAATGATGACCAATAATGTTATTGTTGACGTTGTTTATTGTAACCTTGTTTACTTTATTTTCCGTATGGTTGTGCAAGTAAGCCAAGCTAACAAGCGTGACACCCTATGACATAAAAAAAGTATTTCTTCTCCTTGAAGTCTTTAAGAAACATGAGTTCCTTAAAAATATTATATAAATTCTTATAAATTGTTAATTGCAAATATAACATGTATTTTTAACCGAAAAAAATTTAATCACAAACCTTGGCATTTGTATAACGACATGAGTAGATGTCCTAATATACTCAACATAAAAAAGTAAAGGTTAATAAATTGTCGGGGGATTTGGAACATGACCTGATTAGCTGCATCAACAAATGGTTGGTCGACGAAAGTGAAGGTGAGGATCAAGCTTTATGGAGGCTCAAAACAAAATGAAATATTGAGGCCCTTCCAAATTTTATTGTTACAAGACTTTGTTTTTTATCAAGCCCTGACAAGCAATGATGCGATAAGATTTGAAGGACGGAGAATAAAAGCACATCGAGATGAAAAATAGCTTTATGTCGAGGATAGACGTCATGGTTCGAATTTTTTTTAAAAATGGTATATACTAAAAAATAAATTTGGTTATTGGTGAAGTCAAAAAAAAGGATATTGGTATATCCGCGTTGGTATAAGCGGATTAGGAGGAATTTTTAGAAAATTTTCTGACACTACTGACAAGGCAGAAAAGTTTAGAAATTTTTTAAAATTTATACGTAAACCGCTATTACAAATAGCGGATTAGCGGATGACACTAACCATGGTTAACCTTTAACTTTAAAAAAAATAACCTAAACCGCTATTCCTAATAGCGGATACCACTTTAAAAAAAATTTATACGTAAACCGCTATTTCTAATAGCGGATTAAGCAAAAAAAAATTTTTTTGTCCTAATCCGTTATTAGTAACCGCGGATTAGGCTTAAAAAAAATTGGGGAGCGGCGATATCGAACCGGGTACCAGCCAGTTTAATACTATCGTTCCATTTGTTAATATATAGTAATGGACAGAATTTTAAAACCAAAATTTAACCCTCGCTTTTTTTACTTAGTAATTATTTAGTAAAATTTTTAAAACTAAAATTTTTTACTTAGTAATTATTTAGTATATATCTAGTATATATTTATGTTACTTATTAAAATTTAAAACTAAATTTAACCTCACTTTAATGTTACTTGATAAAAATTTAAAATTAATAAAAATTTCTAAAACTAAAATTTTTTTACTTAGTAATTATTTAGTATATATCTAGTATATATATATGTTACTTATTAAATTTTAAAACTAAATTTCACCCTCACTTTAATGTTACTTAATAAAAATTTAAAATTAATAAAAGATTTTAAAACTAAAATTTAAGTATCACATGCATTATCACATGTCTCCATTATGCAACACTATCACATGCAAGACTGCAAATGTCTGCAAAGTGAAATGTCTGCAAATTATCAGTATCACATGCAAGTCTGCATTATCACATGTCTCCATTATCACTTCTTCCAGACGGAAAAAACAGTATCACAATTATGCAACAGTATCCATTATGACATGTCTGCATTATCACATGTCTCCATCTGCAACTCCATTATGACATGGGGAAACTTGGATTACATGTCTGCATTATCACATGTCTCCATCTGAACAACATATATATATATTAGTTTTTTCGTAAGAAGACAATTTTTTTACAAACAAAGAAAAAACAATTTTATTAAATATTTCATAATCCGCCATTGGGAAACTTGGATTACATAAGGTAATATATTTAATAAAACAATATATTTGAATATATTGTTTTAATGCCTATGCGGATAACGGATCAGTCAGCCACCGGTGCCACAACCAACTGGCTTTGGATGTCTCGGTGGTTGTACGCGTCTTGTTACTGGATCTTCGGGGTCATTATCATTTGGTGGACTGAAGCCTTCGGGTTGACTAAGCTGTAGGTCCAAACTCATTTGAACTGGACTTAAATGTTGGTACCGCGGCTGTTGTACACTAAAACCAGTATAATCGTAATTCTGAAAGAGCCCCGGCTGGTCTGAGTACATCGCAGGAATCATATTAGCAGAGGGAGTGTTGTCAAACAGTGAGGATACCCAGTTGTTTTGTTCGTTGTTGTTAAAATTCGACTGGGTAGCTAATTGGATGTTTGATAATCCATCTCCAACATTTTCAAATGAAGGCTGATAACATGGTTGCCAATCTAGTGTTGGCCCTCCAACATATGATGTACCCTCCCCATAGTTGGGTGTTGCCCCTGTTAAATTGGAGGGGCTCGTCCCATAGTTGGGTGTTGCCCCTGTAAAATTTGGGGGACCGTCCCTATAGTTGGGTGGGGGCCGTCCAAAATGTTGGGTACCCTCCCCCTCATCATCATCATTGGGTACGAAGTTTACCCGTGTTCTTTGTCGACCACGGCGCCCCCGACCACGCGGAGCACGTTGGGGGAGTGTGTTATCCAGTCCCAGATCCGGTTCATTAGTCTGTATGTACGTAGGCTGATCAATTTGATTAACCGATCCAATCAGTTGAGAAGCCATGCCTTGGACCCCTCCAAAATTTTCGTAGTAATGATCAGGGCCCATGTTTCGCATCCTGATTGCTTCTTGACCAATGAAGAATAATCCATCCACCTGCAAAATCAAAATAATTAACTATACGCATTACTTATTTATTAAATTTAATTCTACATTAGTAATTATACTTACCAAGAATCTTGCAGCTCCACCGTGATCATCAAATCCAGCATGGACAACACCCGGGACGTGCCTCGGGTTATGTGTTCGTCATAAATCAGCTCCCAAAATGAACCGTCTCCACGCTTAAAATCAAGTGTACAGTTGTCCCCCTCTTGTGGATTCAGGATCAACTTTCTGGCCCGGTGTTCGGCTCCCAGGTACAACAGACTTTCATCCCTTGGACCCGGGTTGAGATGCATATTCATATTCATTTTGAGATGAGTTTGAAGTTGGTGTTTGAAGTGGTTTGAGATGATGTTGGAGAAAGTCGTTTGAGATGATGTTTGAGATGCATGTTCATATTTATAATACAAATAAATATACTTTTACTTTAATAAAAATAAATTATAATAAAAATAAATATACTTTTTCTTAAATTATAATAAAAATAAATATACTTTTACTTTAATATAAATAAATTATAATAAAAATAAATATACTTTTGCTTAAATTATAATAAAAATAAATATAGTTTTACTTTAAAGAACCCTTCAAACAACGAACCCTTCAAAGTCTATAAATACCCTTCAAAGAACCCTTCAAACAACGAATTCTCATTATCAACTACAAAAAATGGCAAATAATGAAGACGGTTTTTACTGTTCTCAACCTCCACCTAAGACGGCAAGAGTTACAGATTTGGTATGGAGACGTTTAAAGAGGCAATCCGTGTCAAAAACTCCGGCATCGTCTTCAGAGAATCCCCATCAAAATGAAGGTCAAAATGAAGCACAAAATGAAACACCCAAAAAAATCTTTGTTGTTTCTATCGACGAGTCCATAAACTGGTCCAAAGATGTCGTAGATTTTTATACTAATGGAGATGCACCATTTTGCTATACTAGTTTCATTAGCAAAAAACTAGACAGAGATTTTTGGGGTTCCCTATTAGGTTGTCATTCAAATCGTTCACTTACGGACACGGTAAGATGTATTACCTTTATATTCATGGTACCATATAGTAAATGAATAATGTATTACCTTTTAAATTCTTACTGTGCAGCACCTTGAAGCATGGACTGTAAGAGTTATGCGTATTATACAGTCAAAGCTCTTAAAAAACCCAAGTACAAATGTAAGTTGGACAGTCTTACCACCTTGTTTTATGATGAAATGAGAAATGAAAACCCTCAAACCGCCATTGATATGACGGGAAGAAAATCACCATATCCCCCAATTTGGGAGGTTGACACTGTTTACCTTCCTTTATGGATCGGGAAAACTGACTGGCTATTAATCAGCATTGATATGCGGAGCATGGTATTAACTTAATACTGGACTGATTACCGATGGAGAAATGAGAAAAAAGGTATAACATCATACTATATGGAGGTGGTTCCCCTGTACTTTGGATGGTTTCTTGACTGTATTCAATACTGGTCTAGGTCAAAACACCACACTAAGTGTGATATTACAGTTGGTTTAGTTGAGTTGAACTTGCCACGATGCAATGGTAACATTGCCAATTCAGGGGTTCTTGTTTGTATGATGTTGGAGAAACTGGTTACAAACAAACCATTGCCGATAGAAGATGATGTCGAGGTGGCTTGTGTGAATTACCGACGCTGCATGGCCGACCAGCTGTATTACTGGCGTTGTGTTCCGGGCCGCTAATTTACAGGGTTTTATTTCAAGTCTATCTGTAATTTTATTTCAGGTCTACCTGTAATTTTATTTCATTTTATCTGTAATTTTATTTTAAGTGTATCTGTAATTTTATTTCAAGTCTCACTATAATTTTATCACCGGCAAAAGATTGATTATCACTGCCAAAAGATTGAATTGTTACCCTCTGAATTATCACTGGCAAAAGCTTGAATTATCACTACCAAAAGATTGAATTATTACTCTCTGAATTATCACTGGCAAAAGCTTGAATTATCATTGCCAAAAGATTGAATTATTACCCTCTGAATTATCACTGGCAAAAGCTTGAATTATCATTGGCAAAAGCTTGAATTATCACTGCCAAAAGATTGAATTATTACCATCTGACAGAGATATTACACTCCATCCCCATTACTTTCACAATGCTTGAATTATCACTGCCAACTCTATCTATAAATTCATGCTAATGTTTTCATCTTTCTCATTCTGACAGAGTTATTCCCTGCTTCTTCATTCCACCATTCACTTTCACAATGTTTCCATCTTTCTCATTCACTCCCTTTGTGGTACAATTATTTTATGGGGGTGAAGTGTCATACACGCAGGGGGTGGTAATGGGTGCTCCGGGAACTCATACCACTACGTTTTTAGTTACTAGTCCACTCGGTTATTCTGAGTTGGTGGACAACATATGTAGATGTGTTCAACTTGACCGTCAGTCTTGTTGTCTACAATTAACACTCTACTATGAATACAATGGAGGTTTATTTACCTCACATATTAACCAAGAAAATGATATGTATATAATATACCAACTAGCTTCCATTATTCTGGGTTACACCTGTAGAATTCATGTGAAGTGGACGATGCTAGTTCCCAACCAGCATCAACATGAATTTGGTACCAGTTCCTCAGCCGCTGTAGAAAACGACGAAGGTTATTCTACTTCCTTTTTATTTATTTATATCCTTAATGTTATGTCGTAAATGCTAATACATTTTTTTGTAAGACTCTCCTGCTGAAGAAATTGAAGACACGGAAGAGAGTGAACCATCTGTTTCAGAATATGATACACAAGAGGACCAGCCAATCCAGGAGGACCAGCCAATCCCTCCTTTGCCTCAACATCAAAGTAAGGGGCTTACCCATTTCCCTGAACTTAATATTGATGGGAGGGAAATAGATAAAGACTATATTCCTATGGATAATTTCAGGGAAGATGAAATGGAGTTTTGGGAAGAAAAAGATCCCGAAATACGTTTAAATATGTATTTCACTTCGAAAGACCAAGTTGATTACGCAGTCAGAATGTGGAATATCAACCATAAAAGAGAGATCTTCATGGCAGATACCCGACCAAAGGTCTTGACGGCCAAATGTAAAAGTATCAAAGAAACAGACAACAACCAGCACGAAGACTCTCAACCATATCTTTGGACATGCACCGCCAGAAAATTAAAAATTCTCATTGTTTCAAAATGACTGTATGGACACCGGCTCACTCATGTTTCACCACTGTTTCTCGCAACAACAACCGGTCCTTAAGATCAAAAGTTGTAGCATCCCACATCCAAGAACAAGTTCTTGCAAATGCAGCGTTGCCTGTGAAACAAATTCAGTCTCTCATCAAAGAGAAACTGAACATTGATATCACTTATGGCAAGGCTTGGGCTTCCAGGAAAAAGGCCATCGAAAACATATACGGTACCTGGGATCAAAACTTCCATTATTTACCTCACTACATAATGGCACTACAACAAGCTAACCCCGGTACCGTTGTCTAGTGGTTACATCATCCCCATAATCCAAGTGACTGCTCAGTATTCAAGTTTGTGTTTTGGGCTTTCCGTCCAAGTATTGAAGCCTTTCATTTTTGCATTCCTGTAATCTCTATAGATGCCACCCATCTACGGGGCACCTACAAGGGAAAACTATTGATGGCAGTTTCAAAAAATGCCAACAACATGATCTTGCCGATTGCGTACGCATTGGTGGATGAAGAAACAAACGAGAGCTGGATGTGGTTTCTTCAAAAATTTGCTGAGAACGTTGTAGACCCCACCAATCGAACTTTGTGTGTAATTTCTGACAGGCATGCCGGTATAAAACACACTATGGATAATTTAGAATCCTGGAAGGAACCCCACGCCCACCATCGATTTTGTCTAAGGCATATCAAAGCAATTTCATAACGAAGTTCAAGAGCGTCAGCTTGAAAATGATGTGTTGGGACATTGGAAGCACAACACAAGAAAGAAAGTTCGAACGACTGATGCTTGAGCTTAAGGCGACAAATAAACAAGCATGGCAGTACCTATCCGCAATTGATAAAACAAAATGGACAGTCTTGTATGACCGTGGGAATCGCCGATGGGGTATCCTCACCACGAACATATCGGAAAGCATGAACAATGTGTTACGTGGTGCCAGGATGCTCCTAATTAAGGCGTTAATTGAATATACCTTTAAGAGAGAAGTTGAACAATACGCCTATCACTACACAACCGCGTATAATTGTTCGACTGACTTTCCTCCCCGCTTGTGGACAGAATTCCATAAGCGTGAATTAAGGGCTTCCCAACACAGGGTTGTCACACCCTCAAATTCCGGGTCTGGAATCTATCACGGAGGGGTGAGCAAACAGGATCGAACACAGTAGTTACACATGAGATGCAGTTATCTATATGATAAGTTTTAGATAATCAATCCATTATTATTCAGAGCATTAGATATTATACGCAGCGGAAATAAATATATATATTGTTTCTTAACAATACGTCTAATCATGTCTTATCATAACCAATATGTATCTTGAGCTCTTATATGATCCTACGTGCATGTCCATAAGCTCTTAGTAGATACCTGAGAATACATGTAAATCGAGTATCAACACAGGGTTGGTGAGTTCATAGGTAAGTAAAAGATATTTGATAAATCATCAATTATCATTCAAAGAAGGGTTTATTGTAAAAGTGTGAGTTTAAATTACTCACCGGTATATGAATAGCCTGTCGAAACCCTTTTTATTAAGGTGAACCCGCTATCCCACATACCCACTATGTACAAGCCCAACAAATCCTTCACATAGGATTTGCCCATGTATCATAGTTTATTATTTCTATGTACAAGCCCAACAAATCCTTCACATAGGATTTGCCCATGTAACATAGTTTTATATCCTTTTCATGTGTATATTATGTTATTTATAATAATTCAAATCAGAGGGCGCGAATCCTCTCTTTACATTTATCCTCATATGGGTTGTAAGTGGAACTATAATGGCAAACTTTATATAGCGCATATCTGCCTTCTCACACCAGAACAAGTCATCCCGAATGACAGCGAGATCTTTATGCATCTGATAAGGACCACATGTCCAAACCTTTGTGGGGGTCAGTCACTCCCTGATAGTACTATCCAAAAGATCCCTGCCTTGTTAATAGTCCAGTTTACAGAGAAGGATTTTCATATATAACCATATGTAATCATAAATGTGATTCAATTATTATTTAACATAATACACCAAAAATAATTTGTAATTTCAATTACAACATGTATTCCAGCCCCAAAATATTTAAATGATTAAAACGGGGAAACAGTTAAGTATGAACTCACCTCGGTCCTTGTGTGGTGTTGACAAGCTAGTAAATTCCTCCTAAGGAATTATAATTCACATAAGCAAACAAATACAAATCCACAACCTAAATAAGTTAGATCTTGAACCTGGCGTTCAATTGATCCAAGGTTTGGTTCTCAGGGATTTGTTATAAACATATAACTAATCATTTAATTATCTTTGTTAATTCTTTAATAATTAAATATTTATATTCCATAATATTTGATAAATTTTAATAACGATTTTAACAAATCATTATATTCTAAATAAATCTTAGACGTTATTTAAATATGTAAATTTATATTTAATAGACACAAATTATCTAGACATTATATTTAATTGGACATATAAATAATAAATAATAACATATTTACATGATAAACATAATATAATTTATCGAATTATTAATTATGTTCAATAATTAATAATTATAACATAATAGATTATGTTCAATAAATAATATAAATTATCTAATTATTAATTATGTTATCCATATTTACAAATAATAAATTAATAATTTAAATTATTATTTAGGGTCTTATTGTTATAAAAATAATATTTTATAACATTTGTAATAATTAAATAAATAAATAAATAAGGTTTTTAAAGGAATAATTTTCCAGAAAATAATTATATAACCCCTAAAATAAACAAAGTTTATTAAAATTGTTTTTATAATTTTTAATAATTTTTTCGTATTTTTAAAATGTGAAAATGGCCTTTAAAAAAATATTTGTTGGGGGTCGGGTTCGAACCCGTGACCTCCTGTCCATAATCTCAAACACAAACCAGTAAACCAAGGGCCTCAGCCGCGGTTTACTCTGGTTTGTAAATCTTTTAAAGGTTTATCGAATTCCATCCCTAAATCCGTGAACCCTAATTCGATTTTGTAAATCTATAGTAAGGGGAAGGCGGCGTGCGAGAAGGATGCATAACGAGATGGACGTCAGCTACGCTGAGGAGAGGACGGGTCGTAAGTGTTCCGGTTGTAAAAGAACGGGTCACAGGGTCAACAAATGTCCATACCGACAAAATAATTAATTGTATTTTATTATCATGTGCCTGAGTATATGTTTGTTGTAATTCTAATGTTTTATTAATTTATAATGTCAATCACGTGTTTCTTTTTTTAGTACACTTAGTGGTATTTACATATTAATTATTGTTTTAAATTTTAATAAGTAACATAAATATATACTAAATATATACTAAATAATTACTAAGGTAATATTAAAATTTTTTATTAATTTTAAATTTTAGTAAGTAAAAAATTAAAAATTTTTTTATTAATTTTAAATTTTACTAAGTAAAAAATTTTATAGAAGGATTAAAAAAAGTAAACATTATAAATTTTAAATTAAAAAAACATAAACATTAAAGTGAGAGTTAAATTTAGTTTTAAATTTTTTTTTAATTTTAAATTTTACTAGGTAAAAAATTTTATAGTAGCACAAAGTAAGCATTATAAAAATTTCATATTTAATTCTGTCCATTACTATATATTAATAAATGAAACGATAGTATTAATGGGTTAGTCACTCAGCTTAACTGGCTGGGTGCACGCATGATTATAGAAACGACCCAGGTTCGATACCGCCGCCCCCAATTTTTTTTAAGCCTAATCCGCGGTTACTAATAGCGGATTAGGACAAAAAATTTTTTTTTTGCTTAATCCGCTATTAGAAATAGCGGTTTACGTATAAATTTTTTTTAAGTGGTATCCGCTATTAGGAATAGCGGTTTAGGTTTTTTTTTTAAAGTTAAATGTTAACCATGGTTAGTGTCATCCGCTAATCCGCTATTTGTAATAGCGGTTTACGTATAAATTTTAAAAAAATTTCTAAACTTTTATGCCTTGTCAGTAGTGTCAGAAAATTTTCTAAAAATTCCTCCTAATCCGCTTATACCAATCGCGGATATACCAATATCCTTTTTTTTTTACTTCACCAATAACCAAATTTATTTTTTAATATATACCATTTTTAAAAAAATTCATCATGGTTCAGTATAAAATCTTGTTTAATATGATTTTAAGAGGTAGAGATATAATACGCAATATAACAAAATTGAAAATTTGAAATAAAAAAAGTTAACTATTACATATGGTTCTTTCATAATGTGAGATCCTATCTCAGATACATGTCATTCCTATTTGAGTTTAGACAAATCCCAAAAGAAGTTGTAAACCTCTCTTATTCCTAATAAGTTCTAGAATCTTATGAAACATAAGTTGAGACATGTAAGGGCAAATACAAACTCACTACAGTTGATCAATTGACGGTTTAGACACAAACAAACAAACAAACAAACTCAGTATATCTTACTCAAGAGCAGGGTCTGGGAGGGGTAGGTGGTGGCAAGTCTTTCCTCTATCCAGATAGGTAGAGAGACCGCTTCCAAAGAGACCCCTGGCTCGATAACAAAAGCAATAACGCTAGCGAATCAACATGTAATCAAACATACGATATATGATATATGGTATATGATACAGCACACATCATACAACAATATTAAAATCACCAAAAGGAAGTATAAAATGAACAAGCATGCATCAGGGAAGCAGCAAGTTTCCCCTAAAAGGTCCAAGCATACTACATACACATCAGGCCCCGTAACAAGAAATCAAAGTCCTTTCCTAGCTACAGAAACCACTAAAAGTCCTTAATTTTAATTCTACGTCTCCACTCACTCCTATCCTCGATCATGTGCTCAGAGAGGTGCAAGTGTACCATATCTCGCCTAATTCTCTCTTCCCAAGTCAACCTAGGTCTTCCACTACTCTTCCTACCCTCTATTATGATGTTCTCCACTGCTCTGACTGGTGCTACCATAGGTCTCCTCTTGACATGTCCATACCATCTTAATCTTCCCTCTCGTATTTTATCTGCAATAGAAGCCACATCTAACTTTTGTCGAAACACTCCGTTTCTTATCCGATCCGGTCTTGTATGACCACACATCCACCTTAGCATTCACTTTTCCGCAACCTCTATTTGTTTCTCGTGCGATTTCTTTATGGCCCAGCAGTCTGTTCCATATAGCATAGCTGGGCGTACCGCCACTCTGTATAGTTTTCTCTTAAGTTTTGCTGGAAACCTCTTATCACATAGGATCCGTGATGCTGCTCTCCACTTGCACCATCCTGCTTGGACACGGTGAGCTACATCACTGTGTATCTCTCCGTCCTCCTGCAGGTACGAGCCCAGGTATTTGAACCTATATGTCCGTGGGACCGGCATACCCTGGATACTGATTTGGGTGTCCTCTTCCTCGTCCCCGCCAAAGTTACAATGCATGTATTCCGTCTTAGAGCGACTTATCGTTAATCCTCTGCTCTCTAGCGCTGCTCTCCACTGCTCTAGCTTGTCGTTAAGCATCATTTTAGATTCTGATATTAATACAATATCATCCGCGAAGAGCATGCACCACGGTACTGACTGTTGTATAGACTTAGTCATCTCATCCAACACTAGTGCGAAGAGAAATGGGCTCAATGCCGATCCTTGGTGGAGTCCCACTTCCACTGAGAATGAGTCTGTGTCTCCTACCGGTGCTCGCACACATATTTTTGCCCCGTCACACATATGCTTAATTAATTTGATATACCTCTCTGGTACCCCTCTATGTCGTAGACTTTCCCAAATTAGTTGTCTCGGTACACTGTCATAGGCCTTTTCTAGGTCGATGAATACCATATGGAGGTCCCTTTTCTTTTCTCTATATTTCTCCATTATCCGCCTTATGACGTGTATGGCTTCTGTTGTAGAGCGTCCTGGCATAAATCCAAATTGGTTTATTGCTATCTGGGTTTCCCGTCTAATTCTCGTGTCAATAACTCTTTCCCATAGTTTCATCGTGTGACTCAGTAGCTTTATTCCCCTGTAGTTTTCGCAGCCTTGGATATCTCATTTTTTCTTATATATGGGGACTATGACACTGGTTCTCCACTGATCTGGCATCTTCCCTGTCTTAAAGTTAGGTGGTTTAGACATGTAAGGTAAAATAAAAATTCACAGCAATTGACTCAAGAAACCCAAAACTTAATTAAAGATCCGGTTGTTATTATTAAATATTAACTAAAATCCACATGCATTCTTATACATTTAGTGAATACTAACCACCTAACTTTTATTTTGAAAGAAACTGTAATACAAACATTCTTTGAGTCGGTTAGAAACTGTTAAGCATTTGTTATACACACAATCCAAATTATTAATACTCAACCCTTATTACATTATGCTTATTAGCAAAACAGATGTTTAAAATTGATTGATGCCACAAACTCAATATCTAATATAAAAGAGTTAATTAGTTAATCTCACAAGATCAAGGCAATATTAAAGCTCATAAAACAGTTGTTAAATCAATTAATTTCACCATATTGAACACATGTAATCAATTATTCAATAATCATGCCCTGTTTAACAAAAAAATAAGTTGAAGAAGAGACAAATATTACCTGAAGCATTTACGATTAGGGGCATCGGTAACGGTAATGGCCAAGTGATCTCCCCTCTTGGTTGTCTCTCAATCTTGTCTACCGAGTTTCGACGATTGTTCTCCTACTCTTTATCATATTGTCCTAATCGTTGGATTCACCAAGTACTCATGATATCTCTTGCTAACTAATTTTAACATATAAAATTCTGTTAGTAAAGAACATGTTTAATTAACCTGAAATGGCTTAATTTAGTATTTGAGTTGGACTCGATGAAAAATTTGAGTTGGACTCGTATATCTGGGAGATGAAAGGGAGTTACATTATTGCAAATGCAGAAGTACACAACATGGAAATTTCAACAGCACTTGATATGCTATATGTAGTACGCATTTGGAGCATATATGATCAAAGAATTATTCAAGGAAATGGCTTAATTTAATATTTTAATGTAAAATGTTAAAAATGTCACCCTAAAAGGGATGGCAAAAGATGAAGAGAAGTGATATGAGTCCCTTTGGTTTGACATAAGAAGTACACCACACCAGTCAACGATTTTGAGCATTTTTCTTTGGTTTTCAAGGAGTACCAGGAAGTTCTAGTCGACAAATGAAGACTCTAAGCGATATAAAGTGATTCTGATCATTTATTTTAACATGGCACGTCAAATTGATCCATTTTTTACGAGTATTTCCTTCGATCCATTTTTTACTACCTCAATCATTCATCAATGGCCTCCTCAAACACCATTATCACAATCACTGCAACTACTCACTTCAACATCCCTCTCACCTTTCAAAATTTTCCAGTCTGGAGACGTCATGTGCAATCAACACTCATCGGATTTGATCTTGATAACTACATCACCGGTGTTACCCCGGCTCCGGCAAAAACCATCACTGATAAAGACATGGTCAAAACCAACCCAGACTATGAAACCTGGGTTCGTCAGGATCAAGTCATCTTCGGTGCTCTTCTCGGGTCTTGCTCTCCTGAAATCCAACCGCTCATTGCGTCAGCTTCCACCGCCAAAGATGCTTGGGACCGGTTAACGTCTTCCTTTGCGAGCAAATCACGCTCTCGAATCATCTCCCTAAAATCTAAACTTGCAAAGAACCCCAAGGGTGCCAGCTGTTGCGGAATTCCTCAATGAGATGCGCTCAATTGCCTACGAACTTGCTCTCGCTCAAAGTCCAGTCAGCGAAGACGACCTCATGGTTCATGTTCTCACCAACTTGGTGACGAATACACCTCTATTGCTGCTGCTTTTACGGTAAGGGAAACACCGATTACATATTCTGAACTTTTTGACAAACTTGTGGACTTTGAACGTTCGTTGAAAACGACTGAGAACGTTACTCACATCATTGCTACTGCAAATGCAACCCAAAAGCAGCAGGTTCGTCAACAATTCCGATCTTCAGATCATCAAAATCGAAACATTCGAAATCATTCACCCGCTTCATTCCAGCGATCGGCACGCTCTAACAGGTTTCAACCGGGTCCATCCGCCAACCGTAACAATCAGTTTTGCAACTTTTGCAACATCTCCGGTCACGACACACGTGACTGCCGGAAACTTGTTAGGTTTCTAAAAGACCATCATATTTCTTTCAATAGCCACCCAACGAATCCCGTTGCCAATGCCGTCACCTCTGCTCCAGGGTCCTAAATGTGGATGATGGATAGTGGCGCTTCACATCATCTTACATCATGTCCAGCCACACTTTCCGAGTATGGTGGCCCGGATGAAATCGTCTTGGGTAATGGTACAGGCCTTTCTATATCTCATATTGGTTCAACAAAATTCACCACTAAATTAAAACCATTAAACTTACCTGATATTCTTTGTGTTCCAAACATGCGCAATAATTTGATTTCTGTTGCTAAGCTATGTCGAACTAACCAAGTTTCAATTCAATTCTTTCCTTTTCATTTTTTTGTCATGCGGGGAAAGGACATCAATGATGTTTACTACCTCAATCAGTTGACCTCACTTCCTCAAATCAATGCTACTCTATCCGTCTCATCAATCCAATGGCATCATAGGCTTGGCCATCCGTGTTTTCGTACTTTTAAATTTCTTTGTAAAGACCTCGGTCTTCATTTTAAATCATTGTCAAATTCTACTTTGCATTGTCAATCATGTGCTATATATTAATAAATGTCACAAGTTGTCATTTGGACAAAACTCGTTTGTTGCTACAAAACCATTACAACTTCTCTACTCGGATGTATGGGGACCGGTCCAACAATCTATTGACGGGTTCAAGTATTATGTTGTGTTTGTTGATTACTACTCTAAATATGTGTGGCTTTATCCCATTAAATTAAAGTCCGATGTGTCAAAAATTTTTCCACAATTCAAACTACTTGTGGAAAAGTATTTTCAAACGCCTATTATATCGATCTTCACCGATAATGGCGGCGATTACATCGGTCTCGGTGTTGGGTTTAAACACACTCAATCAAGTTTTTGCTCTTTCTAGTTTTTGGAAGCGGTCTCTCTACCTAACAAGATAGAGGAAAGACTCGCCTACACCTACCCTCCTCAGACCCTGCTCTTGAGTGAGATATACTGGGTTTGTTTGTTTGTTTGTTAGTTATGAATTATTCTTTGGTTGTTTGTTTGCTTTCATGGGATTTATGCATGGTTGTGTACAGTGTATAAAGACATATCTTTATGGTTTGATGTTAGCATCAACCCATTATCGGTCCTGAAACATTAGCCATCATGATGTCGAATAGAATTATGATCATATGTTGATATTATAGAATATCATCTTGTTTAGAACATTTTTGATCTATGATCATTAGTTATCCACGGATCATATTTACTTCGTCTTGTAAATGTCCATAATTTCATTTGTTAAATTAATCATGTCCATGAGATTGTTTAGTGAATTATACAAAACCAACTCAAGTACACTGAAGAGTATGCTAGAAAATGACAAACTCAAATACAACTTAAACGAACAAGCACATGTCAAGTTTGTTTATTAACGTTTATTTAAGATTTTTCTATGTTTTTTCATAAAGATTCGTTTATGTTTGTTTTTCATGTATATGTGGGTGCGTGAGTGCATATTTATGTTTTATATATTTACTTTTGTTCACTAATAAAATAAAGTATTAGTTAAATAACTCGTAATTATATGCAGATGAACGAGGGTTGATTAACGAAATGATTTCGTCAAAAGTTTTAAAGCTTATATCATTCTAAATGTTTTTTACGGTTGACTTGACTTTTGAATCACTAAATTTTCCTCGGCCTAACTCATATAGTCATATTCATGTTTCTATTTGTTTATGTTCACATTTAGCATTATAAAGAAAAAACACAAACATGTTTAATTTCTTAACGAACAAACACGTACACACCAATGGATATGTTTCTTTTTACGTTTTATTATATTTTAATTTCTTAACGAACAAACACCCACCAATGAATACGTTTCTTTTTACGTTTATTATATTATTTATATAATGTTAATGTTGTAACTAAATGAATAGTGCGGTACTCAAGGTTATTGCATGTGGTGTACAAGTGCATAATGCACCTTTATCACCCTCTTATTTAAACTCTTTATTTTCTTCACCTAGATTCTTTTTTGTGTTTCTTAGAGAAAGCTAGAGAGAGAATGGGGTTTTGGTGGTCTTTTCCATCGTCTTTGTTACCGGTGTTGTCTAACGGTGGCACCACCACCGGTCAGGTTGTTTCATGTGTTGCTGGGAGCCGCCGTCAGCGGACATCTCCCACGGCAGGGCTTGAACGCCACGGTGACCAATCCGCTTGGTTTGTTTATGATGTTGGTTTGTCTATGATGTTGGGTTATTACTCATCTGAGACACTGTTGGGTTGCTTACCTGGTACATAATTCAAGTTGTCATTACGGGTAGCTTCAATGATGTTAAAACATAAAACCCACGCTGCGTAGAATAATTCAAGTTGTCATTACGGGTAGCTTCATATTGTCGAGGTTGTTATGGTAGCTATTGTCTTGATAGTTTATGGCAAGTTAATGATGTTGGCATGTTGTTTATTTGAGACACGCGGTCAGGTCGATGATGTTGGGCGTATGCCCGTCTGAGACATGAGATACAGTGTAGTTTGTCATTGCTCATGTGAGTCATCGTTGTGATTTTGAGCTCGCGTTTGATTAAAACGTTGTTTGTTCTATTGGGCAGCAAATTGTTGTAGACCACTCTTTAGTATGTTGATTTATATTATATCAAGGCCATGATGATACGAAAGAGGAATCCGTTGTTTGGCGTGGCACTATTTCTGAGTTGCAGCCATTACGGATCGCGCCGCTACAAAGCAACATTGATGAGCGTGGAAATAAGCCTAGTTATGTTAAAAGTTAAACTAATGAAAATGAACATAGCTTCTTGGTGTTCATTTACAGCACTACTCATTTTACATGATTTTCTACACAAGGCTGTGACTTGTGAGTTCACGAAGTAGTGCTTAAGAAATGCATGATTTTAAAACATAAAACCCACGCTGCGTAGAATAATTCAATTGAAACAATGCCACGAGTCCAAGAGGATACACAATCGATCAAACAAACAAATATGAAGTAAGAAACAACTAAAAACTTAAATCTTGAAATAACACAAACAAAATGGTACCATGCACGATCCGCCTGTGGTTCCCACAAGCTTCAACTCGGCTTATTTCTTGAAGACTTGAATTATTACAACTTCAGAACCTTCGCGAAGTTAATACCAGAAAACACCAATATCCGCATGACTTTAACTGCTCCTTTGATCATTTGTCAGAATCAGACATTTGTTCCTTCCATGTAACTAAGGATTTAAGGAACTCTTTGACTTCTGAAGTGTCCCGAAGGGACAAGAAAGCTTTGCTTTCTTTGGGTACCGAAGATACCAGAATCCCATAACCACGGTTTCCTTCTCTTAAAACCTAAGAAGTATTACAACATGATGAATGACTTGATATATCAAGCAACAAACAACATTGTTGAAACAAACTATAAAAGTTGTACCTTGAATGCATCTTCATCAGTTCTGTCATCCCCAATGTAAATTGGAAGCACATCATTAATATTGTTTAGCCCTGTAATCATATACGTTCTCATAAAAGTTAGTGGTTCGTTTGGAAAAAAAAAGTGAAAATTTATGGCAGACATACCAAGTGATTCAAGTAAAAATTCTACCGCCTTCCCTTTGTCCCAATCAATCAAAGGACGGACCTCTAAAACCTGCATATGAACAAATATAGGTTTTTTAGACAAATGGATTATGTAATCCATGAGCATTATTTAAAATGACAAGTTCTATAAAATTTAGTGTTTATATTACCTTCCGCCCATGAGTTAGTGTCAAACGAGGATAATCTTTCAAGACATCATGAACACATTGTGCAATAATAGGCCAATTCTGCAACACGTATGAGTTAATATTCCAACGAGACCATTTTTTCAACACATCAACATATCCAAAACCAAAGAGGTCCTCACCTTCTCATCAACATTACGGTAATGTACAGAAGTGCAAAACTTGTGATTTTCCACAAATGCCCCTTGGATATCCTTTGTCACCTCAACAAGGGTCCTAAAAACCTAAATTTTGTGAAGATGCACTCTTTTAGTATTTGTTAGCATAACATTTTCTTGTATCAAGCATATAGTAGATAGGATGCAATTTTACAAATCACCCACCTCATTGATCATTGGTATAAACTCTCTAGCGGGCTGGAACAAATTTGCTTCTTTGCCCTGCACAAGAAAACTGAGCATTTAGCTTCAAAAAATATAAGGCAAATAGGCAGATTATAAAGGGGGGAAACTTTGGTTTAATGAAATACCAGTTTGTGAGAAGATCGAATATAGTTTGTATGATTGATAGGGCGTGTGTCTTTGGCAGGGAATATGATGTCCATACCATGACTACCAGCATAAAATAGTTCTGTTAGTCCTACTAACTCAAAAACCTGAACAAACATATTTTACACAAAATGTAAGACTTCAATTGCATTGATTTTTCATCTATTTTATTTGTTTTCATTGTAAACAACCCGTCATTCTTGAGGGAATAAATGACTAGGATAAAATGTAGAAACAAAGAGTATGGAAAACAAACACAGAAGTTGATGCATAATAGTTGCACTGCAATGTGTTTGTTTCATTTGGATTTGCATGAAAATGACTGTTTATTTGTGAAGTTAATCGCTTGATTTGAGATACCTTGTCACGGCTTCTTCCACTAATGATAGCTGTGGGGAAGTACTTAGCAACATCTTTTACAGCAGAATGCATCTTAAAAAGGGAAGTGTGTTAGAACCTTTCGGCAGATCATTAAGAGAAAAAAAATCAGAAAATTTGGAAGATATTACTTACATCAATTGACATAAAAGCACGATTGGGGTCATCCACAATTGGTGAGAGGGTCCCGTCATAATCTAAGAAGATCACAATCTTTTTCTTATGTGCACGATTTACAATATGATGAAAGGAGTTTAGGGCTGATGGATACTTCAGCTTTAAAAACAACAAGAAAACAAAAACCATAAAATAGTAAGAGAATATAAGATGAATATAGTTATAATGAATAAAGTGATTGGATTTTTGAACCATTGTGTATACATTTTTCACTACAAACAATCACTGGAAAAAAGAGTTTGAATGATTTTAACGTTTTCTTTTTTTTCAACAATTTGTTCACAAGAATAATGATTTAACTTTGCATCAACTTAAAAAGATAATTTAAAAGGTTAAATCCTTTTTATTGCAGAGAAGGCATACCATCCAAGAAAAATAAGCAAGATCATTGTCATCAGAAGCAAGCTCAATTGCAATATCTTTAAGGATCTTCTTACGAGGAGGTGAAGAAGATTGCATGGCATCAAGCCAACCGTTGGATCTTACATCATCAAGTTTGCCAGGTTTCTTCTTTGAGATTGACCGAGAAAACACACTGGAACGAAAACCTAGAATAGTTTGATTTATAGGAGTAGAATCAGCAAGAACAGGAGAAGCATTCACCGAGCTCAAATCCATTTGATCAGAAGACGAATTTTAAGAGCTAGAGTAAAAAATTGAGTGTTTTGCGGACAATCATAAAGCAATCTTTACCCAACCCTCTTATCTGTAAAAAACCACCTTTTCAAAGTTTCCTTATCACCGGTGCTGGGTAAGCAGTCCATTGTGAAGGAGCTAATTCCTGAAATCTGAAATACATCAATTTGTGTGGTTAATTGTTAATGCTCTTAGCTTCATAAATAATTACAGCCGCACATGACATACCTCATTTTCAAACATATGCATTTATGAAAAGTGCTAAAACCCCATTCTCAATCATGACGGATCTTCAAAACCCAATAATTTAAACCTGTTTTCTTCAGAGACACAATGATTTAAGGTACATTAGTATATAGAGTTTCAAAGAAACTATAAAGGCCCTATGAAATCTGTATTCACTTGTATATTATATAGCAGCTTTAACTAAAATATATAAAAACAGTCACAATACTAAACAGTAAAAATTAAACACAAATGAACTGTTTCACCATTGCAACGGATTCCCAGAAACATGGATCCCACAGGTTGTTAAGTTTAGAGATTACAAGATCCAGTGGGTTCCATATTCACAATTGCCTGAAATTTCAATTTAGAATGAAACAACATTCAAATTTAAACTAATCAAACTAATGATCGCAAGTTAATTACTATAATTGAAAACCAATATAATAAACCACTACAGTATCTTTACACTAGCCACATGGACATGCCCCCTACAAAGAAGTAACTAGTAAATGTGTAAATTCACTCATGGGTCTATTGTTTTTTTTATTATAAACAATGGTATGGACATTTTTCCCACTAGCACATTGTTTAAATGGCCACATTCATGTACTATTTGTGTCACATATGCAGAGTATAAGTTAAAACTTAAAATAATCAATATAACAATTAATTATTTACACAACCTCCATATGCAAGCATGTTCAAGAGAAAAAAACATACAATAATGAGTCATGAACACTGTTTTATATTTGATGTGACTCCCAACCACAACAGACCCCACCATTGTTCATGTGTACCAGAGGAACATAAAACATCAAAATAACAGCTATAATAATTTAGTAATGAGAGATACCCCGTGTGCAAAATTTCCTTATTCGGCAATGCCCCAATCTAATATTAATCTCAGGCCACTAGTAATCATTGCTTTAATTAATTAAACTGATTTAGGGTGTTTCAGTTAATTAAGTGATAACCAAGTGGTGAATCTGTTTTCGGATGGAAATGGAATATTTTATTTGCACAGACGCAGTTAAACAATTACATCGTGGAGAGCATATAATAACATTAAACAAACACAAAGACAGCTGTCATTTAACTAACTCAAGACAAATAAATTAATAAATAAGAAGTTAGTGGCTGATATTTATTAGCATAAACCATCATTAGTTAATTAACAGTCCCAAACAATCAAATTACACTACTGCAGAATACTTCACATGATCGAAGACAAAATGCAATAAAAATAGACAATTAACACGGATTTCCCAAATCAGAAAGATACTTATCTGATTAATTCATACCACTTTCCCTATCAATTTCCAAATTTCAATCTTCTTATGATTATCCTTCATTTGTATTTTTCAAATTAGGAAAATGAAATAAACGAACCCTGCATGTATGTCAATCAGATGAGATTTAAACTCATCGGTCTTTATATCATTAATTTCTTTCAATTTTGAATATGCCAGCTACAGACAGACATTAATTCTTACAAATTTACAAAACGGCTAGAAATATGACTCCAAATCACACAGAAGGCTGTTTAATCCAATAAATAAAGAATGTTAATCAAATTTCAGAAAATTAGTTGAAATTAACGATGCTTAACATAAAATCAGACGTATTAGACAACAGTAAGATCTAAAACGGAAATGCGCGATACTATCGATGAAAACTGGTGAAAATTTGTGGGTGAAATGTTGTACCTGATTGAGTTGAACGTAATTAGGAAGTTGAAGAGCGATAATTAGAGGAAATAGTTGAGAATTAGTGAATTTTAGTGGAAGAATTAACAGAGAACCCTAGAAATTAAGGTGAGAGAGTAGAGGAGAGTGAAGGACGGAGAAGCGTGTGAAGAGTGGGGGAGGGGATTTATAGAGTTTGATAGGTGAAAGGAAACGTGCCAAACAAGTTATCACTTTTCCATTTGTTTGTTTTTCTAAACTCTGAATGTACGACCTTGTTTCGGATAATAAGTGTTATCTTAATCGTGTTCACGTGTCTGTTTTTTAGTCGGGACCGCACCCTCAACCCTCTCATGAGAAAACCCATTGCTGAGAAAATCCATTGCTAATAAAACTCACTGACTCAAATCTGAGCATTTTGCTCGAAGTGAAACTTGAACTCATAAACTCAATTTATTTTCCGGCCTTTCCATTTGTTTTCTAGTAATTTTTTACCCGTTGTGCATTATAATGATGTACCACAGAAATACAAGCTACAGTTGATTTGACTTGTTTTTAAATTAAAGTTAGGTTGAAATGCACAATGATTCGAACTTGTACTGTCGAATGAAAATATTATATTTGATATGGCTCCAAACAAAATTTACGTTGAAACATGGAGCAACTCAAATCGTGCATAATAATAAGTATGTGTGACGCGCAATGTGTGTGGCGTGATAAAGTATAACCTACGATCGTCCTGACTCGTTTTCAAACCAATTTACGTCAAAATGTAAGGTAACTCGATTTTATTTCTTAAATAAAAACGTATTATATGTGACCTGACTCGACTCGTTTCCAAACAAATTTTACGTTGAAATGTGGCCCAATCAAGATTATAACAAAATTCTCATGTACCTTTAATGTTGATGGTACAATTCGTCGATTAGGAACAATCGCAAACTAGTTTAGTACAAAAAACACCTGATTATTTTATTGTACCTTGAAAATTTTATATATGTTTTTGGTTTTTTTTCTAGATAACAAAATAAAAACAGAGTAAATTATTGTTTTAGTCACTGTGGTTTGATTAAAATAACGATTTTAGTCCAAAAGTTTAAAATAACTTTTTAGTCTAATACTTTCATATTTGCAACCAGTTTCATCCAAATCTATAAACACCGTTAGTCTTGTTCTGTTAAATCAATAAAAAAACCTATAGTGACCCCGATAACATAGCAGGCATTACACCCACCGACTCTCTATCTCTCCCCCTCTACCTCTCTCTCTCCCTCTCCCTCTCTCTCTCTCTCTTCACATTTCCCTGTATTTTTCTACACTAACCACCGCCAAATGAAACCATCCCCACTGTCTCTTGAATCCACTGGCGCCCAAGTAAACGCCATCTCCCCCAATCATATCATATCTGCCCTTTGTCTTTCACTGCACACCTCTAACGCATATGAATCACTCAACATCGCAACACTGCCATTGCCAACAAACACCTATTACCGCTGATTGAGACTAGACGACATTGACCACCTCCCTTTGATTTAAAGCTTCTATTTAGAGTTTTTTTACAGCTAAAGTTTTTCAACTTAGATTTTTATTTACATAGAACCCTCAAAATCTAAGTTGAAAAATATATAGTTTCTTTGATCTTATACCACAAGGGCACCGTCGTCCTTTTACATTGACTTAATAGAACAATGTTAACGTACGGTGCTGACGAACTGTATGAAAATTTTTACACGGATGAAACTATTGGACTAAAAAAATTATTTTTAAACTTTTGGATTAAAATGGATATTTTTTAACTAAAAAATTATTATTTAGCAAAAACTCAAATATGGTTGAATTTTTGTGATATAAAAAAGTTGATAATCTTTGACTAATCCCATTTTCCATGTGCCGTAAAGAGGCATTACAACAAAGAGATCAAATTTGTTCACTTTGAAATATGACCCAAAGATCCTCCAAGAGACAACACTTAGGTGCTGTTTGTTTCTGAAGAGGTAAAACATCTGCAGTCTGCAGACCACATCTGCAGACCACATCTGCAGACATCTGTAGGAGAAGAGCTGGACCAAACGTCTGCAGCCTGTATTAAGAAAACTGTTTGTTTTGTAATGTTTGCAGACTGCTGAAATAAATTAAAATTAATAAAAAGTTAAAATAAATAGAAATTTAAATAAACTGTCATAATAAACTGAAATTAAAATAAATTGTTAAAAGAGTTATATAATGCTGAATTAATATAAATTAAACCACAATAACATTTTTTAGATCATTCATTTCATTTTATTTTCAAGCATGTTTTTATAATTCATAAATTTTGTTTACTAATTATTTAATAATTTATGTATTTAACACGTGTATTACATGTGATATTATGAATATATACTTGTAGAATTTGATCAAATTTACGGGGTAAGTAGTGCATCCACGTAACACCCATAACTCCCTTTCGACTCCATTCACTTGCCTATCTAGAAATGGGATGCTGTAACGAAGAAGAAGAAGATATTCTCCAACCACTCCAGCAACAAACCCTAACCCTACACTCATCACCATCGCCAACATCATCATTTTCGTCCTCTCCCATGGCATCCGCAGCTACCATCGATGATTCATACGCCACCATATCTCTGATGAATTCAAACTTCGAGGCTCTAATTTGCAAAGATATCCTCCGTACGATCTTCGAAAAGCTTCCGGTGGCAGACCTAGCACGATCCGCATGCGTATGCTGGCTGTGGAGCTCAGTGGCTTCTGATAGGGAGATTCACGTTAGGGCTTTCAAGGCGCCGTGGAAGCTGAAGGATTTGATCGGGAATCCTAGCTCCGGTAGCTCCGGTAGGGCTTTCGCGAAAGGGGGAGGTGGGAGCAGAGGTTGTTGTGGGGAGAAGTGGGGTGTGGGTATTTGGGGAAGAGGGGTTTTAGGAAAATGAACTGTGAAGAGGTTAGAAGAGGTGTGAAGACATTGTTCCACCTCTTCTCCAAGAAGAGGTCACGCAGACGTTTTTTTAATGAAACGTCTTCAAAAAACAAACACTCTGCAGACCTCAAACATCTGCCCGCCTCTTTTTGGCGCAGACAAAAGAGCTTTAGAAGCTCTTTTTCTAAAAAACAAACACCACCTTAAAGAGCTCGAGTGTTTCCTTCTTATTCTGCCTTTTGGGTAAGTTTTTTCTTTCTTTTTCTATTTTTTTCCGTTTTTAGATTTGCCATAAAAAGAAGAAATAATTTAAGAAGATGATTTTGTGATATTAAAGATAGATACAGTTTTATATAGGGTTTAATCTATAAGACAACAATTTTTATGTTTCAATATGACCAACTTTTCATTTGGAAGGGTGGATAAGTGAGTCACGTTAAAACGAGTTAGATGAAAACAGACTCGTCCAATATGGTTCGGGTAAATGATTCATTTTTTGTAATATTTTGTAAAATTATTTAGGCTTGTTCGCTTTATTTACATTATGATATGAAGAATTTGATAATATCTTTGAACTAGTCTTACGACCCGTGTGTTACATGAGTTGAAAAGAAAAATTATTATTAAATACGTTTAAAGTGTACTAGTCGTGAGAATATAAATCTGTAATGTATAAGAACGTGATAATTAATAAATTATAAATTACATGATAAATTCAAATATATATGAAAATACACAAAATGTTTATAAATCTTTAAAAACTTCTTTATATATGACAATTGAGATTGTACTTGAAAGTTTATAATTCTCAACCAATATAACTAGTTTTAATCCATCTCGTCTTCTAACTCATGACAATGCAATATACAGTTGCCCGTGTGAAAAATTTAATTGTTTAAAAAACTAACCAACTCTTGATAATGATTGACTCTGAGTATAAACTTAATAGAGTAAAAATCTGATAAATTATTATATATTGGTCGCTTCGACAATCGAACTATGCAAACCTTGATGGTATGATTACGACATGATATCTCAAGATTCTTTAACAAAGTGACCTTAGATATAGTAAAAGACATGTAGAATAAACAAAACATTTAGTGTGTTAATATAGAAAATAATAAACATTGGAAAATAATTTTAGAAACAAAACTATAAACATTAGCACCATGGTTAAAAATGATCTTCAATTAGATTTTTAAAATCTATCCTAAATCATATCAGTGTATAATATAGAAAAAGAATAAGGTAAATTATAAAGAATATTTGAACTTTTCACCAAGCTGCACGACATAATAAAGTATTGTCAAAGCGAAAACGATAATACAAAACCCTTCACCAAACTGCACGATATAAACTAGCGCAAGGTGAGTTTAAGATATATCTACATTTAATAGTCGATTAAGATTTTCTAAATGCTTAACAATTTATCTATGTATACAAGTTGTAAGTTTTAACCGGGGTCAAAATATATAAAAATGATGTATCATGTACTTGATTTAGCTCATGTTTTGTACAAGGGCATCAAAATCTAATATATGCTACATATTATGCAGGATATTATTTTTCATGGCTTAAACCTCTGACCTCATAGTCACAAAACATTACTTGTTGCTTCAAAGTCACCCTCGATCATAATATATAAACATATTAAAATTTTAGTTCTAAGTGATTTATATTTCACCGTGTTAATTTGTAACCAAATTATATATACTTTAAAAATCATAATGAGCCCCACTAAAGCATAAGTTACAAGTATTTAAAACATGTTTTATTTTGTCTTTTTTAGTGTATGTTTTTCTTTTTATTTCTGTCTCCTTAAGTTATCAATATATACATTTTATATCATTTAGTTATGTGTTTATTTTATTGCATAAAGTACAAGTGTTTAATGCATATTTTATTTGTCTTTTAGTGCATTTTTTTGGTCTTTCTGGCCCCTTAAGTTACCAATATATACACTTTATACCCTTTATTTATGTGTTAGTTTTTTTGGCAAATTCATAGATTGTTACTTTTTGTATTCCTATTAAAGCTTTAAAATTTAATATTTTCTATTTTGAAAATATGTCGTGCAACGTGTCTATTATTATATACGTTTCGATGTAATTTCATTTAAAACATTGTTGTGCGTCATAATATACAGGCTATCGAAACACAGACATATAAATCGTTAAAGTTGATCAAACTCTTTTATTTTTTTCTATTTCTTTTACTCTTCATCCTACAACTTTTTAATTGTGATGTTTTCATAAACTTCAAATTTGTCTTTATTTTTATATAAAGTTTAAATTGTTATCAACGATATAACAATTTCATTTCTCTTATATAAATTTAGGTTTACTATCAACGCCACTTATAACTCTAGGATTTGCGGCAACGTTTCAACGTTAGTTGATTGCATGGTCTTATGCCTTTCGCCTCTTCAACTAGCATGTTTGTTGCAACGTTACAATATTAGTTTTTGCATGGGCTTACGCCCCAGGCCTCTTTCAACTCATGGGCTGACTACAACGTTTATACGTTAGTTTTCTTTTCATGATCTTACACCCCACCGTCTTTAACATATTAGTTCGTAATAATGTTTGAAATTTAGTTGTTTATTTTACTCCCAACAACACGAGGGTCTCTTACTAGTTTAAGTTCTAAAATGGAAGAATTGTTAAACACTTCTACATTGTACATCCCTCTTATTACTTAAAACATGAAAGTCAATAAGGTCTTTCCGATTGTATCGATTGTATGTAACATATGCTAGTCAATAAGGTAATTCATGAAGTATTCTCAATTTAAAATTATAGACAAAATATAACACTTGTATCATCTTAATATTAAATAATAGTGTTATTAATGTTTGGTAAACCATCACATGGTTTTGGGGGAACACAAACACATGTCAAGTTACGAGAGATTCTTTGCCGTTGTTAATCAAATTGCAATACTAATAAATTAATAATCACACGTGCACACAAGTACAAAACCTCACAGAGAGTATCTTAGGCCTTCGTAGAACTTCAAGTACCAAAAGAGAAACTTTTGTAGAATTCACCAACCAAGTGGTAATATCTTAATAACTCTATCATCAACAAATATGAAGAAAAATGCAAGTGTTAAAAGTGTCTGTTGACCGTTCGGTTGTCCAAATTTGACAATTGACAGAATGCTTTCTAAAAAACTTAAGATTTTTCTAAAAAACATGAGTTGCACCTCTAATTATAGTTAATAAAAAATAAAACTTTATATAACGCTTATCAAAAAGTTCTGATTCTAACATCCAAAATAACATTTTGAAAAGGCTAATAGATTTGTAAAACTAATAACTTTAAGCGTGGAAAAATTAAGCAAGTCCTCAAGACTTATAATGAATATAATATAAGTATGTAAATAAAAAGTTATATATTTGTAGATATTTGTTACATAAAATATAACTAGGTTAATACCCCGTGTATTATACGGGTTAAATAAATAAAATATTAAATAGTTATTAACAAAAATTAATGATTAATAAAACGATCTTTTGATAAAAGATATGATTGACATTATATACAAGTGATAAAAGGATGTTGTCATTTTTTACACTTTTGTTAATTTTTTTTGTTTTTCTCAAAAAAGTAGGCTTTTAAATAAACTATTTCAAACAAACTGTTTTTAATAAAGTGTCATTTTTAATAATTTCTTTAAACTTTGAACTTTAATTATTTTTTTTCATAAGAATTTTATTTTTTTAGAAAACACAGGTATCAAAATATGTTGTACTTTTTAAAAAGTTTAATATTTTTTTAAAAAATATTCTTGTTTTCTAAAAAGTTATTTCTTTAGAAATTGCATTTGTAGAAAGATCTCTTTTTTAATTTAATAAAAAAATGATATGAAAAAAAATTAAATATTATAATTAGTAGTTAATGTGACATTTATTAGGATAGAGAAGCTGAAAAATAAAATTTAGGAGGCTCAAACTTATATCAGGTGGCTTTCAAAACCTTCTTTTTTTGTATAGATAGATTATAGAAAAGGGAAGAAGATCTGTATATTATACGATAACAAATTTTATACTTAAATTGGATACTTTTTAATTACTAATGTAAACAAGTGTTTACAAAAAAAATCTAGTTCCAGATAGATTCGAAATTCTTTATTTAAATTTATTATCTTTAACTATTTAATTCAAAATCATTGAAAAAACGAGGGGTGTGAATGTGTGATTTTTTTATAAGTTACAAGTGTAAAGAATTTAAAACATGACAAAGAACTACCATGTGTTTGATAGATCTTTGACCTTTTTTTATATTTTAGATTGCAACATGCAAGATTATTATTTGTTAATATTACACTTTCATGATAAAAAAATGTCAATTCTCTAATCATGATCGAGAAATGTTATTGCATGAGTTACGTGACAATCTACAACCTCAAGATAATGAAAATTTGATAATTGAGATCACATAGAACACTTTGTCGTGGGTCTCGTAAATTACAACGAAGCATATCAATTAACCTTTAAAATTGAAAAGTCGAATAGGTCATTTCAGAGAGTAAGAAGTTGCAAAACTCATAAGAAAATGAGCTTGAAGCATTGGACAAAGCCAATACCTTATACACAAAACAATTTAGAAATAAGTTTGTGGATAAGAGATATCAAGGAAATGGGTCCAAAAGCGTAAAGGGGAACCAAAAGAAAAGTTTAGAAAAGACAATAAAAAGACCAATGAAAGAAAATCAAATACATTTTTTTTTAACGGCTAAATTGGAATCACTCACTTGAGTATCATCGTGCCACCAGTGTTACCACGCGATCATATTCCACCACCAAGTCACCAATTCAGGAGGAAACTCATAATTATGAGAAAATCCCCTTTGTGAGATTCGAACCCATGACCTAATAGGCCCTAAGTCTTATCCCACCACCAAGATGCCGCTGAGCTATGATGCCTTTGGCAGAAAATCAAATACATAGGTGTTACACGTAAACCAAATTGCACTGAAAGACATAATACACTACAAAGCAAGCAAGAATGAGATATTATCTTTTCTGATTTAGAATGGGATGATTTAAGTTGTTTGACCTCAATGTAACATGGAGTCGAGGCCAGGCATAAGTAAACCGTACAAGCAGTTGTAAAAGTTAATGCTTGTTGATTTTGTTTTAATCCAAGTGCTCTTTGAATGCATAATATGAAAACGGGTGAATAGATTTCAAATGAGTTCGAACACAAAAACATAGTTAATATATATTATGAAAGAACAAAACTTATATCTCTAACCTTAATGAAAAACATGAGTATTTGAACATACCAAAACAAAGGAAATTTTAATATGGTTAACATTAAAAAATGGTTTTTGTCGAGTTCTGAAATGTTACTAGATGTTATGTAAAATTGGCATACTCGCATCACATAAACTAGTTGTAAGATCTATTTTATGGAAAAAATACATTCTTCATAAAACACATTTAATAGAAGTTTGTGTATCATACTAATTTTAAGATAGCAACGTTTATCACGTACCTTAAGTTTGAGATGAAAATTATGACATTATTTTATAAATTTAACCCAATCTTGTATAGTATTAGCATAATTGTTATAGTTATACCTTTTAACTTGTTTTTTTTATAATGATTTAAAAAATGGTACATCTATAAAGTTGTTTTGTAGCACCCGTATACAAAGATATATATACGAGTTGACCAAATTAAGAGATAGATTTAGTTGATTCTTACATGTAAAATTTGTATTCTAGATGGCAGATGATGTAAATCTTTCTTTATTTATTATTACTCTTTTTGTTATTGTAGCATTTGTTTAAACAACTTGACTACTTGAGTATTTGAGTTTATACGAGAGTTATTGGGCCAGCGGTTTGATTTGGGCTACAAAAGTTACAAAAAATGACACTATGACAGAAATCAACTTCCAGCTTGAGTTTATGAGACTTATTGGGCCATTTGAAGAGCCTTTTGAGGCTTAGAGCATTGAACATCGCCAAAGTGTGATATATCACTGCATCGGTCCCACCCAAAAATCGCCCAAGTGGGTCTTTCGAAAAACAAATTAAACAAACTACCTTTCAACCTTTCGAGAATTCTAGAGTATTTAGAATCATCTTTATCTTTAGAATATATAAAAAAAAAGTTTAACACTTCTTTTACATCTCATTTCTTATATTCTTTTTCTTATTCCATAAATAATAAAGTTCATATCTATGGGTTAAATTGTGAGTTTTTATATGGGTCCTAATAAAGAGACACCCACTTTTTTAAATCGACACCCCCCTATACGCCGCGTATGGGTCCATACGCGGCCCATACCCGGCGTATAGGGTACGACCATTAATGCGACATTAATGACTGACAACCGACGTCACATCACTTCACCTATACGGGGCGTATAGGTCCATACGCCACGTATAGGTCAGTATCGATTTAAAAAGAATATAAGCTATACGCCGCGTATGGTGCCATACGCGGCGTATAGATCCTCAGCCTACTATATCTTTCAAATTTTCTATTTTTTACACACACTTCAAAAAAAAACACTCTCGTATAGCACTATACTCCACGTATTGATCTTCGATTTTTCAACATCCAGGTACGTATTATTGTTCATACATCATTATTATGTTAATCGTTCATTGATTTAAACGTTAAAGTAGTGTTTTATGCCCCAAAATGCGTGATTTAAAAACTGGATTAAAGAACTATACGCCGGTACAGCCCCGCGTATAGGGCTATACGCAGCGTATAGTTCTTTGGTTGGGGACGAAGACACATTGGTGTGTACCCTATACGTGGCGTATAGATGTATACGCGGCGTATAGGGTATTGCAATACGCGACTTGGGGGCCATACGTGGGTCCCCTATACGCTGCGTATAGTCCTATACGCGGCGTATAGGGTCGGATTCGACCTATACGTTGCCCTGTGACCCATACGCTGCTCCCTATACGCGGCGTATAGCCCTATACGCGGCGTATAGGGTAAATATATGTATACGTATACATATATGTATACATATATACGTATACCTATATACGTATACATATATATGTATATACGCATATACATATACATATACATATACATATACATATACATATACATATACATATACATATACATATACATATACATATACATATACATATACATATACCTATACATATACATATACATATACATATACATATATATGTATATACACATATACATATACATATATGTATATGTACATATATACATATAACATGTATACGTATACGTATACGTATACGTATACGTATACGTATACGTATACTTATACGTATACGTATACGTATACGTATACGTATACGTACGTATACGTATACGTATACGTATACGTATACGTACGTATACGTATACGTATACGTATACGTATACGTATACGTATACGTATACGTATACGTATACGTATACGTATACTTATACGTATACGTATACGTATACGTATACGTATACGTATACGTATACGTATACGTATACGTATACATATACATATACATATATATATGTGTATATGTGTATGTGTATATATATATATAGATACGTATACGTTGTTTTTGACCTATTTGTTCACCTGTGCAGACATGTCTTCCGATTCTGAGATCGAGGCTGACGTTGTTGACCATATTGCCGAGCATCCTTGGCTGCAGTTTGATGCCGGTTCCGTTGAGCACGCTAAGTGCTCAAAATTTATTCGGATGAAGATCGGTCATCAAAAGCCGTAGATTGGGAGGTGATGGCTGAGTTGGGAGAGCGCGATCGTCTTGCTGCTATTATCGGAGACGATACGCCGTGGAGACGTCTTTTTGAGATCGCATTCTTACCGTCCCACCGTGAGCTGGTAGTGGAGTTTTTATCCACATTTACATATATTCGTCCAGATGAGATGGTGGAGGACGATGAGCGATCGGAGATATCTTTTACGCTTTGTGGACATGCACATCAGATGTCCATTGAGCAGTTTGCAGTTGTCTCTGGGCTTTATTATGAGCCGGAGACTGTTACCCCTCTGTTCACTGAGGGTATTACTGAGATGGAGGAGGGCACATTGAGAGAGTGGTGGCATGAGATTGCCGGAGGTCCGTTTCAGAGGACTAAGGGCAGGGTCACCGGCATTCGAGATCCTCTCATCCGTTATCTGCATCGGATGATCGCCACGTCCATCACGGGACGTGGCAAGAGTCGGGAGTGGTGTACCATTCCCGACTTATTTTACTTATACTGTTTGATTACGGGGACCAGGTGTAACCTGGCGAGGTGTTTGGCGGAGTATTTTGCTTCGTATTATCATCGGCAGGAACGAGGAGCGGTGTACGGCGGCGCGTACATCACGTTGATTGCCCGATCTTTAGGTTATCTTCCTCGGCATCTTGGTGACGTGTCTCCGCCGATCGAGCCGGTGAGATTAGATCGTCGTACGCTATTCGGCATGCGTATTATACGCCAGTTTCCGGTTGGCATACGATTCTCTCTTCGACCCGGGGAGATCTGGCAGCCGGCACCAGTTCAGCAGCTCGGCCCCGTCGATCCACTGCAGCAGCACGGGCAGCCGCATGATCAGCCACCACCCGACGAGCAGCCACATGATCAGCCGCCTCCTCAGCCACATCAGCCGCCTCCTCAGCCTCAGATCCCACGACATATTTATAGAGAGGTGAGGCTGCCTGCACGTGTGGAGACATTGTTGCAGGATATGTCTAGGAGCTTACGGCAGCAGAGTCGACGGCTCGATCGCGTTGAGGATCTGATGGAGTGGCAGGTTCAGTCAGAGATGGCGCGGCGTTCTGGTACTGATCCTCCGCCGTTGCCACCGCCTCGAGATTACCCTGACTCCCCGTAGTTTTGTATTGTAATTTTTATTTTGTTATGTAATTTAAAACTTTGTAAATATATTATCAGTTTATGTTCATCTTTTATGTTTATTATCAGTTTATGTTTATCTTTGTAAATATATACAGAC
Source organism: Flaveria linearis (assembly GCA_024085815.1). Lineage (NCBI taxonomy): Eukaryota > Viridiplantae > Streptophyta > Magnoliopsida > Asterales > Asteraceae > Flaveria > Flaveria linearis. The sequence continues at coordinate 97,731,555 of CM044004.1, forward strand.
ATACAGACATACATACATACATACATACAGACATACATACATACATACATACATACATACATACATACATACATACATACATACATACATACATACATACATACATACATACATACATACATACATACATACATACATACATACATACATACATACATACAGACATACAGACATACAGACATACAGACATACATACATACATACATACATACATACAGACAGACAGACAGACATACATACATACATACATACATACATACATACAGACATACATACATACATACATACATACACACATACATACATAAATAATTTTAATTCAAATTATATATATATTAAAACTCAAAAAATTAAAAAAAACACATACATATATAAACTATACGCCGCGTATAGATCCATACGCGGCGTATAGCTCATCCACTACAGCCCTCTTGCGACCACGTACAGTGCTCTTGCGACCAATTATTTTGTACTATACGTGGCGTATGGCCCCATACGCCACGTATAGTACAAAATAATTGGTGCTCATGCGACCGCTACAGTCCTCCTGCGACCAATTATTTTAAACTATACGTGGCGTATGGATCCATACGCCACGTATAGTACAAAATAATTGGTGGTGTCAGATGTACTTTTGTACCATGTACGATTACATGGTACATACGCTGCGTATAGGATCCTATACGTGGAAGACGTGGCAAGCCTATACGTAGCGTATAGGCCCATACGCGGCGTATAGGATCCTATACGTGGCGTATGGACCCATACGCCACGTATAAATTATTTCGATATGACATGACCCAAGATTCGTTTTCACCTATATAACAACGATTTCGATAACACTTTCGATATGCTTTCGATTCCTGTAAATCCCAAACGTATTTCTCTCTCAAAATATCACACTTTTTATTCGTTCGGTATGTCGTTTTGGGACGGTAACTATTTGTTTGGTGAATATTCAAATGAATATTCGTTCGTGGTGGATAGTAATCAAGATGATGCGTACGTTCAATCTGCTTACGAGACAGGACTGCCAGATTTAAACCAATCGTATGTTCCCGATGATGAAGTTGAGTTTTGCCGAGAGTCAACTTACGACACGCAACAAAATAATATACTCTCGAGTGATGAAAAACAAACGACAAAAGTATCGTTTGAAACATCTCAAAATTTTTTATCTCTCGATGAGCTAGTCTGTTGGGCTGTTAATAGAGGACGTGATAATGGTTACGTTATTATTACACGAAGATCAAAGAAAAAAGAAGGTCAGGTCGTAAAGGTATGGCTTATCTGTGATCGTGCGGGCGAACACAAAAGTAAAGCGACAGTTAGACGATCTGGTAGCAAAAAAATCGGATGTCCTTTTAAATTGGTAGGGATATACGACAACAAACGTCGTTCGTGGAAATTAGAGGTGCGAAGTGACGAACATAACCATGATCCTGCTCAACATATGGAGGGGCATCCTTTTGTAAGAAGGTTTTCTCAAAACGAATACAATTTGGTGGAGCAGCTTACTGATCAGAACATGGAGCCTCGTAGCATCTTATCAGCTATTAAAAAGCAAAATCCTAATAACGCATCAATAACCAGAGACGTATACAACGCTCAATATAAGATAAGAAGTGAAAGAAAAGTCGGTGAAACACCAATGCAAGTCTTAGAAAACCTTTTATCTATTAAAAGGTACGTTTATTACACCCGAGGTTTTTTTTTTCAATAGACTTAATTAAAATGAAGCCTAACTTGTATTTGTATCCTCACTTAACAACATCAATTTTCCTTCCTTTTTCAATTAAAAGGTATGTTTATTACACCCGAGAAGATCCCGATACTAATGTCGTAGAAGATATATTTTTTTGTCATCCTAAATCATACGACACTTGGCGTGCATTTCACGTGCTGATGATAGACGCTACATATAAAACAAACATGTACAAGCTTCCGTTTGTTCAGATTGTTGGTGTGACCTCCACACACAAGACATTTTGTGTTGCTCATGCGTTTATTAGCAAAGAACGGGAAGATAATTTTGAATGGGTGCTTAATAGATTGAAAGATACGTTAAGCAAGTGTATGGAGCCGCGCGTCATAATAACAGACAGAGATCTCGCTTTAATGAACGCATGTGTTAAAGTGTTTCCGAATGCTTCAAAGTGTTTATGCAGGTGGCATATTGATGAAAATATCGCGAAACACTGTAAAGCAAGTTTTACGAGAGATGACTGGAGAAAGTTTAAATATGCATGGGCACGTTTGTGTGAGTCTCCCACGGCGGAGATTTACGAGTATAACTATAACCTTCTTTACGAACGATTAGTTGAAGCGAATCGAGAAAGTAAGTTTTTATTATATTTTAATTATGTTTTATTATATTTTCAATATATAATTTAAGCGTGATTTATTATATTTTCAGAGGTATTGTCATATATAAACAGAAACTGGTTAGAGAGTTACAAAGAAATGTTTGTATCAGCCTGGACTAACTTGAACCGCAATTTTGGCCAACGCACAACAAATAGGGTGGAGAGTCAACATGCAAATTTAAAAAGATATCTTAAATCAACAAATAGCTCACTGGATAGACTTGTGGAGTTTGTAGATCAATTGGTGAACGCACAAGAGGTAAATTTAAAAGAAAGCTTTGAGACAAGCAAAATTAAAACCATGAATCATCATAAACTTCCGCTATTTGATTACTTAAGAGGCAAGGTTTCACACATAGCTCTTGATTTATTAGTTGCCGAAAACACTAAATTGCATGTGATGCGCTCTGCAAATGCAACATGTGGTTGTCATCTTTTCACTAGTTGTGGCTTGCCATGTGCTTGTCGGCTGGAAAAATATGAACATTCTGGTAATAGTCGCTCCATCATTATCATTTTTCTATTAAAGTGACAAATTATGTATTAATTTATACTTTATAATGCAGGCACTAAAATTCCATTAGATGCAATTGACGTATTTTGGACGAAGCTTGATAACATTAAGCCATCATATACGGTGGATGAAAAAGTTGATGTTGAAGAAGAAATGGAACGGGTGAAACAACAAATAATGACACAACCCGCAGCTGTAAAATTTAGTTTGGTGGAAAAAATAAAAAAAATTGTGTATCCATGGAAAAGTAACAAAAAAGCGCCTGTTGTTCAAACAGATATTCGCGGTCGTCCAACGTTAAAGGTTCAACAACAAAAGTACGACACTCAACAAAGTACGTGCGACATGCCGAGACATAGCTCGTTTATTGCGTCTCACATTTCCGGAAGAACAAGTTCAGCTGTAAAGCCCCAGAAGCCTGCCATGCAACGTAGTCGTTCAACCTCATCTAAAGTATCACGGGGTACTAATGAGTTTTCTTCGATTGTCGGAGATAACCAATTAAACAATATAAACAGGTTAAAAAATTGGATTCCGTCAATCTTTCATCAGTATATTTCACGTATACGAGATGTCCGACCGATGGGAATTGTGGTTTTCGATCAATAGCTTTAGGCTTAGGGTTTGACGAAAATAAGTGGATGTATGTGCGGACACAGCTTTTAGAAGAGTTGGACAGACATGAATTGGAGTACAGAGAAGTTTTCGATACTTTGTACCCCGGACAATATAACGAATTACGTCACACCATCGATTGGCAAAGTGTGGAACCTGCACCAGAAGAACATTGGATGATAATGCCGTATACGGGATTAGTGGTTGCTCAAAAGTTTGGGGTTATTCTTCATTTACTAAGCAATAATGGCTGTCAAACATTTTTCCCATTATGGGCTGATCCGAAAACTGTCATGCCTCATCATGTCGTGTCGATTGTTCATGTCAACAACAATCATTTCGTCCACGTTAAGTTAGAAGGAGATTATCCGATGCCAACATTAAGTAATCTTTGGATTCTTAACCGAAGCGTACGTGCTGCAGAATGAGAGATTATGTATAGGATTCGTATCTCGGAATACAACGCAATAATAGAGAATAACCGAGAACCCCCGGCTTATATAAATTTATTTTAATTTATAATTTGTAATATGCGAATTATATATTTTAATTTTAATTTTATTATTGTATTCATATTCTATATATTAAAATAAAAACTCAAAAAATTAAAAAAAAATAAATATATAAGCTATACGCCGCGTATGGTTCCATACGCGGCGTATAGCTCTTCCACGTATGGGTCATAAGTCACGTATGGGTATAAAATGTCAAACCCTATACGCCACGTATGGTCCCATACGCTGAGTATAGGGTATAAAACGTCAAATCAACAACATACCCTATACGCCGCGTATGGACCCATACGCGCCGTATAGGGTATAAAACGTTAAATCAACAATGTACCCTATACGCCGCGTATGGACCCATACGCGGCGTATAGGGAACAGGGGTGTTGATTTAAAATTAAGGGGTGTCTAAATAAAGGGACCCTTTTATATTTACCAACTCATTATTATTCCCATTGACTTTTTATGTGAGTGGAAGAAATAGAAAGCTAAGTAAAAAATGATTAAAATGGATTATATAATTCAATAGAGATAAAAATATAAAAATAAGATGTGGAAGGTTTTTAAAAGATTAATAAAATTTAAGGATACATATAATTTTTAGTTAAATTATAATAATAAAACAAACAACCTGCTAAAAAGCTCTTATACTTTCAAATTATGTTTCATAAAACCTTTAAAGGTTTAAGGGACTGTTTGGTAATATCTGAATGATTAAATGCTGAGCTAATAAGAGGTCTAAACCATTAAGTGTTGAACCATTAAGAGGCCTGAACCATTAAGAGCTAGTATATCATTTAACTATTCAAAGACAAATGTTTGACCAATTCAGATAAGAGGTCTTAACCATTCAACATTAGACCTCTTAACCATTCAGCATTAACCATTCAACATTAACATTCAGCATTAGTATAATGCTTAACCATTCAGCATTAGTATAATGATTAACCATTCAAAGACAAATGTCTTAATCATTCAGATATTTGATCGCGAAACAAACAGTCTAAATTATTAAGTGCTGAACTATTCAGACATCTAAACCATTAAGAGCCTGCCAAACAACCCCTAAGTCTTTAAACATCTTTAATCATTTTCAAGTCGTTAAATACATAAAACAATAAGTATTAATAATTTAATTTGTAAAAAAAATACTTAAATACTTATTTCAAAATAAAATATAATAATAATAAAACTATTAGGAAACCCTAATTCTAACAAAACCTTCCTACGGTCTCGCTCTGCTCGACCACCACTAGCCGGCGAAAGGTGACCGTTTTTCTTTGAATCTACATTAATTGCTGAATATTTACACATTGATTGTCTTTGTTGCATATGTTTACGACTTGGTTAGTTGTTAGAATAATTGGATGTTGAAACTCTTGATGTAGATTAGCCTATGTGAAGCCCTAATTTGGAAAATGGGTGTTACGTGTTCTACCATTTTTATTTGAACTTTGATAATGAAATTGGGTGTTTCAGTTATTTATCATGTAATTATTACTCGTTTACTTTTGACTATATTCTTGTAGAAAGTTTTAGGGATGCTTTTTTACATGCACTCCGGATTAAATGTCCCAACGAATCAAAACTTTATATTAGCTTAATACAAGTTATTTATGGATCTTGTTACTTAATCACCCACCAACCAAAGGGCTTTTAGCCTAATGGTATTCAGTGTGTACATACTATACTACATAGTGGTGTTTCTTCTCATGAGGTTGAGGGTTCAAGTCGTCGAATGGATATTGTGTAGTGTTAGGAGTAAGATCAGATGGATGTGTGTGTTTGGCGTTTAAAAAAAACTTAAATACCCACCGGTTCCGCAAAAATCTTGGACCCATTTGGTCTATTAGAATCAAATTGTGGTATGTATTGATTGCTTCGTAAATCGTATCCTGAACTGGGTATTTTATAGTCATGGTTAGTGATGGCAGATCATATGGATTTGATAGAAACTGATGGTTTAATTGTTTGTGTGACAACAATATAGGTAGCCGTGAGTCTGTGAAGAACAAAAGGAGGTAGAAAGATGAACAAGAAGGAAGTGTTTAAGCTAGCCAAAGGTTTCAGGGGAAGAGCAAAGAACTGCATCAGGATAGCTAGAGAAAGGGTAGAAAAGGCCCTTCAGTATTCTTACAGAGATAGACGTAACAAGAAGCGCGACATGCGTTCCCTTTGGATAGAACGCATCAATGCTGGCACTCGTGTACATGGCGTATGCTATCTGTCTCTCTTATCACATACAGGTCATGGGTAGACTATTCGTTGGTTCACTTATCTTTTTTCTTGTACTTGATCTCAGGTGAATTATGGTAACTTCATGCATGGACTTGTGAAAGAAAACATCCAAATAAACAGGAAGGTTCTGTCTGAGCTATCAATGCATGAACCATATAGTTTCAAGGCTCTCGTCGATGTTTCACGCACCGCTTTCCCTGGAAACAAGAACACCACACCAGCTCCAAAGAAGGAAGGCCTTTCGATTTTGGTTTGATCACAACTTTTTTGTTCATAATGCTTTAAAAACCTTGTGTTAGACCTGCTTAAAGTATCAAACACAATTTCCTGCCATAATATTATAAACATTGATCCCGCTTCATGAAACCCATTTTACTATCTGTTTCTATTTTAGGCAATTAACCTTTGGATATCAGACTATCAGTCATGCAAGTGTGTCTATTATGTTACATAGGAGACTTATAATCAAGAAAAGATCTTGCGTTAGTGGACTGAAAAACTTAGCATTACTATAATCATAGGCCATGTATACAACCGTTTTGTCAACTGTGAAAATGTCACAATCAGGTTAAGCTGTTGCTGCTGATTTGCATGAAGCTGATGACAGCAACTTCTATCTGTCACAATCGTCGACGACACCATAGGGGTGCGGTATTCCATGGGTCCACATCACTACCTTACTTCCATGGTCACCCCTTGACGATGTATATCTATGTTTAGTAACAAACGCTATAAACAACCACAATATCACTTCTAAGCGTGCTAAAACGCTTAAAGTGACATCTCTTCAATACATAAAAGAAACTCTAATCTTAAACTTTTTGTTTTCATGGTTCAGTCAATAAAGTCATCAACAAAAAAACAACAATGTTAAGAGAAAAGCATATACAGAGTACAATGGTCCGAAAAGTATATACAAGATATAATGGCATTTTGAAGTAAGATTTGTAGTTTGAAATTGATTATTATAATTTCAAATCACAATAATTAGCTTTGGACTGTTTGGATACAGGAAGTTTGGCTTGACCATATAACTGTTAAGGCTTAAATAATTTGTTTTAAATACTGAGTTTCATAAATCAAAATCAATCATGTAAACTTCAAAGTCCAAATATTGACCTCTTTACCTTTTTCGCATGTTATGAGGACCTAAATGCATCATGTCATTTCCACAAGAATGCTTTCTTTGTTGGGTATCGTACATTTGTAATACTTACAAAATAACCAAAACTCTCAAAAGTTTAATTATCATGTGATTACAACTTTAAACAACTAAAACATCCAAACTCCACGTGTGTTTCTATTCTCAATTTATTTATTTTAATATATCATAAGAATTTACGAAACTTTGATGAACCCAAATTTGATACCAAATCATAGGATGACAATTTTTTAGGGGTGTTTTAGCACGTATAAAAAGTTAGTTGTAATAAGTATATTTTATCGACTTCTAGTCATAAATATAAATTATCTTTAGAACATAATGAAAAAAATTCACACTTAGATAAAATAAGAAAAGATATAATATAATACAAAGAAAGTAATTTTAACTAAAAAAACACATAATTTTAAGACCCTAGAACCTCGTTTCACGTCCTTTCTTGTTGCTTCCTATACGACCTTGAACTGTTGTCTTTTACCCTCAAGCAGCCACGAACACGATTTCATTATAGTTTCCTATCTAGGGTATATCACATATTGCAAGATGATATTCAAATTTGTATCAAATCCTATTTACTACTACACGGACACATATGGGGCGGATAAATGCAAAACTTCATTGAACAATGATGATTGTTGGACATTAAGGCTCTTGTTGCATCTGACGACTCGAAAATACATATGTCTAAACCATAAATCCTAAGATGTTATCGCTTCAAACATGATTGGTGGGTGCTTATGATCTCCTCCAGTGTATTGCCTCGCCATTTTGTCGGGCAATTTATCCAAGTCTAGTGTGGGCAATCTATGCTCCCTAACATTCCATAAAACCATGTATGCTCTCATGTGTTGTGTATAATAGTTGAGTGTCATTCTCAGAACAAGTTCTTTTCCATACAACTTAATAATACTATCACAAAAGATTTGTAAACTCCTTACAGGAAGTTCTCTCAAACATTTACATGTGTATTTAGACTTTCAGTATGCTGAACTTATGTAGCATTGTAAAACTTCTTTATCTTGCATCACAACCCATTCTAAAGTACACTTAAAATTCCTATCTATATCATAAACAATTTGTAGAAATAGATCTTTCTTTTTTCAAAATGTTCTTCAAAACATGTCGTTGTTAAAAGCTGTATTGCTATCAACCGGTTAATATTCAAAAAAATGTGATCATGTGTAAATTCTCGGTCTCTACACACACGTATTTTAGCCCAACAATGTCTTGAACTTCATAACGTGACAATGAAATAGGTAATGTAGTTAGAAATTTGAAAGTACGTCTACTCGTTTCAAGCTCATATTCGTCAGAACTTGATGAACCATACAGAGAGCGTGGAAGTTCAAAGTGACCCATAAGAGCATGCATTGTTGTGAGCGGGAGACTTGGGGAAGTCTTGACCCCGGGTGGGAACACCACTCCTCGTCTCGACTTTAATTTTTAGCCCCCGGCTTGATGAATATTCACCGGTTTCCACCAATTAAATTTGTGTGTTTAGAGTTGTACTGTAAAACTTCCACAACACACCAAGATAAGGTGCGAAGGAATGTAACAACACACTATAAAGCGAGAAAAAATTAGGAAAAAAATCGGATGTGACAAACCGAGGTGCCATAAAACCTAAAACCAACTTCCTCCCATTTAAGAAATGGTGGGACACCTTTGAAAGAGACATAGAAAGTGTCCTAATATTTAGACACCCACCCAGATAAATCGACACCCCATATAAGTCGCGTGGGTTCATACACGGCGTATAAGGTCGAATGCACTGAAAACAGGAAAATTCAGGGGGTGTCAAAGAGCTATACGCCCCGTATAGCGCTATACGATCCTCTCTATACGACACATATAGGACTATACGACGCGTATAGCAAATTTCGACACTGACTACGAGAAAAAATCAGGGGGCTGTCAGAGGGGTTATACCCTCCCTCGCGTATGCAACCATACGACCCCCTATACGACCCGTATAAAATTTTTGGGATGTTAATTTAAAATAATAGAGTGTCCAAATAACCAAATCGTATAGAAAATATTATATTTTAATAGGAAAAAGTATCAAATTGTACAAAAATATATACAAGGGTAAAAATAATTTGTTTTATTAAATATTTTTTAAGGGACCTTATTTTTATACTGTATATTTGAACGGCTATTTACCAAAACACCCCTGAACATATTCCAAATTTCATCTGCCATCACCTCGCGAACACCATAAAGAACACACAAAAAGAGTGTGTACTACCCCTTCTCTCTAGGTATCACTCTTCAGTTCATCGAAGAAATTGAACAATCAATTTCATTTCAATGTTAGGCGTTCGATCTCATTCACCTGCAAATTGCTGTGAATTTGAGTTTCCAACTGAAGATTAGGGCTTATTTCGTTGTTTAATTTGAAAAAAACTCACGAGTTTTTTGAGCCCTAGAAGCAGTTTTGTTTGAACAAGCAGCGACAACGTTGGTCAAACGGTCAGATTCAATCACCGAATGGAGGGAGGTAGTGATACCTTTTCCTCTTCTTCTACACTTACTTCTTCTGGTAATAACTGTCCCGTTTCCTTTATTGACATGTTGTTTTATCGTCGCTAGATAGAGGATGTGGTTTGCTGCTAAAAGATGATTTCTTTTGTTCGTATGCAAGGGTTTAGAATGATTTTGAATGTCATTATTGTCAAATTTGATCTTGTTCAAGTGATTGTTACTGGGATTGAGTGAGAGAGATAGTAGGGAGAAAGGAACATTTTTGAGTTATTTGAAATGAAAATAGAATTGTATGTTGGGGTCTTTGTGCCTCATCTCCTGCATGCGTTAGTGTTTGTGTGTGTGTGTGTTTGACTATATCGTATAGTTCATATCTTGTATGTTTGGGTGTAAACAAGAGTCCTTCTACATGTTTTACATGTAACTCCTATCTGTTGACCTGATCTCTGTTGTGGCTTTGAGCCTCATAGAGTGACTTTGTGTCTCATAGAGTGACTTTGTGTTCTGCATGCTGTTGTAGGGGGAGGGTTTTGGAGTTACTGAATGCTGTGAGGCTTAGGCTTCTACTTGAATTAGTTGGTGGTTGCTTTCAGCTTGCAATTTTATTGGGGCTATGTCTTTGGAATGAGTTTTTTTGAACTTGAGCTAAAGATTATACCTTGTCTTGTCTTGTGGCCAACAAAATGTTTTACGATGCTGTAACTATGTGAATGTTATTAATAATACAATGGTTCATTCTGCTATGGATATTACTTCTAATGTCAACGTGGGTCAACTTTCGAGCATTCTTTTAATTCCCTTATACTGGAGCAACGAGATTTAACTGCAAGTTAGTTATCCTCTTGCATAAAGCTTTCTCACATGGAAAGATCGTGTGTTGGATCTTAATTTAGCAAAGCTAGTAATGTACTTTTTAAGATAATAACAGATAGAACCATATTTTAGGCATTAGCATGACTGCATGAGGTCAGGGGATGAATTTTGAGTGCATGTAGCCAATGCAAGTGACTACTTCATTAATTAGGTTTTTGACACAGGCAACTTGAATAACCAAATAAACATGAACATGCATCGTGTAGTAATTACGATGTAGTATCTGAACAAAATGATAACATGGTGAGAATATTTTTGAGTAATTTGACTTCAATGTTTTCTTTGTTTTGAGGCAGTAAATATATCAAGTGAAGAAGTAATAAAAATGTCAAATACGCACACATAAAGTAGTAAGCACATGTGAAATTGCAGCATTATGTTATTTTTTGAATACAAATGATTTTTCTTTACAGCCATTTAATTCTGGGACAATTTTGTGCTCTTAAGTTGTGATTTATTTATCAAATGTTTGTACAAGATTTTTTTCATGTATAATATATCTCCAGTCTCCCTTACAACTTTATTTCAACTTCAGAGATACTCGATGGACATTGATGACAACGATGCTCAAGACCACAATCTTCACATAGTTGGGGAAGGAAGCTCCAAAATTTCTCCTGTATTGCATTCATATTCTCTTCCCAAATTTGAGTTTGATGATAGTTTACATGGTCATTTAAGGTTTGATAATCTTGTTGACAACGAGGCTTTTCTTGAAATCACTAGTCAGGAAGATAATCACTGGATTGAGGAATATTCAACTGCTGTGAAATCAACACGAAAAAATGTATGGTCGGAAGCAACATCTTCAGAGTCTGTTGAAATGCTTCTAAAATCAGTTGGACAGGAGGAAAAGGTTCTAGAAGAAAGTAATAGGCACAGTAACTTAACTAGTGTTATGGATCCCAAGGGGGCATTAGAATCCATAGTTTTAGGTGACAAGTATAATTCGTCTGTTGGTGATGAAGCAATTGTTGGTGATGAAGTAATTGATAAGATATATGATGATGCAAATCAGGAGGCCAGTAAAATAGAAACTGAATCTTTTGTTATTGAGTTACAAGAAGATTCTTCTGTCTCTAAGGTAGATTGTGGAAATGCAGGCTCCTCACAGAATATTGAAACTGCTAGTGGCATGTCAAAAGACAGTTGTGATAACGATCCTGATTATATTACTAAGGGTAAAGAGAATAGTATGGATACTTCAACCAACAGCGGCACCATTGTTGAAACACGTACATTTAGTGTCAAAAAGCTCTCAGTTGTTCTAAATGTGGAATCTGTTGACAAACCATTAGTTGAAGGCAGTGTATCCGTTAGTGAGGAAACAGAAAATGGTGTTGGAAGTGTTGTCCAACATGTTACTTCAGGTACATCCATGGTTTCCCCAGGAAATAACCAATTTGAGATCAGTGAAGGAATCAAGACTAATAACGTTGGTAAAACATTACAAGGATGTTCTTCAGCTGACATTTCAACTGAAAACATCTTAAATAAGGATGTAACAGTTGGAAATATGGACAAAAATGTTGCTGGAGCTGCTGATAGCCAAAAGAATGTTGAAGTTATTGAAATAGCTCAAGATGAATCTAATATGGTTGTTTTAACAGATGCTGGTATATTAACATATGATTATAGATATAAATGTAGACACCCGTGATATTATTTGAACTAATTATTGTTTGATTTTGTTTAATCAGTTGTGGCTGTGGAATCAAGTAAAAAATCATCTCCTGACACACCTGATGGTGTACAGTTACCTTCAGGAACTGTTGCTACATCTGATGTTACAGAAGACACACCAAGATCACCTATACTTGGGGTCAGTTTACTATCGAATGATAACAAAGAAAAAGTGGAGGCAGAATTCACCACCGAGGGACCTTTCCAGCGTGCCCCAGAAGTTGTAAAGGATACAGTTTCTGATGATGATAAAAAGTTTGTACACTTTAATGCAGGCCGAAGTGAAAAAACAGTAGATGATGACTCAGGAAGTCTACTGGATCCTAAGGCAACACAGGCAGGAGAAGATGAAGCAGAACCTTTAAATTTAGCAGGTGATCTTTATTTATTTATATTAGTTATAGTAAAATCCGTATAATCAGGAAAGAAGCACATTTGTGTATGTCATGAATCAGGAATATTGCATGAAATTAATAAGATCATTGTTTTAAAGGAAGTGAAGCTGTTTTCGAACATAAATTTGATTAATTTATAGACAGCAGGATCATGGAATTATGTAAAGGAATGCAAAAGGCTGCATAGTAGTACCAAAAGTGATTAGTTTCTTAGGAAATTGAATGTTAATGTACTTATAATTTTTTTCCCACAGATGTGATTTTAAGATGGCCACATAGTAGACAACAAATTGATATAAGGATATTATTACTTCTGATTTACTAGGCCATCATATCCGACCAACAATGTTCACATACATCTTATTTTGTGACTACTATTCTGATTACTTGAATGGATTTTGCAGTTAATCCAGATCTGCAGCCGCTTTCTGTTGATGTAGCTGGTTCATCTGGATGTGACACTAATCATTCTTCTTTGGATAAACCTCAACCTTGTTCTCTTTCAGACGCAAAAAGTATTGAACTTTCTCCAAATGCAAAAGATAAACATGATGTAACCAAGGGTTCCATGCATGAGAATGCGACACTATCAAGTAGTGCTACAAAAGAAGAAAAAAGCCTTACTTCTGAGGTCAATGCAAGTACAAGTCAAAATCTTAATTTGTTGAAGGTATTTTCTCTATTTATATTTTCGTGCTGTACTTTGTTTTACATTATGGTATAACCCTCTTTAATAAGGCTTTTTTTTCCATCTACATCTGCTTAGAATATGGTGTCATCGATTAGTTCTCCTGGTAGCCAAGTAGATGTAGATCCTATTAAACCACATGAAGATTCTCCTGTTAGTCAACCACTTCGCAGTACTGCCACTGAGGCAGTATCCAAAGGAACTTCTGAGCGTAAACCAAGGAAAAAATCTGTTGGGACGGATACCAAGCAAAGTAACAACATGAAGGAAAAAACTTCTACTAGACGTTCACGTAAAGTAGAAAAAATGGCTCCATTGCCAACACCCCCTGCAACTGGACATGTTACTCCAGTCGGCAATCCAAAGCCTGGTGACGTGACTCCTATTTCTACATCATCAAATCTACCCATTCTGAATAATTCAACCCCTGGATTCCATAACTCCTTCACCGACAACCAGCAAGTCCAGTTGCGAGCGCAAATTTTAGTATACGGATCAGTATTGTAAGTACTAACAGTTTTCATACATATGAATATACACATGTATATCGTCTTTTGGGTTTTTATATGCATGACTGATAATTTCAGATCTGGAATACCACCTGAAGAGCCTCATATGATTGCTGCATTTGGCCAATCTGGTCAGTCTATTTACAGTGTTTATTTAGTATTATATTTGTGCAAAAGACCAGATATCTCATTTTAGTTTCATCATGTGTCACTTATGTTCGCAGATGGTGGAAGGAAAGCATGGGAGACTACTTGGCATACTTATCTAGAAAGGTTTCGTGGTCACAAGGCCCAACCCAACAACCCTGGTTCAAGTACCCCTAATCAAGGAATAAAATTAGGTTCTGCTCAAAGCAAAATTCCCTCCAGTATTTCTTCGCCGATTGTTAATCCTGTTATTCCCGTTTCATCTCCTCTTTGGAACATTCCTACCCCTAGTGATGGTTCGCAGCCTAATGCTATGCGTAAAACTAATCCTTTTGACCCGTATCAAACTCCAGGGGTGCAGAATTTTGCTGGGCATAACCCTATGTGGCTATCTCAGGGCCCGTTTCCTGGTCAATGGGTTGCTTCTTCACCAGTTGCTTCCTTCAATGCTCGTCTTTCTACATTGCCTATAACTGAGTCGGTAAAACTAACCACGGTCAAAGAATTAGGTGCTCCAAGCATACCAGTGATTTCCATGGGCCCTAGTGCTTCTCCAATCATTTCTCCAATGGTGTCATCTGGTAAAACTTCAAGTGATTCAAAAAGCAGAAAGAGGAAGAAGGTTGTCAGTAGTCAAGTTACAACATCAGCTGCCTTATCGACACCTGCTTCCATCAGTTCTAAAAGCAATCCTGGTGATTTTGTATCAGCCATAACTCTTGCATCTGCTCATGGTCAACCTAGCTATGTTGACAAAAACATAGAGAAGATTGTAACACTGAGCAAAATTGAGGAGTCAAAGGTTCAGGCAGCAGATGCCGCAGTGCTCGCCGCTGCTGCTGTCAATCATTGCCAGAATGTATGGAGTCAACTGGAAAGTCAAAAGAATGCTGGTCTTGTTTCAGATGCTGAAGCAAAGCTTGCGTCTTCAGCTGTCTCAATAGCAGCTGCTTCTTCTGTTGCTAAAGTGGCTGCCGCTGCTGCTAAAATTGCATCAAATGTTGCTGAACAGGCAAGATTAATGGCTGATGAAGTACTTATATCAAGCAGAACTGAAAATTACGACCAAAGCACCACTTCTTCAGTAATTTCTGCCGCTAAAGAAGCTGCTCGTAGGAGAATCGAAGCTGCTTCTGCTGCTTCAAAACATGCGGAAAATCTAGATGCTATTGTGAAGGCTGCTGAGCTGGCAGCAGAAGCAGTATCACAAGCTGGGAAAATTGTTGCAATTGGTAATCCTTTGTCATTAAGAGAATTGATTGAAGCTGGTCCTGAGGGTTACTGGAAATCTCCCCAGTCATCCAGTCAGCAGGGTCATTCTGATAAACAGAATTTTGAAACTGCTCTTATTGATAAAGAGAATTCTGGAGGTTTGGTCAAGAATCCGATGATTATTGCAAGCCATGGTAATGATAAAAGTGCAGCAAGGGGTCGTAATGGTTCTAACTTGTCCAAAACCGTTGGGGTAATTACTAAATCAGAGTTTGGATCAGTTCATACTTCTGATGTTGACCAGAACATGCCTCAAAGTACTTTTGGCACTTGGAATGAAAACATTATTAAAGAAGGTTGTCTTGTTGAGGTAAGGGAATAGGAATATGAATTTTCAGATGTTTACTTTTCAACAATAGGTGGCAGGACGGGCTGGTCAAATGGGTTAAGATAACAGCTCAAAACAGTCATTTGGTACCAGTTGAAACAAGCTATGTTTCATTACAGAAATTTTACATTACATTAATATGTATACCCATGATGTAGGAGGTTGTATGCATTAAAGAAAGACTTTGGGCGACTTCAATTTTGTTTGACCATTACCCATTCCTCTTTAATTAAGTTATTTTATGGTGTGACCTGTTTGAGATATAACACAACCTAAATTTTTCATGTTCATCAATAAAAAGTCTGGAACTGCTACTCTACCATGCATTGTTGTAACGGGGAGATGCTGTCAATCTCACTATTCACGTTTACGATGTTTGGCAGTTTATTTCAAAGCACTATGGCAATTTAATAGTTATATTGTCTCAATCAAAGTGATGTATGCTTATGTGGTATATGCACTATAATTTGGTTGTTATCGATGTCGAGCCGGGGGTCTCTTTGGAAGCGGTCTCTCTGTCTTCCAAGATAGAGGAAAGACTGGCCACCACCTACCCCTCCCAGACCCTACTTTCAGTTGGACATACTGGGTATGTTTGTTTGTTTGTTTATTGTCTCAATCAAAGTCTGCTGTATTTGTATTTTTTTTGTTAGGTGCGTAAGGACCGTGACCAGAAGAAAAGTGCCTGGTTTGCAGCAAATGTATCGAATCTGAAAGATGGAAAAGCGTTTGTCTGCTACACTGAACTCCTATCAGATGATGGTAAGATCTTACAATTTACAAATCACTTTTATATGAATATTAGGTATAATATACACAGTAGGCATGTTTTATATTTGTTAAATCATCCTCCTACAAAACCGTTTTTTGTTCTTATTTATATTCTTCCTTTTGGGGTCAGGAAAATTAACCGAATGGGTCCCACTTGACGTTGAAGGCACTGAGCCACCTAGGATACGCATTGCTCATCCTATGACTACCATGCGGTCTGAAGGCACTAGAAAGAGAGGCAGAACTACCTTCACAGATTATAATTGGTGTAGTGGGGATCGAGTTGACGTATGGGTCCAAGATTGGTAAGCATTTTACATCTATATATTTCTTGTTATTGAATTTTGAATAATCAATGCCAAACATTCAAACTGACATGTAGCTCTTCGTTAGAAGCTGTATCTTATTGTTAAATGTTTTCCAAACAAAGGCCTGCTAAATGCTTTGGTAATACCCTTTTTGTAGCTGGTGCGAAGCAGTTGTTGTGGAGATAAGTAAGATTGATTCAACTTCTCTTGTTGTCCAATTTCCTGGTATGTATGGCTATATAACATTGCCTTAAAACGTTCAGCTTTTTTTACAAAATGTGCTGAAGTGTTGGCGTATGACCTCATTGTACCCCATTCTGACTTGCAGACCAAAGAGAGACATCTGCTGTTCGGTCATGGCATGTCAGGCCAACTCTTATCTGGAAAGATGGCAAGTGGATTGAGTGTTCTAGTCTGAAGGGATCTCACTCATCAGAGGTAAGGCAGTCTTTGTTTTATTTTATTATTACTTGTGTGTGTTGGTGGTGGTGGTGGAGTCGGATGTGGGTTCAGAAAGTGGTTTATCTGATTATCGCAACTTAAAGCAGTAACGATCAGTTTTTGGTGTTTGGAAAGTATGGTTATCTGAATATTTAAGAAAAAATAATATTATTGATCTACCACATGTTCATTGCCAATACTACTACCAAAATATATATATTTCTTATGTACACTAATTTAGTGTATTTTTATAAGTTCCATAGTTGATGAAAGCATAGTTGTCATTTTGAACTGAAATACTTGTACAATATATACAGATACTGTTTTGGTCATTCTATCTTTTACTTTCATCAATAGAACCCCATCTAAACTCCATCTCCATGTAACGCATGTTACAGCTTATGGTTATTCAACATCAAATAATCATTTTCAAATCACACATCCAAACACCCACTTACCTTATAATTTGTTTGGGTTTTGTGTTCTTTTTAATGAAATATATGATTGCAGGGTGATACACCACATGAAAAGCGACATAAGATTGGTAGCCCTGTTGTTGAAGGTAAAGATAAGGCTCAATTGTCACATATTCCTTTATCCTCCCAAGGAATATCATTTGATTTAGGTCAAGGTGCTAGAAATGTGAATAAGTCTGACAGTCTTAGAGCAACAAAAACTGATCTGCCGAAGAAACAATCGAGGGTGGTTTTTGGTGTTCCTAAACCAGGGAAGAAACAGAAATTTATTAATGTGAGCACACATCGTGTTGATGACAGAAACAATAAAAATAGTACACCAAATGATATGCCTCAAGTATCTGGGGACCGTGGATCTGAAAACCATTCTAAAACCTATGCCAAGGAAAAGCAGGTTGCTGAAGTCAAACCCAAAGCTATCAGGTCAAGAAAACCACCAATTCCCTCATTCAAAACGCTGATCCAAAAGGATAAGTCGAAACCTTCTAAACCTGCTTCACATGATCCTATTACGAGTGACGAAACTTTATCGGATCAACCAAACAGGACGGAGTTCGACTCTTCCAACATTGAGGATGCGAAGGAAACTTCAACATCAAAGGCAGTAGGAAAAACTGCAGCCGCAGACCAGAAGGCAACTAATGTCGGGGTCGAAGCTAAGTCAACTTCAGAAACTGAACCACGCAGATCAGTTCGTCGAATCCAGCCAACTTCAAGGGTAAAATAGTGACTGCTACTTGTGTTTGTGAAGTTTTGTTCAACTTTTAAACTGAAAGCTTCTTTTCTTGCAGTTATTAGAAGGGTTGCAAAGTTCACTGACTATTTCACATGCAAGTCAAAGAAGCCATAACAAGATTACATCAAAAGGTAAATATTTGCACAATCTCTATTAGTCTATTTCCTTATACATCAAGTTGCATTTGAATTAGCCCTGACCCTGATATCTTCATATTCTCATCACCTATGCATTTTATTATTCTAATGATAAATTTACCCGGCTTTATAACAGGGAGTACGGACCCTAGCTGAGACGAGCACTTAGACCGGACGTGAACCAGTCCAGCTCCAATGTTGTGTGTAAATTAAGCAGAGATTTGAGAACTAGGAATGACTTATATTTCAATAAGCTTGAAAACATATCTTTAGCTTGTAGAAGATGTTCATAAGATTGGTAGTCCTGTTTTCCTTACCAAATTGCTATGATAGGTACTGTATATTGTTGTTTTTATGGTTAGTGTCATAATTATGTTATTAGACTGTTAACATATCTGTATCGAGTTATTACAGGGTTTCGTTTATGTGCTTGCTGTGAGTATGATTTTGCTAAAATCCGTGTTGGATTCAACCGTTAGCCTGATTTGTGTCTGGATTTGTACCAGATACGTAATTATACGTCGCTCTGCTAATGTGGTATGTAGTTAACAAAAGTTTACAAATTGATGGTAGATTAAGGATGAATCAAAAAATAACCATGTTCTTGAGTGTGTTATATGATTAAAATGCTATATCACATATGTTTTTACGTATATGGACGTGACAAACACCTTTAAGACTCATGTATCATCTTTTTCTTTTTTTTTTTTTTTCCATTTTTTATTTTTAGAATGACAAATATACGACCTTGATTTGAAGGATATGTGGTCTTAATCGGGCCTAGCTATTTGATTTTCAGCAGGGACCATACCTTTAACATTGTCTTTTCCTCGTTACTGGAAAAACTTGAGAGAAAACTCACTAATGAGAAAATTCACTAGCTTAACTCTAAACATTTTTGCTATCAAAAAATGTCTTTTCATGTATCATCTAACATTGTCTTTTCCTCTTCGATAGTAAATAATACGCGAATGAGAATCATTTATACACTTTTAATGTTTGTTTAAGTTGTGATTTATGTATTCTTTTCAAGCTAAAAAATTGATATGCGACTGAAAATATGTACACAAATATCAAATATGATGGTCCTCCTTTTGAGATTTTCCGATACATATTAGTGTTGTGTACACATCACATCTATTTCTTGTGATAGTCGTATATTAAAATAATCTTACAAAAGTTTGTTGAATTAAGGACGTTTGTATGCTGTATCAAAATATGTATGTGCGTGCATCATGTGATGTGTGTAGCTGTGAATGTAATCAATGGTGTGTATATACATATGTATACATGTGGGGTGTGAAGTAGGTTGAGTTAAATGCAAGTGCATTTGTCTATCACCCTATCTTAATATGTATATATGTATGCATGTGAGATCTGATGTGTGGTGTTGACATTGGGATGATGTGCGGGTGCCTGTGAGTGGATATTATGTGGATGTCAGATTTTAATCATTTAATGATTAATATTATCTATTCTATTTAAAACATTTGGTCGGTGTGGGTTCTTCTGGACACTTCCGATGTCTTTTCTTATATATGGCGTTCTTCTTCTTCCTTCGGTTCCCGCTTTGCTTCCTCCTTGCTGCTTCGCTTATCAGGTGTGTATTTTCATAACTATAGTCTTTAAAGTTTAATCTTTAAAAAACAAACTTTTTTCTTACGGAATAGGCCGGAGTGGATGTTTAGGCGGAGGAGGGTGGTGGAATCGTCGCCGTAGGTGATGTGGAGGCCCTGAATCAGAATGTTAAAGAAGTTTCTATTGATTGAATAATAGAAGAATTACATCTAAATATAAAGAGATACTAATTACATCTAGGTACCCTAGACAATTAGGAATATTACTAAAATAAAGAACATATAGCCGACATAGTTTAATATTTGTTTAATATTCCCCCGCAAGTTCAAGGGCGGTTAGCAATCTGCAACTTGGATCGGAGGAACTCAAATTTTTGAGAAGATAAGGGCTTGGTAAAGATATCAGCTATTTGATCATTTGTGGAGATAAACTTGACATTGAGCTTTCCCTGAGTAACTTGTTCACGAACGAAATGATAGTCAACTTCAACATGTTTTGTTCTGGCACGGAAAACTGGATTGGCCGTAAGATAAGTTGCTCCAAGATTATCACACCAAAGTGTTGGTGCTTCACTCTCCAAGCCCAGTTCTCGAAGAAGAGACTTCAGCCAAATTAATTCTGCAACTGTATCCGCAATGGCTTTATACTCGGATTCTGTTGAGGAGCGAGAAACGGTTTTTTGTTTACGAGCGGACCAAGAAATAAGATTAGAACCTAGATAGATAGCAAATCCCCCCGTGGATCGACGATCGATTGGGCAGCCAGCCCAATCAGAGTCCGAGAATGCTTGAAGATTAAGGGACCAGTGTGAATCTGTAAATGCCTGAAGCCGATAACCGGTGTTGTGACGAATCCGAAGACCCATATTAAGTGTACCTTTGAGGTAACGGAGAATTCGTTTAACACCAGCCCAGTGGTTGTCAGTGGGAGCATGCATGAACTGTGTTGGATCATGATAAGGCTGGTGCAACCAAATTCACTTCATAGTCATCTTTTGGTACTACATTCAAAGGCTTCCGAAGCTGAGCAAGAGATCTTCCGAAAGTCTAAGGAACAACAGCTGAAGACATCTTCCGAAGACAAAGTCTAATGAAAGAGCTTCCGAAGACAAAGTCTGAAAGAGCTTCCGAAGACAAAGTCTGAAAGAGCTTCCGAAGACAAAGTCTGAAAGAGCTTCCGAAGACAAAGTCTGCTTCCGAAGACAAAGAAGACTCCAAGCCTCGGAAGAAGCAGTCTTCCGAAGTATAAGTGCCTTCGGAAGAAGTTATTCTTCCGAAGCACTTTATCCTTCGGAAGATATCGCTATGTCCAGCAGATAAAAGTATGGTCCCTGACAGTCCGCTGCAGACCTCTGATACAGCATGGCATCTTCCTAAAGAGCCATGTTGTTGACCATACTTTATTCTACTGTTCACCTTTTTATGATAGTACATGTTACCAACTTTAGTTGGTGACAAAAGGTAAGTCAGGGACATGTCCTGACTACCAACTTTCAGACAAAATGTCTGAAAGACCTCACCTAGAGTCTTGTAGTATAGATGTAAGGTTAGAGGTGTCCAGCTGGTATCAAAGTATATCCGGCTGTAGGTAGTATTATATATATCTTCTCCCTGTAACTCTTTATGTAAGTGATTTGAGTCCAAGAGTCTTGTAATCCTTTGAGTTGAGAAGCAATATATAAAAGTACCTTGAAAATTACTTGCTGTGTTAATTTTCTTACTGCTTGTTACTTGTTATATTGTGATCAACTCTTCATAGACTGATTGCCGAGTGTTGATTCACAGTGAGTTGAGAGAAAAACCTCCAGAAATCCGATCCTGCAATTGGTATCAGAGCTCCAGGCTCTTGATTGTGAGATCTTACCATCCTAATCAACCTGTTTTTCCCTCCTCACCACAATCCACTCACTCAAATGGCTGCTCTCTCCAAGGCTGATATGGAAACTGGTACCTTGACCAAGTCCCCTATGATCACCCCTGAAGACTTTGACACATGGTGTATGCGGATGGAAGGCTTCATCAAGTGTCAAGACTCAAGAATGTGGGACTCCATTGTCAATGGTCCTTTCATACCAAGCACTACATCTGCCACTGGTAATCGCATCATTCCAAAAGATGTTGATGATTACTCAGAGGAAGATAGGAAGAGAATAGAGCTAGATCAAAGGGCTATGACTTGTCTCCAAACTGCTCTCCCCAACTCCGTCTACAGACGCTTCAAGAAGTGCAAGACTGCTAAAGATTTATGGGAAGCTTTGAAGCTGATGTATGAGGGATCCAAGGAAACTCAAGAGAACAAGAAAGATCTCTTGAAGCAGCAGTTTGAGAACTTTACTTTCAAGGCTGGTGAGACCTTGACTCAACAATACTTCAGGTATGTTGAGCTAGTAGATACTCTGACGGATATTGGAGTAGCTCTTGAGAACAGGGACATAGTTAGGAAGTTCATGTCCTCTCTTCCTAAACTATGGACTCACTACTGTGTTGTCATCAAGAGAACTTCGGACCTTAAGACTCTGTCTCTCACAGAGTTGTATGGTATCCTAAGTGCATTTCAGATGGAGATGAACATGCAGAACTCCTCTGACCACTCTAATAACCAACAGAGTTCAGCCCTTCATGTGGTTGAAAGGGAAAGCATGGAACCACAACATCAGTTGCTATGCTACCCTGACAACTCACACACTGGACCCTTCATCACTCTACCTGAGACTCCAAAGTCTCAAAAGGTTCAACACAACTCCTTTCAGGATAGTTGTGCCTTTGTCTCTGGAAGTGGACACTCTGGTGATTTTCAATACTGCTTTGATGATCTTGAGTGCTTTAATCCAGATGACGTGGAGTACATGGACATTGTCCAGCAGATGGCTCTTTTAACTTACAGAGCGAAGAAGTTCTTCAAGAGAACTGGAAGGCAATTCCCTCAAAACCCAGTCAACAGCAAGTTTGGGTTTGATAAGAGCAAAGCAAGGTGCTACAACTGCAACCAACTTGGTCACTTTGCTAGGAAATGCAAGGCTCCCAAGAACAACCCGGGAACCCCACAGGCCTCCACACATCCCACTGCTCCCAAACATGAAGAAAAGTCAACTGAAACAGCTGCTGTTGCTCAGGAAGTTGACTGGAGCTTCATGGTACAGGATGTGACTCCCGCTCAAGCACTCATGGCCGGAACAGATGATGATCAGGTATATGAACATCTTTGTACTGCTGCCTGTATTGCTAAAGTTAAATTGTATAAGGATTACATTTCGGAAATCAGATCTGAGGTTGAGTCTTTAAATGTGCTAAAATCTGACTTTAAAAGAGCTGAATCTGACTATCAAAGGAAAATTGATGAGTTAGAGAAAACTGTGTCTCTTTTGAAACATGAAAAGACTAACTACAAGACTCAAATCAAAGATCTGATCTCCAAACTTTCTGAGGTTGAAGCCCAGCTAGTCACAGCTGAGGCTCAGGCCAGGAAGCAAGCTATTGCTGAGCAAAGCTTCCAAACTATTCTTGCATCAACCTCTCATTCCAAAATGTTTTATCAAAACAAAGAAGGGTTGGGAACCAGTGAAATAGCTCCACCACACTCTTATGAGTCTATAAGACTACCTAGATGTGGTACTGAAGAGCAAGAGGTTCCAACTGCTGACCCTTCTCCATTGGAACTAGAGGATGAAGCAAAAATAGTGGCCTCCACAGGGGAGAAACAGGAGGATACACCCATCTCCACCTGTGATGACCAAATCCTAACCACCAAGGCAAGAAGAAGCAGAGCTAAAGCTGCTAGAAGGACTGCTAAGAAGGTTGCAGAGTCCAAGCTTAAGTTTGACCCTAAGCAAAAGGGTGTCTTCATTTCTGCCGGGTTTCAAGTGGTAGGTACTCCTGATTCAGGAAAGGAGTGTAGTACCAGCACTCCTGTCCTACTGAAGGATCAGAAGTTGAAAGGGAAAGTTGCTGATGAAGAGAAGAAACCCAAGAAACAGCAACCTGCAAGTTCCCAGAAGACTAACATTGCATGCATAATGTGTGGTCTGCACAACCACATGGCTAAAGATTGTTACTACAATCCAGCAAGCACACATTATGCAAATAATGTTAGAAAAGAAGTAGTCAGAGAAGGTTTCTCAGTTGGACCACTTCAAAAGGTCCAAATGATGAAAAAGGGAAAGTTGGTCTCGGAAGCCAAGTTGCTTTCGGAAGAAACTGCTTCTTCCGAAGGTAAAATGGCTTCGGAAGCCAAACCTTCTAAGGTTCGGAAGAACAAGAAGGCTCCCTTGAAACCATCTCAGAAGAAGACTACTTCGGAAGAAAAGGTGGTGAAGGCTTCTTCCGAAAAGAGAGAAGCTTCGGAAGAAGACCATGCTGCAAAAGCTTCAACAAGCTCATCCTCAAAGATCAACCAAAGGATGGATTGGAAGATCAAGGAAGATGCTGCAGCCCAAACCTCTTCTTCAACAATGACCTCTATTGAACCCCATTGCATATCTTTTGGTTCAATTATGTCACTATCTTTGGAAGAGCCCGAGACCTGCAAGGCTTGGGCTTCCAAACAAAACTAACTATCTCATCTTATGTGCAGGGACATCCATTTGACAAGAACAACAATATCTGGATTGTAGATAGTGGATGCTCCAGGCACATGACAGGGAACAGATCTCTCCTTCAACAATTCCAGAACTTTGATGGAGGGCCTGTCCAATTTGGAGGTGAGGCCGGAGGATATATTTCTGGCAGAGGAAGTATATCCAATGGCAGAATAAACATTGACAAAGTTCACTTTGTCAAACAGCTTGAACACAATCTGTTAAGTGTTTCTCAATTCTGTGATCAGAAGCATCAGATGCTCTTCACAGAACATGAGTGCATTATCCTCAAACCAGGGATGACAATTCCTCCGGAATTGGTGCTTCTCAGATCTCCCAGGAAAGGGGATATGTACAAGCTGATATGAACAATGCTTCTCCTATGGGTGAAGTATCATGCTTTCTTTCCAAAGCTGATAGTGATGAGTCAACACTATGGCATAAACGCATGTGTCATGTGAATTTTAAAACAATGAATAAATTGTCTAAAAATAACTTGGTACATGGTTTGCCTAAAAAGGAATTTTTCTGCAAAGATAACTGTGTTGCATGCCTGAAAGGGAAACAACACAGATCATCTCATAAATCCAAATGTGTTAACTCTATCACTACTCCATTACACTTATTGCACATGGATCTCTTTGGTCCCACAAGTATAATGAGCATTGGAAGGAAATCATACTGCCTTGTGATCGTTGATGATTTCACAAGATTTACATGGGTATTCTTTTTAAGAAGTAAAGATGAAACTGCTGAAACTTTAAAATCTTTTATTCTTAAAATAGAAAATCAAATTGATCACAAGGTTAAGATTATTAGAAGTGATCAAGGGACTGAGTTTAAGAACTTCGTTCTTGACTCATTCTGTGACTCAAAAGGGATTGCCAGACAATATAGTGCTCCCAGAACTCCTCAACAAAACGGTGTTGCTGAGAGGAGGAACAGGACACTTATTGAGGCTGCTCGGACCATGTTAGCTGATTCAAAGCTGCCTCTAACATTCTGGGCAGAGGCAGTCAGCACTGCATGCTATGTGCAGAACAGGGTTCTTGTAGTTAAGCCCCATGGAAAAACCCCTTATGAGTTATGGAACAAGAGGCCACCGTTCATTGGCTTTCTAAGGTCCTTTGGCTGCAGGTGTACCATACTTAACACAAAGGACAACTTGGCAAAGTTTGCTGAGAAGTCGGATGATGCTATCTTTATTGGATACTCTTCTAGCTCTAAAGCTTATAGAGTATACAATATTAAGAATCAACAATTTGAGGAGTCATCCAACATAGTTGTTAATGAGCACACCCTTGTGTTAGGGGGAATGGACCTGAGTATATCTTTGATTTAGAATTGTTTCCAAACTATTCTAAACCATCTTGTGAGAATGTTTCAGCTGGAACAGGTGCTCAAGGTGATACTGATGCTGATGCAGGTCAACTATATGAGCTTCCCAGACCTATTCCAAATTCTCCAAGAGCTGAAGGGCAACAAGCTTCAACTATTCACGATCTGACAGTGTAACTATCTCCAGAAATAGTGAAGCTTCAACAAGTGAATCACTTGATCAACCTCAAAGTTCCTCAGGTGATCCACTACAACACCAGGTTGAGGGAAGTGGTATTCTGAAGGAACAGGCAACTGTTAATACTACTTCACAACCAACCATTGATGATGTTTCTCAATCATTCAATCAGTCCTCATTGAATGACTCTGAAACAGCAGTTGGACAGAGTGATCCAATTCCTGATCAGAATATGTCTAACCTAGACTTATCTCTGCAATTGGAAGTGATTCCTCGTCTTAGGATTCACAACACTCATCCAACTGAGAACATCATAGGGAATGTCTCTGAGGGTGTGAGAACAAGAGGACAAACTCATCATGGGAATGTCTGCTTGTACTCATGCTTCCTGTCTCAGATGGAACCAAAGAAGGTAGAAGATGCCTTAAAGGATAGTAGTTGGGTTGAATCGATGCAGGAGGAGCTGCTTCAATTCAAAAGACAAAAGGTCTGGAATCTATGCCCACTACCATCTGGTCAAGTACCCATAGGCACTAAATGGGTATTCAGGAACAAGAAAGATGATAGAGGCTTGATTATCAAGAACAAGGCAAGACTAGTAGTTCAAGGGTACACCCAGGAGGAAGGAATTGATTATACTGATGTCTTTGCACCTGTTGCAAGACTTGAGGCAGTTAGGATCTTCCTTGCTTATGCTGCATCCAAGAACTTCACAGTCTACCAACTTGATGTCAAGTGTGCTTTTCTATATGGGATATAGATAGGGAAATCTATGTGTGTCAACCTCCAGGATTTGAAGACCCACAGCACCCCAACTATGTGTGCAAGCTGGATAAAGCTCTATATGGGCTGCACCAAGCACCTAGGCTGTGGTATGAGACCTTGTCTCAGTTTCTCCTGAAGAATGGATACACTAGAGGTACCATTGACAAGACTCTTTTCATCAGAAAGAGTGGAGAAGACATTTTGCTTGTACAAGTCTATGTTGATGACATCATATTTGGTTCTTCAAACGACCAAATGTGTAAAGACTTTGAAAGCATTATGAAGCAGAAGTTTGAGATGAGTTCCATGGGAAAAATGGACTTTTTCCTAGGAATCCAGGTGAAACAGATGAAGGAAGGGTTCTTCATAAGTCAATCTAAGTATGTCTCAGACATCTTAGAAAATTTGAAATGAAAACTGTAAACCAGCCAAGACACCCATACCCAGAAACCATAATCTTTGCCCTGACCTTGAGGGGGAGGATACTGATCAACATCAGTATAGAGCAATTATTGGTTCTCTGATGTATCTCACTGCAAGTAGACCAGATATCATGTTTGCCACATGCATTTGTGCAAGATATCAGGCTGCTCCAAAGGTGTCTCACCTAGCTGCTGCAAAGAGAATCCTCAGATACTCAAAGGAGCACCTAAACTAGGTCTCTGGTATCCAAGAAATAGTGATTTCAATCTCTATGGATACTCTGACAGTGACTATGGTGGCTGCAACATTGACAAGAAATCAACATCAGGAGGATGTCAATTTCTTGGTGGAAGGATTATCTCATGGCAATGCAAGAAACAATCCTGTGTCTCTACATCAACTGCTGAAGCTGAATACATTGCTGCTGCTAGCTGCTGTGCTCAACTGCTATGGATTCAAAATCAGATGTTAGACTATGGATTCAACTTCATGACTACTCCTATCCATATTGACAACAACAGTGCTATCTCCATTACTGAGAATCCGGTGAAGCACTCCAAGACAAAACACATTGATATCAGGTATCATTTCATTAGAGATATTCATGAGAAACAGCTGATAAAGTTAATCAAAGTTGACTCAAATGAACAATATGCTGATTTGTTCACAAAGGCATTTGATGAACAAAGATTTAAGTATCTCATATCAGCAATTGGGATGATAAACATTGAATAACTACCTCTTTTGAAAACCTTTTTAAATGAGTAATGTCTTGTGTCAATACAATTTAAGCCCTGTTACAAAAGATCTTTAAATTATTCCAAGTGTAAATTCCTTCCGAAGAGGAACTAACTCTCGGAAGATATTCTTGAATATCTTCCGAAGCTAAATTCTTCAATGGATATTTTCTTCTCGGAAGAGTTTTTGGTCTCGGAAGAAGCGATTGATTTTATATCAGATCTACTTCCGAAACTTATACAACTCTCCATTCGGAAAGACAGTTTTACCTTCGGAAGCAATGCCTTGCTTCGGAAGATAAAATGCCTTCAAAGGACAACTTACCTTCAGAAGCAATATCATGCTTCGGAAGAGAAATTGCTCTCGGAAGAAAGTTACCTTCGGAAATGTTTTACCCTCGGAAGTAAAGGTTTTTATATGTAACGGATATCTTTTGGGCCCCACTCTGTAAAAAGTAAAGATTTTGTTGATAATGTCAGATTATTTAAAATTATCCTTGCCGCCATCATCATTTCTCTGCCGTAAACCACCATACCACCCACAGTAACCCCAAAACAGTTACCCTATTACCACCACCATACCACTATTCACCCCTTTTTAAATAATCTTGACTTATCAATTTCATCTTCTTTTACCACTTTACAGCCCTAACTGTTCCCTTCACTGTAAAACCCTCAATCTCTCTCAAAATTTCAAGCTTACCTTTTCTCCAATGGCGCTAAACCCTCAGCACAATCAAGTCGCATTACTTGACTCGTCAAGAGATGCCGACTTCACCCAAATCATCACCTTTCTCACCGAATCCACCTACCTCACTGCACTCACAGTTAACCCAACCGTATACTCCAACCATATGTCAGAATTTTGGAGCAACGGAGAAACTACAGTGCTGAACGGGGTTCGAGTCCTGAGAACCAGAGTTTGTGGCCAAGAGTTGGTCATCAATGAACAGATCATCAGGAGCATCTGAGCTTCACGATGATGGGGCTCCTACTGAGTTCCCCAAGGAAGACTTGGAAGGCACCTATATCCTCATGGGATATGGAGGCGATGTCAGCAGGTCCACAGTATACAAGTTCAACTTCTCTTACCATTGGAAGTTCCTGCTGCACATTGTTTTGCACTGCCTCTCCAATAAATCAGGGGGTTGGGATCAAATCCCATATGAACTAGGATGCCTAGTTCATGGGTTGGTGAGAGGCCTCAGATTCAACTACTCACGATTCGTGTTGAACAACCTAATCGCCAATCTCAGCAGGGATACATTCTTCATGTATCCCCGATTTCTTCAACACATAATCAACTGTGAGATGGAACCAAGCAAGCTTGTCTGCGCAGCTGCTCTTCCTGTTCCACACATGAGGCCTACCATCTTCAAGATACTGAAGAAGATGTCCACCAACTTCACTGGACGGTACACTCCATTACCTCCAGAGATGACTGAGCGCATAGCTCCTGGTGACATCCCTGTTCTCCCCACAGGTGATGAACCCACACCAGCAACAGCCACCACAATACCAAAACCTTCTTTACCCATCAAAGCCACCTATCAGAGACGCCCCAAACGAACCCTTGTTCAATCTACTCTGATTGAACAAGCTCCTCCTGTTCACACCGAAAGGACTAGAGTGGAATCATGGGCTCCCACTCAGTCCGAGGTCACACCATCCTTCACATTTGACCTCAATGTGGGTTTTGAGCCTCCTCAGTCTCAAACCCCTGAGCCCGAACCCCAAGCCCTAAGCCCACAGGGTGAGTCTTCACACTCCCCTGTGAAGCCTTCTAGGGACAGCCCCACCATAGGCTCAATGCCTGTAGACATTGATCAAGGTCCCGGGTCAGTAGGACTAACCACCCTCTCTTTCACTGACCTTTTACTCCGAACTGATGAAGAGATTACATCTCTCCATGGCCATGAAGTTGATCTAAACACCCACTGAGAGATCAACAGAGCCAAGAGGGATCCCTTGTCTCTAGCCCCCATCAGAAGCCTGCTACTGAGGTGAGTCCCACTGATGTGGAGGGGACTCATGTAGACTCAGCTGCCACTACTCAGAGTCTCTCATTGAGCTCTCAGGACAGTGGTAACATAATTAGGACTGAGTCTACGGCAACTTTGCCCATTGAAATCTCTGAAAGAGATGACTCTGAGCAGAGGAAACCAGGGTGCCAAGAAACCACATCTGGTGGTGAGAGTGAGCATACTAGGTATGTTATCTCATCTCCCCGTGATTCTTCCTATGAAGATGAGGGAAGTATGCAACTAACACTTCAGTACTTGCTTTCTAAGGTCTCCAACCTGGAATCACAGGTGAAGATCTTAGAATCAAGGACTGCCACTCAGCAACTTGAGATTAACTCTCTCAAGGCTAAACTAGCTGAGAAACAGACGGAGAGGTCTGTTAGGCATGTACCTATCCAGGTCTCACTGACTTCTTCCTCTAGCTCATCTAGCTCTCAAGATGATGCTACCAAAAAGGGGGAGAAAGTTCAGAGACAAACACCGAAGGAACCACAGACCCAACTCATTTCCACCCAACAAATCATTAACCTACCTGAGTCATCTCAATCCTTTCTGGAGATTGACTCAAGGATGCTTCAAGATCTCTACAGACTGTTCACACAGTTTGTATTGAGATCATCCCTAGAACAGCCCAGCCCCGACACCACACTTGCATACTTTGGGGCTGAGGAGCTTCAAAGACTGACTGCACCTTCTACCACTGTGGAGGAAGTTGGTCAACCTAAGGTCTTCATGGAACCTGAGATTAGCTTCGAAGGGGAAATGGGGACTGATGGCCCAGCAACTGAAACAGATGGGACAGAATCTGCAGCAGTCTCATCTTCCGAAGCTCTAGCTGAGGCTTCCGAAGCTTACATGGAAGCCTCGGAAGAACAAGACAAATCTTCCGAGGCCGAAATAGAAGCTGCGGAAGGCCTATTTCAGATGTCCGAGGAACTGACCATCACAGATGTCATTGCTGAAATTGCATCTGAGGTGAGCAGGGAGGACATTTCTGAAATACCTCCAACCCAAGCACCAGCTGAACTTCTCTCTCAATCACAGCCCTCCATCCAAGAACCACCACAGTCAAGCACAATCAAAGACAAAGGCAAAAGAAAGTTGACTGCGGAAGAGCTTCAGGAGGAGGAGAAAATTGAGAAGGCCAAAAAGAAGGGTCGGTTTCCTACTGAGAAGCTGTTAGCTGCCAGTTCTAAGGCAGCTGCAGCCAATCAGGAAGAAATCAACCTAAAGAGAAGAACAGCACTCATTGACCAGCTCATCAGCCTAGGAGCTGTCAATGAGGAAATACTCCTGCTACCACTAGAGGAGTTGGTGATTTGGAGAGGTCAACCAGGCTACAACAAGAAAGGGAAGCCAGGTTGGCCTTGGAGAGGGAAGAACAAGAGCAGAGGGAAGCAGCCCTGAGGCTGAGAGAGGCTAGGATCAAGTTCCTCCTCTCAAGAGGCTTCAGTCTTCCTGAACTGTCTCCACATGATGATGACATGATCCTGCTGCTCCACAACAAAGAGCAGGATCAAATGGAGAAGGAAAGGAAGAAGGCTGCTAGGGAGAAGTTAATGGTGAAGAGGAAGAGGGAGGAAGAGAAGGAGGTCACTGCTGCCAAGAAGTCAACTGACAAAGCCTGGATGAAGGACTACCTCCGGGCTCATGGCTTCTCTGGCAGGCAGGTGGGACCTATGTCCGAAAGGACACTCCAGCGGATAGTCAGTGAAATAAAAGCTGACATTCGCTTGGGGAAAAGGAAGGAGATGTATAGGAGGATGAAGGGAATGGTTTTCACCCCAGCCACTCAACCACAGCCACAACCCACTTCAGAACCAACCCCTTTTCCCATCAAACCTGAACCCACTGAAGAAACCTTCACCCCTCAACCCACAACTCTACCCAAACCTACCACATCACCTCAACCACCCAAACTACCCATCCTAAAACCCAAGACTCAACCCAAAACCACTAAACCTAAGCCTACCCAACAACAGCCAAGATCATCCCCTCAGCCTCCTAAACATTTCTCCTTTGAGGAGATGAAGGAGCTCAAGACAAAGCTCATCAATTGCACAACTTTGAGCAGTATCTCCTGTGAGGGAGAGGTTATCAACATCACCTATGTTGATAACTCTTCAAGCTTCCTCACCCTAGGCCAATTTCTTGAATTGCCTAGAGAAACCTTGGGCCAGGCTGCAAGGCTTCTTGGTCTCAACTCCGATACCCTCAATGCTGAGGAGAAGAGACTAAGAAGAAGACTGGTGACTCTGCTGGATACCAGGAAAGAGGACAGGATTTCTGGTCAATCTCCTGGACCTAGAAATGCAATAATCCAGTGGAGGTTCGATGAACCTTCTCACAACTTTGTTGTGGAAAGAGAGAATGGTGAAATCAACAGGCTTAATGCCACTTCTCTGCTGCATCTCAGCAGATTTGATCTTGCTGAGCTTGCAGAGAAGCCATTCTCCAATCCCTCCAACTCTGAGACTGCTGCACACATCAGAAACCACATCAGCGGTCTCCACTTGGCTGAACGAAGTAGAAAAGCCAAGATTGAAGAAGAGTTGAAGATGAAAAGAGTGGAAGACAAGGAAAGATCAACCACCAAAGGCACAACCTTTCTACAGATGGTGGAAGGTCCTGAATTGGAACCAATAGTTCGATGGGAATATGACTATACTTCCCATCAACTAACTCTTTTCAGAGGGCCACAACAAAGGGTACACATAATCCAAGGTGACAGAGTAGAGGTTCTGTCCACCAAAGATTTGTACAAGATTCTCAGCATCACAGCAGGAAAGAATGAAGATACTGATAAACACCTGCTCGCCTTGGTGCTGAGAACTTTGAGAAGAAAAGGGAAGTGAAGTTTTGGTAGCATCAGCCTAGGGGGAGTTTGTTGGATCATGATAAGGCTGGTGCAACCAAATTCACTTCATAGTCATCTTTTGGTACTACATTCAAAGGCTTCCGAAGCTGAGCAAGAGATCTTCCGAAAGTCTAAGGAACAACAGCTGAAGACATCTTCCGAAGACAAAGTCTAATGAAAGAGCTTCCGAAGACAAAGTCTGAAAGAGCTTCCGAAGACAAAGTCTGAAAGAGCTTCCGAAGACAAAGTCTGAAAGAGCTTCCGAAGACAAAGTCTGCTTCCGAAGACAAAGAAGACTCCAAGCCTCGGAAGAAGCAGTCTTCCGAAGTATAAGTGCCTTCGGAAGAAGTTATTCTTCCGAAGCACTTTATCCTTCGGAAGATATCGCTATGTCCAGCAGATAAAAGTATGGTCCCTGACAGTCCGCTGCAGACCTCTGATACAGCATGGCATCTTCCTAAAGAGCCATGTTGTTGACCATACTTTATTCTACTGTTCACCTTTTATGATAGTACATGTTACCAACTTTAGTTGGTGACAAAAGGTAAGTCAGGGACATGTCCTGACTACCAACTTTCAGACAAAATGTCTGAAAGACCTCACCTAGAGTCTTGTAGTATAGATGTAAGGTTAGAGGTGTCCAGCTGGTATCAAAGTATATCCGGCTGTAGGTAGTATTATATATATCTTCTCCCTGTAACTCTTTATGTAAGTGATTTGAGTCCAAGAGTCTTGTAATCCTTTGAGTTGAGAAGCAATATATAAAGTACCTTGAAAATTACTTGCTGTGTTAATTTTCTTACTGCGTGTTACTTGTTATATTGTGATCAACTCTTCATAGACTGATTGCCGAGTGTTGATTCACAGTGAGTTGAGAGAAAAACCTCCAGAAATCCGATCCTGCAAACTGACAAACCTTGTTCACAGCAAACGCAATGTCAGGGCGAGAGAGAGTGACATACTGAAGGGCACCGACTGTCTGCCTGTACTTAGAGGGATCATCAAGTAAGGGACTGTCATCCGGTAATAACACAGAAGATGTGCTCATAGGAGTGGAAATGGGTTTGCAATCTGCCAAACCAGCCCGGTGCAAAATATCACCAATATATTTGCGTTATGAAAGAATTAAATCATGATTTTTGTGAACAACCTCAACCCCTAGAAAGTAATGTAATTGGCCCAAATCCTTAAGTGCAAAAAGGAAGTTAAGCTGTTCAATTATCTTTGAAACTGCAGTGGAATCATTGCCCGTAATGATGATATCATCAACATAAACAAGTAGATAACGAGAGAGCCCGAGGATTGAAGGATAAACAATGAGGGATCGGTTTTGGACCCATAGAACCCTAACTGATAAAGGGCTGTGGACAGCTTGTTGAACCAGGCACGTGGGGCCTGTTTGAGGCCGTAAAGGGACTTGTTTAATAAACACACATGTTGAGGCTTAGTAGGATCAACGAAGCCTGGAGGTTGACGCATATATATAGTTTCTTTAAGATCACCATGTAGGAAAGCAGTTTGGATATCCAACTGCCGGAGAGGCCATTTATTTGTGACAGACAAGGACAAGACGGTGCGAATAGTGGTAGATTTGATGACCGGGCTGAAAGTCTCATGATAATCCACACCATGTTGTTGGTGAAAACCCTTGGCAACAAGAGGCAACAAGACGAGCTTTGTATCGGTTGATCTTACCATGTGTATCTGTTTTCAATCTGTAAACCCATTTACAATCAATAATATTAGCATTAGGTACCGGGGGTACAAGTGTCCACGTGCCATTTCTATGAAGCGCGTCCAACTCATCGGACATAGCCTGGCGCCACTCATCATACTTGTTAGCAACGGTAAAACTGGTCGGTTCAACGGGTGAAGGAGAAGAGGTGGTGGCTGTATAGGCAGCAGGGCTGTAACGATCGGGGTGTTTTGGATTGGGTCGAAGGTTGGACGGTCGGGTGCGTGGGGGCGGTTGTGATTGGGTAGAAGGTGGAGGTGGTGGCGGATTGGGAATGGGAGGTGGGGTGGGTTGAGTAGGAGGTGATGGTGGTGGCGAATTAGGCATGGGAGGTGAGGAAGGAGGTGTCGAAGATGAAGCCGATGGTGTGGAGGAAGGTTGGGTGGGTTCGGATGGGAAGCCAGGTGGAGGATTAGGAAAAATAGAGATATATGGGGAAGCAGGTTGGGGTGGTGGAGTAGGTGATGGTTGATAGGGAAAGACTTGTTCATTGAAGCGAACATGTCGAGCTATATAGATACGGTTATTGGAAGGATCAAAGCACCGATACCCGTGGTAAGAAGGGCTGTAGCCGAGGAAAACACAAGGAGTGGAACGAAACTCGATTTATGATGGTTATACGGGCGAAGATAAGGAAAACATTGAGAACCAAAGACCCTTAGAAACGAGTAATCAGGTTTACGTTTAAAAACATGCTCAAAGGGAGATTTGTTTGAGGAGACGCGAGATGGTAGCCGGTTAATTAAGTACACAGCTGTTTCAAAGGCAAAATGCCAGAAACGCTGAGGATGACTGGAGTGAGCCAAGAGAGACAGACCAGTTTCCACAACATGACGGTGACGACGTTCGACAATGCCATTTTGTTCGCTTGTGTGGGACAAGAACGTCGATGAATGATGACAAGATTACGACACAAGTTGGTAAGGGGTCGAAATTCTCCACCCCAATCGGATTGAAGGCATTTTAATTTGGTGTTAAATTGGCGTTCAACCAGGGTGATGAAATTTGTTAATGTAATATAAACATTAGATTTTTGTGTTAAAGGATAAATCCACATATAACGAGTACAATGATCAACACATAACAAGAAATAACGGTGGCTATCAAGAGATGGTGAGGGAGAAGGACCCCAAACATCACAATAAACCAGATCTAAAATATTAGTACTACGAAAAGTAGAATTAGATAAAGATAATTTGGAAGATTT
This sequence comes from Flaveria linearis, assembly GCA_024085815.1. Taxonomy (NCBI): domain Eukaryota; kingdom Viridiplantae; phylum Streptophyta; class Magnoliopsida; order Asterales; family Asteraceae; genus Flaveria; species Flaveria linearis. The sequence goes on from CM044004.1 coordinate 97,767,619, forward strand.
TCCCATTTGACAAGAAGAGCACAATTCATTATTTAATTTGTCCAAAACAGGTAAAGAACAATGATAAATAATTGAACGAAGAACTTGAGCATGAGGGTGTCCTAAACGATGATGCCAAATGTTCGAAGAAGCTTTGACAGCAGTGAAGGCAACCTTGGGTAGAGACTTGAATGTTGGAAGGCGGATGGAATATAAACCCTGCTCACTGGGGCCCGTAAGGAGGGTAGTTCGTGTAGACTCGTCCTTCACAACAAAATAAGAAGAGTGAAATTCAAAGAAGACATTATTGTCAAGACAAAATTTTTGAACAGATAAAAGATTTTGTTTTAGTTCAGGAACATGAAGAATATCAGAAAGTTTAAAGGTTTTGTTGGATGTGTGGATCTTGGAAGAACCAATATGAATTATGGGTAATGAATTACCGTTACCAACAAGTAATGAGTCTTTACCATAGTATGCCTCAGAATTGTCCAAGCTAGATAGATCTGGAGTGGCATGATGAGAGGCACCAGTATCAGGCTTCCAAGCAGTGCCAGGAGAAGAACTAACATCTGAATAAGCAGCAAAATTGGCCTGTGGTGCAGAGCGAGATTGGTTTTGTTGGTTGGGCACTGTGAGGGTAGATGACCGATTCCACAACGGTTACAATGACCATATACCATGTTTTGAGTGGAAGCCCATGAGAATTGACGTGTACCACCATTATCTCTGGAACGTTGATTGAAGGCACCACGAGAATTACCACGTGAGTAGCCACGGGAGTTCCGACCACTACGATTATTGTTGTGAGATCGAGATCCATAATAAGCTTGGGGTCTTGGATTTAGTTGCTGACCTAGTTGAGAGGTCATCAACTGAATATTCTGAAGTTGCTGCTGGAGTTGATCAAGAGTGGGTTGGGTAGGAGCCGAAGGCTGCTGTAGTGCAGAGCGGGAGCAGAGAACTGATGTGCAGGAGCTGAGAACTGTTGTGGTGCAGCAAAGAAAGCTGTCGGATTGGTGTTGAGGGTAGTGGTAAGAAGTAATCATGGTCACAAAGAAGAGCATGGATCTCGTGGAAGGAGACCGGGGGTGACCGAGCCAAGAGGTTACTCTTAGGACCATTATATTCTTCTCGAAGCCCTGCAAGAGTTAACATAACAAGATCTTTGTCTTTTACTAGTTCTCCAATATTAGCCAGGGTTGTTGCATATTCTTGACCCTACAAAGGTAGTCTGTTGGTTTTTCATCACCTTTTTGGGTGATCCTAAGTAGTTGGTTTTTGAGAGTAAATTCATGAGAAGCAGTAACTGGTTCATAAGCCCGCTCCAATGAGAGCCAAACTTCACAAGAAGTCTTACGTTGAACATGTTGATAAGAGTCTTCAGATACGGTAGATATGATGAGGGTCCGAATGTGAGCATCGTTGGAGATCCACGGGGTATAACTGGGATTGTCGATTGTATCGGCTTCAACAGTGACTTTCTGCTCCGGGCATGGAATGGTTCCATTAACGTAACCAAACAGATTATGAGAGGTAAGAAACGATTCAATCATTGATCTCCAATAACCATAGTTTGTAGGTTTGAGAGTGAAAGCAAATTTATGAGAATTGTGGGTGGTTTTCTCTTGGTTTGAGAAGGTTATTATCGCTGCCATGGGATTGATTTGAGATTTTGGCTGATGATAATCTGCGTTGATGATGAACTGCGTAGGAGGTAGAAAAAAATTGGAGATCGGCGCTAGGGTTGAGCCTGATTTGGCTCTGATACCAAATCAGAATGTTAAAGAAGTTTCTATTGATTGAATAATAGAAGAATTACATCTAAATATAAAGAGATACTAATTACATCTAGGTACCCTAGACAATTAGGAATATTACTAAAATAAAGAACATATAGCCGACATAGTTTAATATTTGTTTAATACCCTGGGTGGTGGCGGTGCGGTGCCATGTGACGGTGGTGTAGCGGTGGTCGCCTCCAACATTTTCTTTGCAAAAAATATAGCTTCAATTGAAGGTCACTCCTATGTTTCTTTTGTTTCAATTATGTTCTTTATATCCTGTTTTTTTCTTTATGTTCTGCATCTTCTTATTTTCTTTATACTTCCCAACATCTTTTTGTGTATAACAATCATCTAAGATTTATCATAATCCATGACCTTATTATGCACACCAAGTGTTTGTAGAAATGTCTCACTTGGTTTTCTGTTTAATGTTGTTTAGCTTTAAATTTGGGTTTTTTAGAATTAATACTCATATTAATTTGAATTGTAATATATAAGGGAACTAAGTTTATCTTTGTTAATTTCAAGCTATTTGGTTCAAAATAAGTTTCATTGTGTGTGTCGTTCTATGAACAACATTTAAAATGCTTGATGGTGACTATAGTGGCACAACAACATTGAAGAACTCAAATGAGGATGAATTAGAGTTGGCTCCAGTATTTGGAATCTAAAGATCAAGGAGCTCATGGACAATGTCCTATTATTCTAGCTTTCATAAACAGTTAAAATTTAAGTTACAAAAATAACATGCAGAATTTGAATTTGAGTTACAAATAGGTTGATATCAAAATTGGTTCATAACCATTGATAAGCTCCAGTGAGCTTATAAAGATTTGTTTGCAAGATGCTCAACCGGGCGAAACAATCATAGAAGTCTCCAAACAATAACCATTGAACGACCAACTTTAAATTTTATTAATTACCAACAAAGTATTGGACAGGATATACCATATAACACCAAAAACTTAGTGTCCACCTACAATAAGACTGCTATTGTCTACCTGTTTTGGATTTCAATAGCTTCCACATGTTTGTTTTTTCATTTGCTTCATGACATGTGTAGACTTTGCCATAATTGCTTTACTACGTTTGTGGAGTTTAATGCCAAATAAAGATGACGGTAGCAAGTGCAGGGACTGGTTATGTCCATTATCAAACTTCTTTTAAAGTGTTTTCTTAGTTATGTTTCCATTTGATGTAACTCTCATACTTGAGGGGTATTTTGTGTCAATTCAGATTGTTGGTAGTTAACTTCTGTTAACAGCTTTGTGATAGAGTATAAGTAGGAGTTTGATTCATTTGGGGTATTATTCCAATCCTTTGTAATCCAGTTTCAAATTGAGAGATTAATAAACACTCGCGTATTTCATGTTATTGTGATTGTGTTCTTGATTCAATTTTACAACAAGTGGTATCAGAGCCACGGTTAGGGCTCGGATTCAAGAACGGTGTAATTCAATCAATCGGAGGTGAAATTGAGATCGAATATGGTGTCAACAAAGTTTGAACTTGAGAAATTCGATGGGCGAAACGATTTTGGACTCTGGAGGGTTAAGATGCGGGCGTTACTTGTTCACCAGGGATTGGTGAGTGCGCTGTCCGGCGTACCTCCGGTGTTACCTGCAATTGACGATAAGAACAAGGAGGCATCGGAGGCCAAGAGAAAGGAGGTGGAAGAAAAGTGGAAAGAAACTCAAGAAAAGGCACATAGTGCCATAATCTTGAGTTTAGGGGATCGAGTTCTGCGTGAAGTTTCTAAAGAAACTTCAGCAGCCGGAATTTGGATAAAACTCGAATCTCTCTATATGACTAAGTCCCTAGCCAATAGATTGTATTTGAAAAAGAGATTGTACACATTTCAAATGCAATCAGGGAAGTCATTGGAAGATCATGTAGATGAGTTCAATAAATTGATATTGGATCTTGAGAACATTGATGTAAGTGTTGATGATGAAGACCAAGCTATTATCCTGTTGACATCTCTGCCATCATCTTATGAAAATTTTGTGGAAACACTAATGTATGGCAGAGATTCCTTGTCAATGGAGGAGGTGATTGCAACACTAAATTCAAGGGAATTGAAAAAGAGATCCGATGTTAAGGAAGAAGGTGGAGATGGACTATATGTCAGGGGAAGATCTGAACAAAGAAGCCATCATAAGCCCAAGAATGTGAATTCAAGATCAAGATCCAAGTTCAAGAGAAAATGCTTTGTATGCAACTCTGAGAAGCATTTAAAGAAGGATTGCCCTGAGTGGAAAAAGAAGAAAGGAGATGGTAGTTCAAAGAATCAGCATCATTCATCCTCTTTTCAAAAGGATGATTCATTAGATGGGTATGAGAGTTCTGATGTATTGAATGTCTCTAGTGGTGTTGTTGCTGATGGGTGGATTCTGGACTCTGGTTGTTCCTTTCACATGACTTCACTCAGGTCATGTTTTAAGGACTTTCAGGAGTTGAATCGTGGAGTAGTAAGGCTTGGTGATGATAGGCCTTATGAGATCCAGGGCATGGGGACTGTATCCTTCAAGATGAAAGATGGAATGCTTGTTGATCTAAAGAATGTGAGGTATATCCCTGGTTTAAAGAGAAGTTTAATTTCCATGGGAACTTTTGAAAGGGATGGGTGTCACATTAGTATGAGAAATGGTAAACTCAGGGTGATTAGAGGATCTTTGGTGATGTTGACTGGCACAAGGAAGGATAATAACACTTATCTGTTAGATGGTGCTTGTGTTAATAATGGTGACTCTATGTCAGCCATTAGAGGTGAATCAGTTGAAGTTTGGCACCAAAGATTTGGCCATGTGAGTAGTCAAGGCTTGGCAGAATTAAAGAAGCAAGGGATTATTGGTGAGTGTAGTGTGACTGATCTTAAGTTTTGTGAATCTTGTGTGATGGGAAAGCAAAGCAGGGTCAAGTTCACTAAGGGAAAACACACTACTAAAGGTGTGTTAGATTATGTGCACTCAGACTTGTGGGGTCCTGCCAAAGTGGAAAGCAAAGGGGGTGCTAGATATTTTATATCTATCATTGATGACTATTCAAGGAGGGTTTGGGTGTATATGTTGAAGCACAAGAATGAAGCCTTCAAGAAGTTTGTTGAATGGAAGGTGATGGTGGAAACCCAAACTGAAAGAAAGGTCAAAAGGCTGAGAACTGACAATGGTCTGGAATTCTGTAATCAGGAGTTCAATGATTATTGTAAAAGGCATGGCATAGTGAGACACCTAACAGTTCCTGGTAATCCACAGCAAAATGGATTAGCAGAACGTATGAATAGAACTTTGTTGGAAAGGGTGAGATGTATGAGACTTCATGCAGGGTTGCCTAAAAGATTTTAGGCTGAATTGGTCACAACTGCTGCTTACTTGATAAGTAGATCACCATCAAGAGCAATTGGGAATAAAACTCCAATGGAAATGTGGAGTGGTGTCAAGCCTGAATGTGACCATCTCAGGGTGATAGGCTCAGTGGCATATGCACATGTAAAGCAAGACAAATTGGATGCAAGATCCATTAAGTGTGTCTTGATTGGTTATCCTGAGGGTGTCAAGGGGTATAGGTTATGGAGATTGGAAGATGGGAGACCCAGGGTGTTATTGAGTAGAAGTGTTGAGTTTCTAGAATCACTTTTGTACAAACATGTAGTGGGTAACAAAGATAGTCCAATGGTTCTTGAGCCTGTACTAGAGAGAGTGCATTTTGAGGTGGAGCCTAGTGATGTTGATGGTGATGTTTCCTGTGATGACAAGGACATTTCAGAAGAAAGGCATGGTCCTAGTTCTGAAAGGTATAGTCCAAGTTATAGTATAGCCAGGGATAGGCCTAGAAGGACTGTTGTACAGCCTTTGAGGTTTAGAGAAGGGTCAAATATGTCTGCAGTGGCATTTATTGCTGCTGAGAATGAGTCCATCTATGAGCCTTTGACTTATGAAGATGCAATTAACTCTGATGATAGTGAAAGGTGGAATGAGGCTATGAAAGAGGAGATGGAGTCTTTAATGAAAAATAAGACTTGGGTTCTAGTTGATAGACCTACGGATCAAAAGCCAGTTGCGTGTAAATGGCTATATAAAGTGAAAGAAGGGTTGACTTCTGATGAAAAGCCTAGATATAAAGCCAGGTTAGTGGCTAAAGGTTTCACCCAACAGGCTGGGGTGGATTATACAGAGATTTTTAGTCCTGTAGTTAAACACACTTCAATCAGGATTATGTTGTCAATAACTGCTGCACTTGATCTTGAGTTGGAGCAGTTGGATGTCAAAACAGCCTTTCTACATGGTTATTTAGAAGAAGAGATATATATGAACCAGCCAAAGGGATTTGTGAAGAAAGGGGAT